>JAODYD010000001.1:1164699-1273093 GCA_026262445.1 Bipolaris bicolor | reverse complement strand
CCCCCCCCCCCCCCCCCCCCCCCCCCCCCCCCCCCCCCCCCCCCCCCCCCCCCCCCCCCCCCCCCCCCCCCCCCCCCCCCCCCCCCGCGACGGTTGGTGCGGATACTTGGAGGGAAGAAGGGGGAGATTTAAGTGCTAACAACCCACCGGTAGATGTGGTTGAGGATGAGCGTTATGTAGACTGTGCGGTGTGGGGGTCCGAGTCGATCGTTATTTTACAACGGCTTTTTTTTTTGGGAGAGGGCTAGACTACTCCTTGGTCTCTTTTTTGTATTTTTCGGGTGTTCTGGAAATGTTGGTTTTCCATGTTGGCATCTCTCGATAATTGTGTGCGTTGGCACATGCCTGCTATGAGTTTCGTCATCGGATGTGTCGGTGGCTTCGTCAGGCCCGTATAAATTCAAATGCGCCAAATGAAGAATGGTTATGCTACTGAATTTAGATCTGTTTTGCAGTTTTTTTTTGTATCTTGAACCTTTGCGTTTATGAGGCGGACCACTCGTTCCTAATATATAGGCATCTGATATCTTACTTATTCATTTCTTAAATATCACAACAGTATATGATAAACGCTAGAGTGTGATCCAGAGAGACATCACCCAATGCTACGAATTAGTAACCACAGTCGTGCCTTCGTTCCCACGCTGTGTTGGGAGGCACAGAATCGAGGGTTCGATCTTTCGGTACTGCATCTATTTGAGCTAAGAATTTCGTGATATATACTACCGGCAATACTTCTTAAAAAATTCACATCATGTACTATTAATGATTTATCCTAATAAGTGTTTGAACTGCTCTATATTGTTAATTCATGTCCTCTTTACCTACCACGTCCCACTTGACACCCCACTCTCCTCCGCCCAATTCTAGTGAGGACTAAACCCTCAATGTAAAATTCACATGCGCACCAAGATCTTACGGAAAAAGACTTCAGCTATCGCCCAGAGTACTTAAATGTACACCACGTTACACAACCTAACATTACTTTATTCCAGCGCAATCACCATTCTGGAAAAAAGATATCATAAGCGACCGCTAATTAGAATACTCTTCATTCAGATTAATCATAATTCAAGGCTATCTATTCCAAAATCCACTTTGTCAAACTTTTCCGCTCTCCGACTAATACACCTACTGCGATCTAGTTCAGCAACTTTCAAAATACCCACCTGCCTAGTGACGGGAGGTTCATAGGTAGAAACATATCATGCAGATGTTGAAACGTAGAGCAAAACATAGGGGTTAAGGGTTTGCATTGCGGAAGTGTATCCTGCTTCACGAGTGGAAGAGCGTCGGGAAATCCTAACTCCCCAATCTTTAACTTAGCTACAACTTTATGGCAAAGGCCAGATCCATATTTATTCGTATTCCCACCGTATTCTCTGGACAGCACCTCAATGTTGGTGTAATTAGACTAAAGTTTTGTATTGCCTGCTACTTACGCTACCTAAAATAAACAAGGCACAGTAGGTAAGTTCTCTAAATATATTCATAGGACAAACAAAGCGGTATTTGAAAGCTCATCTAGATCATTCTGTATTAAATCTACTATATGATAGCATTCGTTAAAAAAGACCGAAGTGATTGTGGTACAATAGTATAACGCCAAGACCTTTGTCGATACTTCTACACATTGCGACATGCACAATAAAAAACGATAGTGCATGTATCGTACTAACAACATCATTATAAGCTGACAGGGACCCAAACAAATCGAGTGTATGCCGCATCTTTGATTAGATATTCAAGAGACTTACTGGTTCTAAACCCTACGAATGTCCAAATATTACACAGCCCATCCACATGCAAATAGAGAGATGGAAGCCACGTGACTTCAGGTTCAGCCAGCAAAGCTCCAAAGACTAACCTAAAGAAGACAAGCGCATGCAGCACTAGCGCTGCACGTGAGACCCGCCAAGGCGATCGTCCTGGAACTTTTTTGATTTTCTACAAGCTCCAACATCTTGAACTATCCACCACCTTCACCGACAAATATCTTCCGGGCGAGCGAGCAGTGTAAGTCGCCTACTCACTGCGCAAGTCGTATAGGCTAATCGAGCATAGGAATCCCCCTTCGGACGAGCTTCAGCAGTGAACCCTTCTCTCAACCCTCTACTACCTATCGCAACCTTCGAAATGGCCGAGGACAACAGCGCCGCGTGGCCCCAGGCTGACCAGGCCTTGTCGCAAGAGATTCTCGACCTTGTCCAGCAGGCTACCCACTACAGGCAGCTGAAGAAGGGTGCCAACGAGGCTACCAAGTATGCATACCCGATGCGACTATCGAAGAATCAAGCGCAATGACTAACAATCAGCGTTTTAGGACCCTCAACCGTGGTATCAGTGAGCTGATCATCCTCGCCGCCGACACCTCCCCTCTCGCCATCCTTCTGCACTTGCCTCTGCTGTGCGAGGACAAGAACGTGCCATACGTCTACGTCCCTTCCAAGATGGCTCTCGGCCGTGCTTGTGGCGTTGCCAGGCCCGTTATCGCCGCTAGCATCACAACCAACGAAGCCTCTGTAAGTTGACAAATTTATAATTGCAAGGAAATCACATGTACTAACAACACACAGGACTTGATGGGCCAGATCCGCACCCTCAAGGACAAGGTCGAGCGTCTCCAGATCTAAGCGCGACGAGTACTATGAAACCAGCTTCCCAAATATTTTCTTGGGATATGCGAGGAGAGTGGGAGTCTAAAAACCTGGAAGGTTTATGTAATGGGAAAGATACTGGAGTGCCTGGATGAAATATTGCTGGGTATCTCTGTACATAGACCGAGAATGAAATGCTGAGCGAAAGTCGGCATGGACTCTGCCAAAATCAACAAGTTTGCGGACTATTTTTTTTTTCATGATTGACCACACCATATAACACTTGCTTATCGTCCACAATATTTGCCAGAGCTGTGTCCAACATATAGTGTGATATAAATTCACATTCTAAGATCATTGCAATAAGTAACCACTGGGTATCATTTATGCATTCATCATGATAAGCTCCTTCATCGACCAGCCACCCTTCATTCACATTATTGCATCTCAATCTCCACCTCCTTAGCCTCTGGATTGTGACTTGGCTTGCGGCTCCGACTCCTATTCTCGGCTTGCTTTTCGATAATGTTGGCCCCTAGACCCAGACCAAGACTTGGATCTTGAGCCGGCTTTTGTTCTGCCAGGTTCTCTGCTATTTCTCCTGTACCATTCTTTGTACTCTCCTCTGTGGGTTGCTCAGAAAGTCCAACATCAGACTTCTTTGTAACTTCTTCCGCCTTTTCTGCTGCTCCCAGGTCTGCACTCAACTTTGAACTTGGCTTGACTGCTTCTTGTGCAAGCTCTTCGCTCGATCTTTCTTCAGACGGACTTGCTCCCTTACTGGCGTTTGAATTTCCAGTGATGCCCAACCTCTCGAAGCTCGCTATTACTCCTTGTCTCAGATCCTGTCCGAGTGCAGCGGCAGCATCAAGCGGTTTAGGTGTACTAGAAGTCCTGGGAGAGCGGTCACCGACAGCATTTGTACGTGGAGGATGGACCGCCGCGCCAGCACCCGTCGCCGATTCCGCGGTCTCAGTACCAGTAACAATAGGTTCATGAATAATCGGCGTGCTAGTGCCACTTCTGTCGTGACTTGCATTGCTCGTTTGTGGCGTTAGGCTGGGAGGTGCCTGGGGACCAAAGACGTTCATCTCCTCATCAGTGCGGCCAAAACACTCAGCCCACCACCTTGCTTCACCTTTTCGGGGAAAGATCATTCTTTCCTTACCACGAACTGCGTCGTCTATTTCCGGATCATACTTGGGGTTCATAAACTCTTGTTTCCGACACAGGAAATAATCCCATACGCTTCTTGTTCGCTCTTTGGCCCTCGTCTCGACACGCTCTTTCTCGTTATCGAAAAGAAAGGTGCCGTACTGGCATGAATACAAATGATACAGCAAGCGTCTCAGGAAGCGCTCATTGAACTCGAATCGTGTGGGGTGCTGATAGTGTAGTTGGTAAACACAGTCGAGGAATTGGTGGAAGACAGGCGATAGCTCGTTGACCTTGGTGACTCGATGTTCTTCTGCCGCGCCCGTCGGTACGGTTTTTAGTGGAGGAGCATCGGGGATGTCTGGAACAGTGTCCGGAAGGTTAGTTTCCGGGAGTTGATTGAGCGATTCATTGGACTCATTATGGCGGTTGAAGAGACCTCGCGCACCCCGAAGAGCATTCTCAAACGCATTAGCAGCACCTGGACCATCGTATTTTCGTTCGATCTTCTCGTTTTCGATGGTAAACCATTTCTCATGGCTCAAAAATCCCGACCGGTGCCGAAACATGTGTCCAAAAGATAACCAGTCCTTTTCTACGAGAACGATGAAACCTTCCAGTGTCCTGTAGTATGGGTCTAGCAGTATCTGACTGAGTGCACTCAGTTGGCTTGTACGATCCCATCCGTCTGAGCAGTGAATCAGGACGTGTGAATGCATGATTCCTACTGTACGAGCAATTAATGCAGTGCCATCCAAGATGTTGGCTATGTGCTTGATCCAGTTGCTCTTGGCTAGCAGCTGCCTGTTTGGGGGAAATGGTACTAAATCCGATTCCTTCAGAGCTTCCACCACCATATCCAAAGACTTGCGCATAACGTGGATATTGTCAATTCCAAGATAGGCCTTCTCAGCACCAGGGTAATGGTCCATCTTCTCCGAGCCTAGTCCAACAGCCTGCATCGCGTATGCGTTTACTGTCGGTCTGGCATCGACAATCAGGTTTCGCTGTTGGGCTCCATACACTCTGGGTAGATCGGCATCGGATTCTGACGAAGCGGTCAAGTCGTCGACAGTGGGTTTCCCTGTGTTTTCTGACCCATCTCCTGCACCAACAAAGGAACTACTAGCACTGGATTCACTTAGGTTTACAACACTCGTATCTGGAGTGAACTCCACCGAACCAGAAGGGGTAGTTGTTGGCTTCCATCCCCGATTAGTTGCCCAGATGGCCGCTACAAGTCGCTCGTCTTGGGCATTTCGGTTTCCGCGCAGCCCAGGTGTGGGCTGTGAACTGCGCGTTATGGAGCAGTTGTTAATGGGGTGACGATAGACGAGGGCAGGAATGCGTTGCCGTGAGCGGTACTCGCCGGCGTATCGGAGAACACTATCAGATACAGCGGTAGGAACAACGATCAGGGCGGGATATGTCGCGGAGTACTGTGCAATTCGTCAAGAAAGTTCCCAGCCACGGTTGTCGCATGACAAGTACCTTGTATTCAATATTGACTTCTGATATGCGCCAGCCCTTCTCCGTATCTTTTGAGCTGATCCCCAGACGTCTCCACTCGCGGCGTGCATCATAAATGCTCCAGCCGTCCTGTTTATCTTCTGGAGGCTTCGGCTGGTAACTGAAAGCCAAGAGCTTATCCAGCCTTCCGATCTTGCACGACAAGGCACGTATGCTCTCATATACATCGCGTGCCTTCTTTTCGTCAGGGAAGAAGAAGGCAAAGAATGTGAAGTCACGGCATCGGATGCGGATCGAGGACTCCTGGCGAAGGACTGGGGGACACGGTTTGAGGACGCAGTAGTTTATCATTGGATAGGTTATCCAGACTTCTTTTTGCCGCGGAGGCTTCGAGTTTGGAGGGGCATCTGCGGGAGGGCTAGGAAGGTAGCTGAAGACAAGGTGATGGGGCATGAGATGTAGCGTGCCATCAAAGCGTGTACCTCTGCGGAGAAGGTATACGCCCTCCACCTGCAGTACTGGTTAGGTTGTGCAAGTCTAGACAGACCGAGGCACATACCTTGCTGATGCGTATCCGCTCCATGGCCACGATGCTGCGCGCGCGGCGGCCGGCGGGAGACGTGACTCGAGTGTTTGACCACGATGGTGTTGGTGAGGTGAGTTGCGGGGGGTGCGATCGCTACCAAAATGAGGGGTCGTGTAACGCAGGCATCGAGGAGGGAACACAGGCGCAAACAGAAGTGTCAAACCGTCAGGGCTCCAACGACAGCTGAGAGTGCATGGCCGACATGAGCATGTCGCCATGTGCCCGTCCCACTGCCCTACTAGTATCTTCTTGGCCTTCAACGTCATCAGACTACTGCACAGATGCTCACACGAACACGCTTGTTTTCCACTTGTAGCCTAATGACATGCACATGAGTTTAATTACACCGAACCTATTACACATGCGTAGAAATCACGTTGGCTCCATGATACATTAAACAAAACTAGTAGTTGCTGCTATACTAAGATAGACCCATGGTCGCTTCCTGATCAGGCAGAGCACAAATGAGACTACGTTGTATAACCTACGTAGAAATGTCCCGGCACACACGGCTTCGCCACTGAGCTTACCTGTGTCACTATATAACGTCATATGTTAGCCACAGACTATATTATATATATTAAAACCCCAAAAAGACCGCACATCAGACTGTCTACGAAGCAAGATTGCAATGACCATCAGAATACTAAAACCTGTGAGTACAGATACAAGAACCGGCTGCATGCCGATCCAAAACCTATGCTACGGCTGTTGCTACGCTCACTCGTCTAAGCCGGAGGAGGTGGTGGGGGCGGGACATCGCTAGGCGGAGGAGGAGGAGGGACATCACCCGGAGGAGGCGGAGGGGGCGCGGAGCCAGATGGTGGCGGAGGCGGGGGAGGGCTTCCAGCAGAACCGTAGCTCTGGAAGAGAGGACCAAGACCAGGGGGAGGGCCAGAGGGAGGTGGGGGAGCACCGTAGCCTGGAGCACCGGCGTAGGCACCAGGAGCACCCATTCCAGCACTCTGGTCATAGCCATAACCGCCATAACCATAGCCAGCACCACCAGCACCGGCAGCTGAGGCACCAGCGGCCCAGGGAGCTGCACCGCCACTGGCACCATAGCCCTGATCGTATGACTGACCACCGCGACCACCTCCACCAGCCCAAGGCGGGGGCGCAGAAGAGTGACCATCGCCACGGCCACGATCATCGTCGTTACGCGCCCAAGGCGCAGAGCCGCCAGTAGGACCGCGCTCCCAAGGCTTGAGAGGGCGTTCTCCTCCATAATTGTCACCACCACTGGCACCATTGTTGTTGTTGTACTCGATTGCGCCACGAGGTTGTCCACCACCACCACCACCCATTTCGGCCATGAAAGCATCGAGCTCGTTCTCGGGAGCACCGCCAATTCTTGCAGGCTGACCACGGTCGCCGAAGCGGTTGTCGTTGCGCCAAGGCTGTCCAACCTTGCGCTCGGGACAATCGCGAGCCATGTGACCAGCTTGACCACAGACGCGACAGATGATGCTGGCAGTGAAGTTCTGCTTCTGCGGACAGTCGTACTTGCGATGGCCAATCTCTCCGCAGTTTTGACAGGCTTGGTTCTCGTCATCACGAAGGGTACCGTTGAGGGCGGCAAGCTCGCGGAGTTGGTTGCGCTTGAGTTCGTTCTGACCTTCGGGGATGGAAGCAGCCTGGACGTATTAGTATTATTGTAGGATATGGGACTCAGGAAAACTTACAGTCTCGATAACATTGTGGATGAGCTTCTTGGCCTTGTTGACCTTCTCCTCGGTGTCGGCCATGATCAAGCAGTGCAGGTCCTCTTCCTGGTTGCTGGTGTGAGCTGCATCAGAGCGTCCTTTACCCTCCTTCACGGAGCCCTTGCCACGGATTGCGATCTTTGCCTGGGATTCTGTCTCCATCTTTTTGAGCGTGTTTCCACGAGGGCCAATGAGTAGACCAACTGTTAGTGCAAAAAGCTGCGGTTAGTTTATGATCAAAAAATAATGTATGAGCAAAAGGGTTAGGGTTAGTGACATAGCTGTACTGCAGGTGCCACTAGATGTGCATAAACATCCAGCAGTCTGAGCAGGCTGGTCAAGACAAAGGCTGGGGAAGAGCAAGACGAGAAAAGGGGAGTTAGAGGGGTTAGTTTCGTACTGAAGTTAATTTCCGGGTAATCATTGACCGGAACATAGACTTTCTCCTGTGTCTTAGTAGGGCGCCTGTAATCGGCAGGTGGATGGTAGTTAGGAAGTGTCTTCATCGCCTTCTCGACGAGCTTGTGGCGCTCATCTTCGAGGCGCTTGCGGTAGCGGAACTCGCGGGTGTTGACACGGCGACCGAAGTTGTCGTACTGCGGTGGGGGCGAGGGAGATCTGAGCTAGTCAGCAAAGGAGCGCATGGAGGGAAGAAAACAATCGGACACGTACCTGTCACCATCAGCTGGAACAACATCGTTGATCTTGAGCTTCTGGGTGATTTCCTCGATTCGCAGATGCAAAGTATACGCGTCAAGCTGCTCAGTAGTCATGGCAGAATAGATGGCTGTAGGCAGCCCCATCAGGCCGGCAGCCTTGTTCTCACTCGCGTCGCCCCATCGGTTTCGCTTCTTGCGCTGTCGTGGAGCATCGGAACCTAGAATGAGCATGTTAGAGAGCATCGTAGGTACGTGTGGGAGTTGACTTACTGCGTTCTGGGCTGCGACCGCGCTTCAGCTCGGACAGGCCCTCTGCGGGTGCTGAGGGATTGTAACCGCCATCATCGTCGCCACCGCCGAACCGACGGCGAGTTCCTAGAGGAATGTTATTAGAACCGGTAATTCCTTGGTTGCGCCACGACATGTTTGCGGGTGCGGCAAGAGATTCTTGGTGAGGTGTTGAAAGAGTCGAGGCAACCTTTGCGATGGGGCGAATGCATTGGCGAGTCTCACGTGTGGCGCTAGTGCTAGGATGAGCGTAGCGTCAAGCGGGTGTCCCAGATGTACAGCTCTTCGCCAACCGTCGTCACCACTCCTCGACATCACATACGCCCCCGTCGCCACATCTACTGCACGCGTCCATCTCAAGAAAGATCTCCAAACCATTCCAGACGACTCGTCGATTACATAAATCACCGCAAATATGTCGACCGAACTCTGGTGAGTCCTTGCGGAGCTCCCTTGTCTATGATGCAGGCAGCTTCTAGCTTGCCTCTTAGGCATAAGCTGGACCTGCTATTGTCATCAGCGTAGCGGAGAAGCTTCTGTTACGATAGATATGAAGAACTTGAGCTAACAAAGCTTCTATAGCCCTGCCTATGCTGTAAGTACTCGAGTACCAACCTCCGCTCCGCCTCCCGACGGACGCGACCAGAACCGCGACGACACTGCTTCCATCGCCGTAAAGCGATGCGACAACTATCGTGCGATATTGCAGGACTTGGGCTAATGATCAATAGCCCTTCTTCGGCGCGATGGGCTGCACGTCAGCTATCGTCTTCGCCTGCTTCGGCGCCGCCTACGGAACCGCCAAAGCCGGTGTTGGTGTTTCCGCCATGGGTGTCCTCCGCCCTGACCTGATCGTCAAGAGTACGTTACGCGCTATGCGAACCTGATCGCGAAATTTAGTATTGCGTGAATGCAGCTAACAGGTAGATTAGACATTATTCCCGTCGTCATGGCTGGTATCATTGGTATCTACGGTCTCGTTGTGTCCGTGCTTATCTCCAACGGCTTGAGCCAGCACTCTTCGCTGTTCACCAACTTCATTCAACTCGGCGCTGGTCTTGCCGTCGGTCTGTCGGGTATGGCGGCTGGTTTCGCCATCGGTATCGTCGGTGACGCTGGTGTACGAGGAACTGCCCAGCAGCCCAGGCTGTTCGTCGGAATGATCCTGATTCTCATTTTCGCTGAAGTCTTGGGTACGTTACACGCCATCAGATTCTGCATGAAGTCTGTTACTAATGCGCGCTTAGGTCTTTACGGACTCATCGTTGCCCTGCTCATGAACTCCAAGGCTGGTGGTGCCGATGAGTGCTAGATGATCACATAGCCTACGATTGCAGACGCGATACGACAACATTTATCTGCAAGAGACAAGTATTGGCATTGATACATCGAGTGCGACGATATGTTCTGTATACATGGCGCGCACATCTGACATGTGCGGCATGTTGTAAGTGTGCTATATGTATCTCTTTGAAAGAACGGACAAAGACTGCTTCTACGACAAGGGAGCGAGAGGGGGTAAATAATGGCACGGGCTGGCGTGCATTTGGCAATCCATTTGACGGCGTGTATTCTAGGGTCTCATCAATTTCATTCTGCGCTTGTAAACAAAATGTATTTGTCTTGTTGCTGTCTTGGTTTTGTAACGTGAGTTGCAACATGTGTGCTTGAAGAGTCCCAACATGAATGTTGATCACAACGATGCAAATGTAATTGAGGCAACCTAGAATTGAAGTAGATTGCGTAGACTGCAATTCTTTGTCTTGCTTGGAGATGTTTGTACACTGACATGATCCGTTGGATAGTATATCGCTAGATATGAGATGAGAGGATAAACCAATAAGAGTGAAGATGCGTAATGATGTATTGTGCGTGCGTGCATCGTAGAAACATTTACATACCTGTATCATCTAGCGCTTCCAACCTTGTACATAACCTGAGCAAGCTTCCTCACCCTGCTTGATAAAAACGCCGCCGTAATAAACCTAACCAACCAACAACACCACTAATGCAAACAAACGCTTACTCTGCCATTTCAGTCGTCATTGCCGGCTCTCTTTGATTTGGCTGCTTGCATCTTTCCAAGTATAGTCTTGCTCTTTGCCTTGCTCTCGACATGCTCGGCGCTACTGAGACTGCTGTAGAATGACCGCACCTTTTCGTGAGCAATCACCTTTCTCGGGTCGAAGCGAAGAATCTGTAGACCGGCCATACTTGTTGCACGAGAAAGCGCGACATAAGCCTGGCCCTTTTCGAAGACGCGGCCGAGATCAACACGGACGCGCTCGAGGGTTTGGCCTTGAGCTTTGTGGATGGATAGGGCCCACGCGAGGATGAGTGGGATTTGCGATCGTGATGCTTGGACTTCCCCGTTGGGCAGTTCGATCTTCCAGTCTTCGCGCTTGCATAACAAATCGCGCGTTGTTCCATCTGCAATAGCAAATCGTACAACGGGGTACACTTGGTTGGTGTTGAGCCCAAGTGAGCTCTTGGCCATCTCCGTCTTCAAGGCAGCGTCCGAAGGCCCATTTTCAAGAAAACCTTCCTCGTCTTCTTTGTAGACGTTGAACATTTGCTCTGTCATGAATCCTGTTATCTTGCCTAGTGATCCGTTGACTAGCGTTTCGTCCATGTTTTTAACTAACATGACTTGTGCGCCCTTCTTCAGATGTATTTGCTCTGGAACCATGCAGCTCTGGAGAAGCCTATCTCTTTGCTCCTTGTTGGTAATAGTACCGCCATCTCGAGCCTCGAATGTGAACGTATTTCCGTGCAATTGATGCATGCGTGTAGTGTTAGCGCGATCAACTTCCTGGCGTGTAGGAAAAAGTTCAGTTGCTTCAACGCTTTGATCTTCTGTTGGTAGTGGACGTTCTAGCTGCTTGAAACGAGATATCGACTCCGGTGTCAGTCGACCCTCTCGCATTTCATTGAGCATACCCGCAAATACTGGATCCTTTTGACGGAAGACATGAGTCAAACCAATCGTGTGCTCAATGCTTGTAGTCCATGTGCCTGCATCAAATGCAAACTTGGCCTGCTTGCCGAACTCTGGTACTGGAGGCAATTGAAAGAAATCACCTGTAATGACAAGCTGGATGCCACCGAACGGCCTGCCGTTGTTACGAATTGTTCGTGCAATCGACTCGAGCTTGTCGAACATATCGCCATCCACCATGGAAACTTCATCCATGATGAGGACTTTGGTACGCATCCATCGTTGCTTGGCTTTCGCGTTCCGTCGAATTTTCTTGATGAGATCTTCAACCGGTTCTTTACCAAGTCCAATCCCTGCAAAGCTGTGTAGAGTAACACCGCCGATGTTGCATGCTGCCAGACCCGTTGATGCTGTAACAGCGACTCGATCAGGCTCGCGAACATATTTCTTCCGCAAGCCTGTGATGATCTCACGAAGTAGGACGGATTTACCGGTACCTGGTGCGGTTAGTGAATGAGTCGGTACAAGGGACGTATATCTTGCACATACCAGCAGAACCAGTGAAGAAGACGCTCTTTTTGTATTCTACTACGAGCTTCAGCACATTTTGCTGCTCCTCACTGAGAAATATGCGGGCCACCGTATTCTTCTTCTTCGTCTTGATAACTTCCTTGACGCCATCATCAGTTCTTTGGGTCGGCTTTGCTTGTGCTTTCATGTTCTCTCTGAATGCTTTCTGCTGTTGCTTCAGACCACTTGGAGTTGTGTTCCAGTAGTACTTTGAATTTGAATCCTTCGGTGCTGGTGTTGACACTGTCTTCTCAGGTTCGACTGATTGCTTCTTCTTTGGAGGCTCGACCTCGTCCTCCTCGTCCTCCTCTTGCAAGGGCTGAGCCTTTTGAGACTGTTGCCATGGTAGCGTTCTTCGCTTTGCCCTCAACGGTTCGGATTTCTTGGGTGTTTTGAAGTGTTCTATTGGGGAAGATGACCATGGTATTGGCTGGCTACTGTCTACTTCCGATTTGGTGTCTGCAGTTTGTGCCCTTGAATTGTATCCAGAGTCTCCTGAGATAGTCGAGGGTGCACTAGGTAATGTAGGGTATGTGACGGTGCCTTTGGTCGCGGGGTCCTCTACGTCGAGATCCACGTCGCTGTCGAAATCGTCTTCGTCAAATAAGGCAGTCTCAAGAATTCCAGAGCCAGTGCTAGGTGCGTGGAAAGCGGCAGGAAGTTCGTTCTCTTTGTCCATGCCTCCAATGCTGAGTGTAGGGTACTCAAATTCGCCATCATGTGAACTCAGTGACTTGGACAGGCCACTTGAAGTCCTCTTAGTACCTTGTGTTGCGGGACCCGATACTCGTTGTTGCCCTGCAATATTATTCTGCTTTGCTCCATATCCCAGGGTGCGCGCGGATGATGTTTGTGTTGACCCGGTTCGGCTGAAGGCATTGCCAAATGAGGCTTGTTTACATGCACCATTTGACGGCGAAGACGACGCGATGGCATCGTGTGCCTGTACGGCTTGTTTAAACATGGTCCTTTTTGTGTTTAGGCGATTGAAGAGACTGCTGCTGTGAATGTGGGGGGCAAAGATGGACAGGCTACTCGGAAGACTGTCTGCCTGGAATGGTGGTGAGGTCGAAGGGCGCGCGCGAGGAGGGTGCGTCAGGTACGGACGGGTATGGGGCAAGTGCGCCCGCGCGGGCTGTACAAGGAAGAAGAGCGGCGAATCTTTTGGCTTGGACGGTTTAAGCGACGCACCTCCCCTAACAAGGAAAGAAAGCATGCAGCAAAGTAAATATGGCGCAGACAAAAGAAAAGAAGAATGGCCTGGTATTGGTGTCGAGGGTGAGCATGCCTTTCACGGTGCGGTGGGGTGGGATTGTTCCTGTAGCCTTAGTGCAGCCGGCCCACAAAACGCGACCATTTGACGCGACTTTCGGATAGAAGTGCGCTAGTATCATGATCACGTGCCCACCCTACCAATACTCACGACATACGTAAGTAGTTGCACTAAGAGGTGCTTGGCAAACATACGACGGAGTCGTGGCAGGGCAGATGGATGATAATCTAAGTCTCAACTTTTTGGCCTGGGTTTTGTAAAAAGCGATGCACATCTGTATCGAATAATTGGTAGTCAACGTTGCTTTCACTGCAGGAAAGAACTGTTCGTTTTCGACACTGTCGATTGATATTGGTATTCATACAAGTAGCTGAAATGCAACCCTCACGTTTCCAAGTTCTCTATTCCGCCAGGGATCTTTTGAACATGACTCCGCACATCATTCTCCCACATTGAGACTCGGCGCGCCCCGCGTATGCCGTTTTGAAGAGACAATGCAGTCTAAACCGAAGAAGAAGAACATGATATAACAACAATCATCAAAAGCCCACCGACCACCGAAAACAGTTAGAGGGAGCCGTTATGACTAAAGAGTGCGCCGCAAAGAGAAGAGGAATTCGCTTTTGGTAACCATAACAAGATTCAAACATCATCGTGGATAGTGAAGAGGCAAATGTGAAATAAGCCGAAGCTCGCATCAAAGGAAATGCTAACATGAGAAAGGAGATTCATTTTGAACCACACAAACGACCGTAGATCATATCCCACAAGAAATATACCGTAGGGTAGCCGACTATGCCGGCAGACAACAACCCTCACACCTTTTTGGACAACGGGACTAAAATGACGACTTGCCTAAGAACATGAGACCAGATAGCTGATGAAATATGACCTGAAAATCGGAGCTATCCAAACAAAAGCGCCCTCGTAAACAACAACCGGGCGTGTCGAAAGAATAGGTGGCGCGGCGCTGAACAAAAAAAGTTTGAGCAAGGAGAGTCTTTAGCCCTGGTATCCCCCAAAGCCGTTCTGGCTAAAGGCAGCTTGGGGAGACTGGCCCCACTGTGGCTGCTGGGGGGCGCCGCGGCCGTAGCCACCAGCGCTGCCCGGCTGCTGCATTTGCTGCTGGAACGGCATGCCAGGGTTACCAAAGGCTTGTTGCTGCTGCTGCGCGAAAGGTGCTCCGCCGGGGCTGGGTCCTGCCCGCGCATTAGATTGCTTGTTTCGATACTGCAGCTTCCTCCGGTGCCGCTCACCTGAGGGTGACATGGGCCCACCTTGTGGCCCACCACCATACTGCGGAAAGTACGCACTCGGCGTCTGGGGGTAAGCTGAGTTAGGGCCGCCCGCAGGCGAGTAACCCTCAAACTGGCCAGTCGGAGGACGGTCTTTGCCCCACTAGATTCACAAATGTGAGCAAACAGTTAAGGAAAATGGAGACGCGAGTCAACCTACGCTGCACTTTAGGGGGCGGCCATTGACGTTGTAGCCGTTGAGCTGGCAGATAGCCATGGCAGCGTTCTCATGCGTGTCCATCTTGATAAAGGCAAATCCACGATCCGATTGGAAGCGCGTCTCGGTAACATAACCAAAATTCTGGAAGAGTGGCACTAGGTCAGCCTGCGAGGTGTAAGGAGTCAGATTTCCGACATAGCAAGTCGTCTGCCACTGCGGAGTTTGAGCCACAACCATGTCGTAGCTCTGGACACCGTGAGTGGGGAAATGGTGGTGGCCAAACGGAGTGGTTGGTGTCATGCCCATTGAGGCCATGGCCTGCTGCTGGGAAATGGAAGGTTGACCCTTCTGATTGGCCCAGTTGCAGCGAATTGCTCGAGAACCGAGCCACTCGCCGTCCATGGAGTTGAGAGCACGCTCAGCATCGGCACGATCCCGGAAAGCGACGAATCCGTAGCCACGAGACCTGCCCGTCTTCATGTCCCACATGACGCGAGCCTCGGAGACGGGACCAAATGTGGAAAAGGCCTGCAGAAGGACCTCGTCGTTGACCTCGTTGGAAAGATCACCGACGAAGATGTGGAAGTGGTTAGAAGTGTCTTCCTTGGCTGTGTTGTTAGATTGGTAGGCCCAGTTTACACGAATTTCCTGTCGTTGGTCAGAAACATCGGCCGACATGGCAATTTCTCTTTGCCCGCTTCCCCAATGACCATGCTTACATTGTTGTGAATGCGCCGGCCATTGAGGGTGGCCATGCCACGCTCGGCGGCACCGGGGTCGTCGTACTCAACGAAGCCGTAATTGAAACCCTTGGAGTTGAACTGTTAGCGGTCAGCGGCACTTGAATTGTTGCAGCAGTTGCAAGATAAGCCCGGCCCGCGCCACAAAGCTGTCAAGAGAATTGCAGCGGTTTCGGAGATGTATCTTACAGAAGGAGAACTTGCAGTCTTGTCAGGAATGATCTTGACGCTCTGGACATGTCCAGTGGTCTCGAAGATTTGACGAAGCACGTCCTCAGTGACCCGCGGGTCGAGTCCTCCCACATACAAGGCGCGCTTGTTGGGCTCGGGCGCGGCGCGACGGGGCACGTAGCCAGGCTGGCCGCTGGTCGGAGACATGGGGTTGCCCGACATGGGGGAGCTAATGGCCGTGGGAATGGGGTTGTTGTTCTGCGGGATGATGACGGGGGCGAGCGGCGGGGGCGGCATGTGCTGCTGGGCCTGAGGCTGGTTGTCGTAGCCGGGCGCACCGCTGGCGGAGGGCGGAGGGGGGAGCTGTGCCCCAGGGTTCTGCTGGTCGGCCATGGCGGTCGCGAAAATGCGCTCAAGGCAGAAACGGGCAGGAGGGGTGCGGATGAGCAAAAGGCAGTGGTGGTGGCGGGTGGCTCAAGCAAAGAACCGGCGGGCGAGCTCTGATGCGACGCGAGAGGACGATTGCAGAGAGCAGGACAGGAACAGACAAGGCCACGCGGCGGGTGGGCGAGTCGTGGCGGGGCGAAGAGGAGGGTGGTGGGTTGGGTTAGTGGGTTAGTGGTAGGCGACAAGGAAAGTCGAAAAGGGAAAGCGCAAGTACAAGCACAGGCAGCCCGAACAGAGACGCGGAAAGCACTAGGAAAGGGAAGAGGAAACAAGAGGAAGAGGAGATAGGAGATGCGAAAGCCCTACGCCGAGCGCGGATGGCAAGCTATGGTCTCCACTTGTGGGGTGAGCAAAGGGAAGAGGAGTTGGGAGGTGAGCGAGGGTCGCGAGAATTAGGGTCGCGAGGCCACAAGCGCCCAATGCAACGGGAGAGCTACTGTAGCCTACCACCTGCCGGCCGTGGTGCCGGGGTATGTGTGTGCGTGTGTGCGCGTGTGCAAGAGTGCAGCTTTGCGGGAACGGGTCAGGCATTGGGGCATTTTGGGGGCATTTTGGATGCCGTGCTGGCCGCTGCTGTCAGGCAAGGCTGGGCGGAGGAAAAGGCCGTAAATAACGGATGGGCTGGTGCTAGTGGCTGGCCTGCCTTGCGCCGGGCGTAGGAATGTTCCCAAGGCCGTGTGTTTTAGTTCTAGTACGTATATTTGCACCTAATTCTCTAGTACCGGAACCCGTGGCCCCCACCTGCGGAAGCACCTGCAGAAGGCCCGCACGTGTGTCAGGGCGCTGCGCCCAGCACCGACCAGCCGACCAAGCACCTATCCGCCGCCGAGCCATACATGCTACTTACATACCACTACTGTACTGCCGCACCATAGCCAACCACGTCCCCAGCCAGCCGGCCCACCCAGACTTCCTCGCCATTCTCAACATCACCAACACCATCACCGCGGCTACTCCCTCGACAACCACCATCCAGCCATCATGGCCGCGGCAAACCCACCACCCCCGGCGCCGGGACAGCAGCACCAGCAGCACCAGCACATCGACACGCTGCAGAGCATGCTCAATCTCATTGTACGCCGCCGCCCAGCCACATCCCCTTCACGCGTGCCCCTGCTCACATTCCCTCGCAGTTCCTCCACTCTGGCCGCTTCCTCAAAGAAACCCAGACCGGCGGCGGCTCCGGGCGCATGAAGCAGCAACTGCAGCGCGTCGTGCCCCATGCCACCGAGCGCTTCCACGATGCCCTCGACGAACTCGAGAACGAAGTGCGCCTGGCGCAAATGGTGCTCCGGCGCGACATGGCATTGCTGAAGCAGGACCGCAAGAAGAAGGAGGCCGCCGCGAAACAGCAAGAGGTGGACAAGGCGAGGCTTGCTGCAGAGGCCAGGAACCAACCCCCACCCACCAACGACGCGCCGGTCAAGGAAGAAAAGGTTGCTACGCCCGTACAGCTCGAGCCGCCAGCAGCACTAGACACGTCTGCGCCAGTGGCGTCAATGGAGACGGACATGGAAGCCGCGAACAAGGAAGGCGGCAACAGCGACCATGACAACCAAAACAAGAAGGCACCCTCACCACCCCAAAACTCGACAGACACAAACGCCCAGCCGCCCAAAGACCCGCTCTTCGATGGCACACCCCCAGCCAACAACCCCAACGAGTCCGACTTTGATTTCGATGCCATGTTCGGCGATGCCATGGACACCTCCGACCAAAATCACGACCACGACATGATGGATACCTCGGGCGACATTGACTTTGGCCTCGACAGCGGCAACGACGGATCCTCCCTCCTACCCGGTCTCGAAGACTTTGCCAAGCACAGCGAGAATGACAACAACAATAACAACCAAACGTCCACCATGGACATGGACTTTACCATGCCGGACTTGCCAGGCCTGGATTCAAATACGAATACAAATGCTGACAGCAATGCAAACACAACGGCCAAGCCAGCACCAGACCCAGAGCCTGCGCCAAAGGCTGACGAGTCCAAGCCTGCCGCACAGCCACCGCCGCCCCAGGAGAACAAGGTGGAAGAAGCGACGACCAACAATAACAACAATGACGACATGATGGGCACCATGGCTGCCGATGATCTCGAGGACCTGTTCAACATGGACGACTACGCCAACCCCGAGCAATCTTCCTTTGACGATGCCTTTTTCAATTTTGAATAACTAATCTGCATAATACGTCTTTTCTTCTTCTTCTCCGAGTCACAACGATGTATTAATCATGGAGTTTGGGATATTGGAAAAAATAATGTGATTGGGGGTATGGTCTTTTTTCTTTTTTTTGATACCCCAGGTATACGTGGGTAGGCCGTCTCGATTTGCGACAGCCACCATAAAACGTCACTTCAAAGTGTGAATTAATACTACAAGATATATTCTAAATATGTCCTGCACATCTTGCTGGTTCAGATATCTTACTCGTATTCCCTCAAAACCCAAATCTTGTCTTATCGGACTATACCCCGAGACGCTTTGTGATCATCATCCAAACTACCCCGCCGAGGCCCCGTTCCCTCCCTTCCGCCCTCCCACTATCCACTAAAGCTCAATCTCTCCCTCGAACCCATTGACGTGCATAAAGTTTGCCCGGAGCGGAGTCACACTAGTGAATCCCTGTGCAACAGCCCACCCATCGTTGCCTGGCTCGCTCTCCTCCACACTCTGGTACACGTCCTTGAACGAAGGTGCCCACTTGAAGTGCTTGTGTGTATACCTCGAATGTGGCTGTCCAGATGGCGTATCTTGTCCTGAATCCGTACCGCTTGCTCCACCGGCATTCTCCAAGTTGGATCTGAGTTCCTTCTTGCCCAGTTTCTCTTCTTGCTTACGGATTTGGCCTTCGATGTCCGCTGCTTTGTCGTCGGCTTCCGATGGCACTTCCATCACCTGGAAACAGCTGCCACTCTTCCATGTGTTCTGCAACATGTTTGTCCATAGGACCTTGCGCTCTCCTACGTTCTCCACCAGAGGGACGTTGACTGTGTACAGATGCGTGTTCTTGTCCCAGTTGTCCCACAGGTATTGTATGAGCTTTGCGCTGAGCTCGCTCGCGCCGCTAATGATGTTGGCGTCGTGGTTGCGGTCGAAAAAGGCGTAGCTGAGGGCTATGCTCTTCATGCCACATACGGCTGCCTCCATCGCTCCGCCTATGGTGCCCGACGAGAGGGAGAATATCGCAGTGCTATTTCGACCGTAGTTTGGTCCAGATACGACGAGATCGATTGGTCCACGCTCGGTGAAGTAGTGGTATAGGCCAATCTGTACGCATGAGGCAGGGGTCGAGTCGACGAGCACCCATTCTTCCTCATTCGAAGAAGGCGGCAGAGGCGAGTTGTGAGTCGTTCCGTGGTTCGTAAGTCGGCCATCGGCGGTAGTTTGGAGGGGTTCAGGTCGATAGTATGTTGGTGATATCTACGGCTATGTTAGAATGGGCGGTGACGACGAATATACATTGCAAGCATTGCTTCAAACAGATAAAAGATATCCATACCGACTTGCCAACAAGGTGTGCCTTGCCTATCCAAGATCTCTGCGTGTGTGGGAGAACAACCGACACGGTGTGGCCATACTTTTGCAGTGTTGACACCAGTGAATGCACATAAGGCGAGGATTGATCTGATGGTGGACCATCATCGTTAGTGACCTACTGTTTGGTCAGCTGCTGCCATTGGCTACCGTGAGGCATAAAACAACTTACAAGAATATGCATCTTTACTTCTGAGCCGTAAAAATGGCGTGTTTAGTGATAGTTTGTTGTGGACGTGAAGTTGAAGGAAGTAGTGGGGCAAACACGGGCAAGTGACGTGCGCAATCCAAAATCCCGATGGTCGGCACCGCCTCATGCTCGGCCGTTCATAGTCACCGCCTCCATCTCTGTTTGCGGCGCATTGCGTCTTCGTGTGTTGAACCGTCTTATCTGGCAGTTTGCAATCTGCTCACCTTGGGCTCTCTGCAGGGTGATGAAGACAAAGTTGATCTATAAGTGATCGTGGTACCTGCGCTATGGGTAGATCCGTTGGTGTTCCCTGCATTGCGCCGGCAATCACCGCTCGTCGCGATAGGTAGTGTACGTTATCTCATTCACACTCAAGGGAATGGAAGTTTATCCAAGGAGTCTATCTTTCAACAAAAGCTGCCGAGATACAACCGGGATTCTCGTCGCATCTCCATCCTCGAGGCTTCAATACGTTGCTCGAATTCGGAAGGACAGCAATGGCCCCCCTTCCGAGCTCCGCACCACAGCCGGCACTTAGACTACGACACTGGGAGCGGAGACTAGGCTTGCCGGTTCGTTTAGCCTTGTGTAGGTAAAACACACAGTGTACATAGTATTTCCCGGACGCGAAAGTGTAGAGCCGCAAGTCCCCTTGGCAGACTACTATTTTCGGTCTTTGGCCCTTCGGATCCCCACCGGTGACCCCAACACCGTAAAGACCAACACTCGAAAACCGAGATATCAAATGCATTTATATAGATGCTACAACATGAATGAAAATTAATCAAGATACCCAGTCACATTCTCACTTATTCATTACGACCATTCTTTGAATTTCTTTAAAATAAGAAATCAAAGCAAGCATACCTGCAACTCCTCCAATATCAATATATCAATTCGACCACACACAACTCCATAAAAATGGTTGTCACAGTTCCCACTGCCTCCCTCGAGGGCCAAGTCGCCCTCATTACCGGCGCTGGCCGCGGTATCGGACGAGGCTGCGCCATCGAGCTCGGCAAGCGCGGCGCCTCAGTCGTCGTAAACTACGTATCATCAGAAGGCCCCGCCAACGAAGTATGCGAGATCATCCGAGGCTTCAACAACGGCGCCAAAGCCGTTGCCATCAAGGCCGATGTAAGCAAAGTATCCGAGATCCACCGACTATTCGAGGAAGCAAAGCAGGCCTTTGGCAAGATCAACATTGTCATGAGCAACTCCGGCACCGAGAGCTGGGACAAGACCGAGGAGATTAGCGAGGAGAAGTACGACCACGTCTTCAACTTGAACACGCGAGCGCAGTTCTTCGTTGGCCAGACGGCGTACAAGTACATTGAGGACAACGGCCGTATCATCCTCATGAGCTCTATTGCTGCTGGTCTTCTCGGTGTCAAGGACCACGCTCTGTACAACGCTTCCAAGATGGCCGTTATTGGATTCATCAAGGCTTTCGCGACCGACTTTGGAAAGCGTGGTGTTACTGTTAACGGTGTTGCACCTGGTGGCATCAAGTCCGACATGTTCACCCAAAACGCATGGCACTACATCCCTGGCGGCACTCCTGAGTGGCCAGCGGAGAAGATTGAGAGCCTTATGGCGAGCCACTGCCCGCTGGGCAGGTGTGCGGTCCCCGAGGATGTCGCGAGGGTTGTGGCTTTCCTTGCTTCCGAGGATGGCGGTTGGGTTAACGGACAGGTACTTACCATTTCTGGAGGATCATCTCAGTAAGCGTAGTGTCAGAAGATGGGGTGAGGGGGGTAGATGCGATTTTATGATTGAACGGTTCTGGAGCATGTGTTTATGACGGTGAAACAGTTGTATGCTAGCGCTCGAACAAAATAAATTTTACTGTTACCATTATCTCCTGTGCAAAACTAGTTTTGTTTTGTTTTGAGTGAAGTGGATCGCTAATCAACAAAAGGTACATCTGATAGTATATGTGGATTACAGCAAAATGCAATATTGTCGTCAGCTCAAGGATAACGCCCAGGAAAAGTTAATCTTGGCCTTGATGTCTAATACCAAAGTAACGTACGTCCGAACACAGGAAGCAACATGGCGATGAAAGTAAAGTGAATCACTTTAGCCTTCCACAACACGCCTGAGCCATTTTCAGCATCATGATCCCAGCACTTCGCCATCATGATATATGTACAAGGTACAACTAACAGCAGATTTAGTTTGCAATACACGACGGACCATTCCTCTTTGATGTCACATAAATCTTCTAACTATTGGCGTGAAATTTCCTTTGCGTCATATATCAAAACAATTTCACTGCAATGAAGGAATTATATAATGCCAAACATATGTATTGGGTATCCTTCGAAGGTGCGTACAATACGCTCGCCATTTACCAGAACTCGTGCCTCAGATGCCGGGCTGCCGAGCTGCTGCTCTTACTACAAAGACTAGTGTACAAAAAGTAATCGTGTGCCTCGTTTCCTCGTGGCATCTAAAAGCCGCAGCATGCACGTGCCAGATCGCTAAACGCCTCTTAAAAACAAGAATCTACAGTAAAGGCAAACAGGCATGTAAACAAAATCATGGAGCCATAACAAATAGGCATAAAAAGCCTCAGACAGAAGTGGGCTCTTCGGGCGTGCCGCCGACGCCCTCGCTCTCTGCTTCTGGGCTTTTGTGAGCAGACCTAGCACTGTCTTCCAAGAACCTGCCTTCGTTCTCATGCCCATCAGTGTCCTTGGTGGCGGTACCAACGACTTCTTCTATCATGGCTGCAAAGTCGACAGTCATACCGCCCACATTCATCTTCAGCAGCGTGACTGCGTCGGGGCCATGGCTGGCGTCCATACCGGAGCGCTTGGAGTTATCGTCCATGCCTAACAACATGACTTCATTGTCAAAGATGTTCTCTCCGTTCCACATCCCAGCGGTAGATGTATTGGGGTCCTCATAAAGATCAAAGCCTATACTCATGGACCCAGTTTTTGAGGGTGAGCTACTCATAGGCATGTCGCTCGACAAGAAGTCGTCAGCCAAGAGCTCGCTGAACTGTGCCCCAGTATGGCCAGGAGGAGTGAAGATAGGAAATGAGGAAAAGTCAAAATTTTGAGAAGGCGATGAAATGGGATGGTCTGATAGAAGTGCATTGAGTTGGCGTGTGAATGGGGTGTCAGGAGCAGCAGTTGCCGCACGGTTGCCTCGAGGAGTAAATGTGCTCCGCGAGGGCGTGGTAGGAACTTCGCCATTTTCGGTACCTCGTCTCGGCGTCAGGGCGGCGCGCTGTCGAGTACCAGGAGTGGGCGTTTTCAAAAGATCTTCAGCTATCCGATCTTGCTTCGGCGTTGTCTTGGGGGAACGGGAGTCTTCGAAAAGGTGGTCGAGCTCGTCAATTTCCAATGTAGGTGGAGGTGGGCAGTTCTCCTTATCGGGGTTATCCTGCTCAATGACAACTGGTTGTACTACAGTCCGCTCGAACCAGTTGGTCTTTTTCGTCTCGCAAGGAATACATCCATCATGCCCTATTCCAGCGTTCTCGCACCGACCGCATGGCCGTTCTCGGTCGCAAGCTCTCTTGAGTTCTTTACACCGTTGGCAACGAGGCTTTTTAGGCGCATCATCGTCATGTGCATGCATATGAGTAGCGACAGGACCAGTCGCCTGTTGAGTCAGAGTTTTGCGCTGACTTTGCTTCCGAGGCGAGGGGAAAAGCAATCGCCGTGTAGGCTTTGGTGTAAGATCTTGTTCGAGATTGATGGGCAAGGTTTTGCTTCCTCTGACGCCCGCAGGACTTGATTGCATAGCTCGTCTGAAAGCAGCTTGGGCATTGTTGGCATCCAGTTCACGTGCGCCGAATGGGGCCTTAGGTGGTGCCATCTCTCCATCGTATGTTCCATCAACTGATTTCCCGCCTAGCTCCTGCTCGGCTGGCATGGTAGATTCCGTCTCTGGAAAAGCGGCGTCCGACATGAGATCATCACCTACAGTCGATTTGGAGCGTGCTCCAATCTTCTGTTCTCGCTTGCGCTTTGCTAGTCGTGCAGACCTGTCCCATACTTTTTGCGGACGCATCGAAAACTTCTTGATAAGCCAAAGTCCGCATGGGTTACACAGATTAAGCTCTTGGAAAGCATCACCAGATTTCGCCGCCATCATGTCTTTGTCTTGACGTGTCAAGTTGTTTTTGAAGATACGGTACTTTGGCTCGCCATCTGTCTCAGGAGTTGGTTCGATGATCTCGTAGGCAATGATGTCTGTACTGGCTGAATCCGTGGACAGTTCAATACCACTAGGCGAACCATTCTCCACTCGAGTGTAGGCTTTTCTCCAAGTAGGAGTATCGATTTCTCCACAGTTGACACAGTGTGGTGGCATTTCACCCTTTCTAATAGCAGCATCCAATCGGTCTTTGATATATCGCTTCCTCTTAGCACCAGAGCCGCTTCGAGTATAGCCACACTCTGAGGGCGTTGGTGCGTCCGACATGGGTTCACCTGTTCCAGACCAGGTTTGCGATCTAGGGAGTCCTCGTGCCTTGGGTTGCTTAGGTTGTTTCGCTGGTAAATTTGGCGTGGCAGAACGGCTGTATACTTGTGCTTCGCTTTCAGCGGCGGGTGAGATTTGTGAAGCAATGCCATCGGGTGAACCAGCAGTAGAAAATGTCGCATGCGACTTTTCCCGAGTCTGAGCCTTTTCTACAGATGCAGATTGGAATGTGTCCCCGGTATGAGGTCGTCCGCTGACGGAATTGTTGTCGTGCTCATTTATTGCCATCCTTGATAGTAGATCACTTTCGCTCTTCGGATTTTGTCCCTGAAAATATACACAATTGAGAAGATCCTGGTCCATGTTGTCAAAGTCGAAC
Organism: Bipolaris bicolor; assembly: GCA_026262445.1. Lineage (NCBI taxonomy): Eukaryota > Fungi > Ascomycota > Dothideomycetes > Pleosporales > Pleosporaceae > Bipolaris > Bipolaris bicolor. Next base: position 1,248,478 of record JAODYD010000001.1, on the reverse strand, counting down.
GGCTGAGTGCTGCCCATATCCATTTCAATACTTTCAGTGATTGGTTGAGCGGCTGATCCTCGGCGATATTGCGCTGCTTCATGGCGTGCCCATGAGCCATTCCCACAGTTCATGCCATCAGTGTCTCGTCCCATGGGAATGTCACTAACAAAACCTGAATCGTTGAGGGGTAGTGTCGGCAGGTTCGGACTGGAGGGAGCAGGTGATATGGTCCGCCGAGGTGCGATTGGTGGTGAAGAGGGCATCTCATTCGGTGTCTCACTTGGGCTTCCTTCTCTTTCGTCTGCTGATTCCATAGCATTATCTGAAAAGGTACTAGGTTCGTAAGGGGACATGTATGGGCGTCCTCCGTCCATCGATGCATGTCTCAGAGCGCTTGGTGCAGGGGGACGACGAGCACCTCGTTGTCCTAGTTTTTCGCCTGGACGAGGAGTTGGTGCGCGCGGGACCATGTCTACGGCAGCCCCAGCAGCGTTGAAGGTTGGCTTAAGGAGGCGTACTGATGCTGCCGTACTAGCGGTCACTCGGAGTGAGTCGTTATGAGCAGTCAGGGGTGTATTCCTTGGTCTCGTGGTCTGTGTGATTCGAGCCCTCTTCTTCGGGGGACCATCATCTTGTGGCTCCACAATATACGGATCACTAAATTGGTATTGTTGGGTTGATGGAGGGGCTTCGCTACGCACAGAAGCCCGTGATGTTGGACGTGAAGGTGGATTGTATTGATAGTGATGGAAGGAAATGGTGCTCATGGCGGGGCTAGAAGGTCTGGTTGGTTGGGACATGAAGGGCGTATTCGATTGGTCGTAGAATGATTCGTTACGGACGGGCTCCTGTGAGGGGCTTTGGCGGGTAAGCATCTGGTGAAAAGGCTCAACACCACCAACGGAATGACGTGGCGAAGGCTGAGCAGAGTGGGTCGTAGTTGGCTGGGCCAGGTGACCAAGCATAGGATTCTCTTTCAGGAAGTCGGACCAGGCGTTGTAGTCAAATCGTTCGGGCATCATCTGGCTGAGACTATGATACCGCTCCATATTCTCCACATATTCTTTCTGCATGCACGTCGGAACAGGCACCAGCTTCAACTTGACTTCTAAAGTCTCTTTGATACCATTCGAGAAAATGCCAAGAATATTTTTACACACGCGACCTGTGACCATGGTTTGGGAGTCCTTGGCAGGAGCATTGGGCGTTGATGATGCAGAAGCTAGAAGCCACGATAGCATACCCTGTCCAACAAGCGGTGTTTCGTACTCGGAAAAGTCATAAGCGTACACGGTGTAATCGTGTCCTAATTTGGCTACAAGCTCAGGACTGTGGCGGTGAGCAATGCGTCTTACATGACCAATGGGAGTTTGATGTAGCCTACCTTGCAGTGACAATAGCCTGAATGCATGTCTTGAGTTCGATGACTCCCACCTCGGTAGTCTCGTCCAGCGAAACGACAGGAATGTTGAGGACATTTGGCAGACGAGCGAGACAGTTTGATTTGTTCTGATCGTCAAACGTATACAAGACCTTGACTGAATGAAGAGCCATGTTAGATCAGAGCGTGATGATGAGCTGAAGCTGTTTACCTCGCATTTGCCGGCGTGGGATCTCATCCATGACGCCATCCTCGGCACCAGCAGCAGGAGTCGAGGCATGCTGCGAGGGACCCGTCTCTGGCGTAATACTCGAAGGAGTCGACATGGCTATGGGCTTGACGAAGGATAGACAGGCCGTGCCGTAAAAAAAGAGGAGGGACGCCGGGGAATGGACGGGATATGATCAATGTCGTATCGCGATCGGTGGCTGGCGTGCGATCATAGCGGACGCGTTCTTGGAGAACAAAGAAGCGAGACTAGGATCGAGTGGGAAGCAAAATTGGCGGGGGGAAAGGGGCCCGTTATGTATTCCGGTAGACGCGAGATGCGAAACAGGCACCAGCACGCGTAGATCGGCCAGGAAAGGGGAATAAAAGGGTGTCGTCAATGATGTCGTGTGCAATCGAAGTGAAGATGGAGGCACGAGCTTAGAGGTTTCCAGCTACCCGCGCCGCGCTAACGCCGGGAGAGGGCAAAGACGCGTGACGCACCATGGATCTGGCCCTATGGCCCCACTATCTGACGCGTACTGATTGGTCCGGCGCCGGAAAAACTATAGCCCGCGCTTCATCTCAGCCAAGCTTGATCACTTCATCGCCCTGCCTCACCATTATCGCCGACCGCTCCACCTCATCCAAGCTCGTTGCCGTGGTGTCCTGCCTCTCTAAACTAGGTCAGTCTTTCCGCCACTGGTCTGTGCACTTCTTTTGCTCGACCCAATCCTTGCGCAGTACCTGTTCGAGCTGCAAATCAAAATTCGAAGGCAGAAGCTGAGGACTCAGGTTGTTAACATCAATTAGAAATAGAGGTTCTTTTTCTTCCAGATCCGCGCTTACTACCCCATACCGCCTGTCAAAATGGTCGACGCGAAGATTCAGTGAGTAAAAGCACGCAAGCTCTAATAGCAAGCTCGGTACTGACACCTCATAGGGAGCTTCTTTCCAAGCCACGCTCCGAGTTAACGTATGTATCCTCCTGTACTGCTCAATGGTACAAAGAGGCTAACGTTTTTACTTAGGGAGTACGAGGTCGCGCAAGTTGAAGAGCATGAGCTCACCACCGGTCCTCTTTCTATTCTTCAGACCGCCGTCCGCTCGCGCACACAGGTGCTGATTTCGTGCCGAAACAACCGCAAGATCCTCGCACGCGTGAAGGCTTTTGACCGCCACTGCAACATGGTCCTCGAGAATGCCAAGGAGATGTGGACCGAGACGCCACGGTTAGCCAACGGTAGCTATGGAAGGAAGGTTAACAAGGATCGCTTCATTTCCAAGCTGTACGTCTGATAGATGTGTACGTTTTGCGCAATGTGCTGACTCTACATAGGTTTCTCCGAGGCGATTCCGTCATCCTTGTCTTGCTCTCATAAGAATCTGGACGCGACCTGGTGTTGAGACGGGAGTGCAAGATGGATGCACGCAATTTAGAGTTCGAATGCATTAAAAGTTATATAATCGACGCCGCAAAGTCGGCGATGACCACCGAACGAATCAAAGAACGATACCCATCAGCCTTTACTTCTTCAATCCGTCACTCAGGCCCAGCAGAAGTTCTGCGAGACCGTGCGCACCAGGGTCAGGAACTTCTTGGAACCCCTCGCCTCCAACGTACACCGTCCGTCCCAAGCTCGCTTTCATTCCTTTCGTTCCCTGCGCTCCTCCCTGCGCCGCCGCAGCTGCTTTGTCGACATCTTCTGTCTTGGATAGCGTCTCAATGAATGGATACAAAGCATCCATTAGCGTTCGATCACCGGGCTTTGCAGGCGTGTATTTGCCAAGTGCTTTGAGGGATGAGTCGAGAGCTTTGGCCCAAATTGCAGGAGTGACGGGTTGAGGAGAAGAAGGCGAATTCTTTCGTAATCCGTGGGCTAGTGCATTCAAGAATATGGCGTAAATTGCGCCTGACGTCCCGTCCATTGCTAATTCAACCACTTGAATGATGTTGTTTACGAGAATCAGCAGATCATCTGTTTCTTTTGCCGTTTCGAGCATCTTCAGAATTGCTGTAGGATGTCAGCATCAGGCAACAGTGCACATGTGATCAAGAGCCTACCTTCTGCGCCACGTTTCAGTCCGATTCCACAGTCACCATCTCCCACAATCGTGTCATATTTGGTGACATCAGGCTCGGCGGCTATCAGTCTGTTCAGTGCAGTTGTCAATACTGACTTCGCCTGGGCGTAGTTTACTATTCGACGTCAGCGCATGACCTATGTTGTGCCGTGCAGTACTCACCTCTCAAATCACTTGGCAAGACTTCTTCTTCATCCACCTTTTCTTCATTTTTCTTTGCCTCGTCGCGTCTTGCCCATGTGCTACTACTGATTGCTGCAGCCCAACCACTCGCTTCAGCAGGTGCATCGAGTAGCTCAAGCATAGAAGCGCCTAGTGATTGTGTATCGGCGACTTTGAGCATGCTGATGCTAAAGCCGAGTCCATTCAAACTCGTCATGAAAGTACCGGCGAGTATGCGCACAGGCTTGATTTTGAAGTTATTCGCCAATTGCTCGACAACCTCGTTCGTGATACCGCTCAGCTCGAGTGGACTGACTCCTCCTAGGTTATTGATCAACAGCACAACTTCGTCCTCTGCATTTATGGAAGAGAAGCTTCGATCTTTGTCTGCGACATCAAGACAGTGCGAAAGCATGGTGTTCACGAGACCGGGAAGATCGGTGGATTTGCGCTCCGAGCCAGCCTCATTATGAATGCCCATCCCGATCTCGACTTGGCCATCTTTCAACTCATCCTCTTCAGCCTCTCGGCGACCTGGTACGTGAACATGTGCTAGTGAGGATCCAATTGAGACGGTGTTGTCGGCGACGAGTTGCGCGACTCGCGTTACATCTTTGAGACTCGCTCTGCATCTTGTTAGTGCAACTGCCACTTCACCATTACTCTGGTTGGCATCGCTCCATACCCTTTTGCTGCAAGTGCTCCAGCAATTTTCTGGACAAGCACGGTTCCGGCGATGCCTCTTCGCCCTACTTTTCCACCCTTGGCCCGCCCTACACCAGCGTCGTCACCCACAACCACCATGTCGGCATCGATGCCAGCAGCACGTGCCTTCTCTACGGCCATACCAAAATTCAGCACGTCCCCGGTGTAGTTCATCACAATCACGAGGACGCCCTTGTCTTTCTGAATGCGATGCAAGATACACCTTCGTATCTGCTCTGCGCTTGGAGATGCGAATATGGTCCCTGCTACCGCGCCGGAAAGAAGACCTGCGCCAACGAAAGAAGCGAATGAGGGCTCATGGCCGCTACCACCACCAGAGACAATGGACACCTGTGATGCGCCATTCTTGCGATATATGATCTTGTTCTCGATATCGCATTGCACGGACGGATTCGTCTTTGGGATGCTCAGAAGCGCCGTATTGACGAGGTGCGTAGGATCGTGAATAAAATGTTTTGCTGAGTACTGTTAGTTGTTGCCGCGCAATTGCACTATTCTCTTGTTTGAATTCGATGCATGAATACGTACATGACATGTTTATTTATCTTGATGTACGAATGGTTCAAATCAATGCGCAGCAAAGAGCAGGAAAGACCATACGGTGTATATAAAGGTGAGAGGAAACCAAGTTTGATTAATAAGGAATTCTCAACTTCTGGTATCCGATCCGACGACGCCTCATTGAAGCGTCCGTCCGGATTGCTCGTTCTTCTTGTCATTTGACGTGTGCCGGGCGATCTGCCAGGTCCCTCTTGGACGGCCCCAAGAGCCCCAAGTGGGGTCGCGCAAACAAGAATGTGAGGGGTAACTAGGGTTATGGTGGGGTTGTCGGGCTTTGCCCCGAGCCCCGACCTGTCGGCTGAGGCAACGGCTTCCTTGTTCCGGAATTTCCGATTCCCAGCTCTAGATTCTTTTTCTTATTGACTTGTTGAATTGCTCCATCTGCTCCTTCGCGCAATAGGCACTCCGAATGCGGATGTGTTTCCTTGTTTTGAATCAGGGCAATCTGAAGCGCATACATTTGACACTAACAGAGCAATCACGATGAATTCATTGCCATTTCGGCCATTCATCACAGCCCTGCTATACGTAATGGGTACCAGCACCCTGAGAAGTACAAGCAGTAATAGTTCAATCATCACAGTCATCAATCATTGAGCATGATCCACGAATCTAACAATCAGGACATGCCCTTGACGATTTGCTCCCACTGACTGGCTGCTTCATAACCGCATAGCCATGGAAACAACACTCTTAGCGAACCATGCACATTTGCAAGCAAAACTTCAATTGATTCATATCTGTACTGATTGTACAAAGAGATGTGGTGACAGATTTACAACCTCCTAGCCAGCAATATGCCCAGCGGTCTCTTCAAAAAACTCACCCGGTCATCCGTTGCCTTTCGACACGCCACGCAGAGCTACACTCAAAATACACACAACAGTTCGCTCTACACTCTGCCATACGAGATTGTCCAACACATCGGCACGTTCTTAGATTATGCGGACCGTCTTTGTTTCGTACTAACGAGCTATAAATATGCCGATGCCCTTCTCGCCATCTGCGATCCACAGGCGATCAAGCAACCGCACATCAAAGATATCAGGAGGAGAATAAGAAGAGACCATTTTTACGGTCCCGGCTGCAATTCCTATACCTGGATTGGACGCAGAGCTGGTATACTATACTGTGTAGAATGTAACCGGGCGCATGCGCCTTTTATGTTTCCAGAGGGTACGATAGCACAACCACGACATTTGCGCAGATGCTTCCGAACAATCGACGGCCCATTCTCTGTGTGTCAACACAACGAGTTTACCTTCTTGGAAATGGCCAGTCTGTTGCGCAAGAACGCGAGAAAAGGTCGCAAGAACAAGTTTGGCGACTTTTTCCATTGCATCGAGTGCTACGAGCTTCCGCCTCAAAGACGCTGTCCAGGTCGATGTTTACATCCTCCCACACTATCTCTTGCTCCCAAAACGAATACGGTCACTCTTCGGTCAAGGTTTCTGCTTCTGACGGTACCCTGGGCTGTGCCTGTCTCGGTTCAACAGACGAAAGATGCGCTGGCTCTCCTAAATCTCAAAATCTGTCCTCACATGAATGCTTGTGATACAGAAGTAATCGAGGGTATGGTTGGGGACCGTCAGGACATGATGATGGATGGTCGCCTTTCAACGCGCATTAGCATGGAATGTAACACTTGCCAAACAACATTTCGTATGAAGAGAAGAGTCCCGTTCCACGAGGTTGTAGTGGAAGTTGAACGAAGGCTAGGCCAGGTCAGACGGGAGGGTGACCCAATCTGGAGGGCGCATCTACCGAGCAGGAAAGCCGGCACTTCTTGACACTGGGGCTATCTGATACCGGCTGCAACTAGAGGTCGTGTAGTTCATCTCCACCAGACCCTCGTGAGTCATTTCGCGCCCGAGAAAACATGCAATCCGACATCAGTTGTGTATGTGTGGCGTCAAGGGGGGTGTGGGACTTTTCTGTGGGCTGGATGGTTCGATGGTTCAATGTCTCGGGTATTGACTCTAGTGCTGGCAGCTGAATGCAAGGGACTCGACTAGCGGAACTACGTAGCGCCATTGAAGACTGCCTTTCGGTTTCTGAGTACGGAAGCGCCTTTGCTAGTGTGTAGACAAGTCGAATCGGGGTTTCTTCGCATCGACTAGTTTGCATTTATTTCTGTGAACCCGTGTCCCTGACATGTCTGCAAATGGCCTGTTTTTTTTGGGCGTTTTGAGCCGTGAAAACGTAGTTTCCGAATCATCAATTTCCAAGGAATGTTTAGCAGGCATGTTGTATTCAGGGCTCGATCTAAATGGACCCTGCCCAGAAGTATTCGAGCCGGCTAGATGGTGGTGTGAGAAGACTGACAAGGTAGTCCTTTCCTTACAGATGCCAACATTACGGCATGCAGAATCAAGAAGTCCCAAGTATCGAACAATAAATATAGCAACAGGATACGAAACAGCGAAGAAAACCATATAACCCCCACACTCACCAAATCCCGAGAACACCCGTTTGTGACGATTGCAAAAGACCCTGGAGCCTTGTTCCCATTCTCCCAGTTGATCAACCTCGGTACTTGCATGCCACCCCACGAAAATCATCTTTCATCACAAACGCGCGCCCCCAATTAGCACTGCGTTTCCTCCCCCCCAAAAAGACTTCACGGCGAGGCTGGCAAGCGCGCGCCATCGAGATCGCCAATTTCCCCCCCAAAAATAAACTTTCGGGTTATAAGTAACTAACTAGTAAGTAAACAACCTCCCCCAAGTTGCAAGTGTGTGTGTGCAAACAAAATAAGCGGCACACACACGGCGCACTTCTAGACCTTTTCGTGTACCAGCCGCGCCTTTGTTTCTAGAAGGAGGCTAGTTGGTAGAACTAAAAAAGGGGGTTTTTCTGGGGGATTGGGCTGTTAGAGAAGATAGGATGTCTCGTTGCGGAAAGCGAGTATGGTCTTGTGACCTCTGTTTTTGGAAGAATAGGGCATAGCGTGGGATGGTTTAGCGCTATTGTCTTCCTTTCCATTTTGGAAGCAAATCTGGGCTTCGGTTGGGTTCAAGGAGGTAGATGTAACTATGAGTCCTGACATCCGGTGAAAAGTAGTAGTAGGATAAGTCATGGGTCCCGAGGAAGGGGGGCACGCGCTTCGTAGCTATGCGCGTGAGTGTGTGTGAGAGAAAGAGAACAAAGACGCCTTTGTTCGGTCGCGTGTCGTGAATAGCCCGCCTGGTTTGCTTCTAGCCAGTAGCCACTACTAAGTAATTAGAAAATTGATTTTCAGCTCTACATACCCTCTTCTTCGTTAAGGGAAACCCGGCTTAGGTACCCCGCCCCGAATCGTGATAGTAGTAGGGGCTTTTCCCCAAAGGAACCCTTGCGAATGGAATTCCCCACTTTCCCGATTCAAATTGAGGAGAGTCCAACAAATCGCGGATCCTTTCTCTTCCATATTTCCCTCGGTTGGTCACGCGGACGCGGCGAATTTTTTTGCGCTTTAAGTCGGAATTGGGGAAGGTGGACAAAACAAGCCACCCGGTACAAACTCGTCTCTTGTCCTGTTTACCGTAACGCCACTTGCTGGGCGAGAAGTTCGAGTTTTCAATTGCTGCTATTGTTATCTTGTTCCCTGACTTGAGTGAAATCCTTGTTTCTTGGTTATATAGGAGTGCTGGTACGCCGTCCCCCCATCATGTCATCGCCGCCGTCATCGTCGTCGTCACCGCAGTTGTCGTCGTCGATAACTCCCACTACTACTACTCCTGTCGCAATGGCTTATCCCGGTACCGCGCACAAGTACTCCAAACGCCGAGTTGCATTCGAGCACTCATACCTTAATCCTTTTGCTGATGCGCCAAATACTATTCTCTGGGTAGGCGGTCTGGGCGATGGCCTTCTTACTGTTCCTTATCCGTCTGAAATCGCAAAATCGCTTCCGGATAATTGGGTCATAGCAGAGGTTCTGCTCGGCTCATCCTACCGCGGCTGGGGCACTAGCTCTCTCGCCCGCGATGCCCGCGAGCTGGCGGAATGTGTCTCGTATTTCAAGCAGTTGCGACCAGGCAAGAAGATTGTCGTCATGGGTCATTCGACGGGGTGTCAAGATATAATGGAGTATCTTGTTGGCAAGGGAAAAGAGAAGCGCGAGTCACTTGATGGTGTTATTCTCCAGGGTGGAGTCAGCGACCGTGAGGCATGGGAGGATTTCGCAAAGGAAGGAGAGAAAAAAGAGGCGCTGGAGCAAGCTATTAAGAAAACTAAAGAATTGATCGATGCAGGCAAGGGAAAGGAGATTTTGTCAACAGAGGACAATGTCGTATTGAAGGAGATGGGAGGACCCCTCAGCGCATACCGCGCATATTCGCTGCTTGCAAAGGGCGGCGATGACGATTACTTCTCCAGCGACCTTACAGACGAGCAATTTACCAAGACCTTTGGCAGGATTCCCAGGACCACACCAGTATGCTTCTTACTCGGCTCCGAGGACCCGTACATCCCTGCTTCGGTCGATAGGGAAGCACTGCTAGAGCGATGGACGAAGATAATGCGGGGAAGAGGCCGCATTGTTGACGACGTGGACGGCGGAGTTATCCCTGGTGCTCATCATAATCTCGAAGATGACCCCGAACACGTCGTTGAAGATCTGGTGCAGAGGGTTTGTAGCTTTGTTACTGGACTCGAAGAAAGTCGAGCGTGGAAAAATGTTGGATCGCATTTGTAATTTGCATTGGACCTTTTTCTTCTCTTCTTCGCCCTGGAATGCGCGCAAGTGCTTGCACGTTTGCTTACCAGGGGTGGAGACATATTCAAGACACTGTCTTTCCGAGATGGACAGTGACGGCGCGACTCAGGTCTTACATATGGATGGCCACTAGAAGTCTGCTAGCCTACAGCAAGCAGTGTCATTCTTATCCAAGCTAGGCCCAAAGACAAGAAGACCAGACTCGTCAGGTGGTGGGCACTCAAAGCTCTTTCCATAGCCGCTACATCGACAAAGAGGCCCGGAGTATAAGAGCTACGAAGTCGATACTGATGGTTGGAGGATCCGCGAAGGGGGGCAGGAAAGACGTATTGCGTATGGAACAGGCAGTGAGCAGTAGTGAGTTGGAAAGCTCTCTCGCATAGAGAGTCAGCAAGTGTTGATGATCTCTAAGAGATGGGAAAATCAGATAATGTATAGCACCAGAACACGATATGAGTTCACTCTGTCGTGTCAAATTTCAAACGCCAGTCATGACAAAGAACTCAATCTGGCTCAATTTTCATGTCTTGAATCATTTCATCTTACTTGAGGTACATCTACGTGGCCCTCTGTCAGCAAATTGTTATACAAGCCCCAATACAGGCCAAATGTTTTTGATACCCCTTTCCTTGACCCTCTAATGACAAACCAAGCAAGTAACAAGAAGCGAACTAACGCCACCCGAGCTGACCAAAAGACAGAAAAAGCGCCCGCGCAATGCATAGTCCGGTGACCCAAGGGTGACTGCTTAAGGCGGACAATGTCATTTCCACTTTGCTCGCTTCTAAACCCTCGCAACACCTTCCCCCACCGCCCCTTCTTCGAACCTCGCCTGGACAACCCAGTGCTCACCAAACTTGATCCCCTTGCCACCACTGATACCAGCATTGCGCCAGGGCTTGTTTACACCAATGTCCACAATCCAGATGAGCCATTTTGGGTCGCGTCCAGCGCCGTGCTGGAGCGCTTTCAGCAGCCCCGTTCGTGGTGCACCAAGACAAACGATATACTTTGCACGGACTTCGAGAGGCTCGCCTTCAAGGATCGACACTTCACCAGTGGATCCACCCACACCTGATGGAGTTTCCACAGCTAGACAGGCGGCGCGGGACTTGTTCGCCCAGCCTACGATACTAAGGACAACGCGCTGATCTTCGTCGCCCAGAGCCTCAAATTCCTTGTGGCGACCGAGTAAAGCGTCGATGATTAGTTCAGGCGGTGCTTGTAGGCGCTTAAGAGCTTCCTCAGTATCTTTCCATGCACGAACTGAACCACCGAATTTTCGGAACATGTCAACTTGCCGCCTTATGTCCTTGTCCCAATCGGCGTTGCGCTCGAAACCAAGAAGCGCAACCATGACCTTTGGTCCACGCTGAGCGAGCTGCCGTGCTGCTGCTATGGCTCGTGCTCCACCACGGTGATTGCCTGCTAGAACGACTATGACAGGATTGGCATTTGGGTTGTCGCGCGCCAGTCTTCTACCACCAGGATTAATCGCTGTGAGGGCGACTTCAGCAATACCTCTTCCTGAATTCTCAGCAATAAGCTCTTCAGTCAGACCAAACTCTACTTCAGCAGTCTCTTCAACCGCCAACATGCCTCCTGGTGTGATAGCAAAGCATTTGCGATTGTTCGGGACCAGACGCAGACAACCTTTTGCTGCATTAGACTCAGCGGGTGAGTCTGGAGGCGTAGCAGTGCGGCCAGGCCTGGGACTACCAGTCGCGTGTGAAGAAGCATAGGGCCGATTGATGAATGAACGGTTGCTTCGCGGAAGTACCCCTGAACCCATTACATCCATGTCAGCTTGAACACTGCTGCCTTGTCGTGTAGGCGCTCGTTTGATCGAAGCTCTTGACATTGCTCGCCTGGAGTTTCGCCCGCTGCCAAAGTCGGATTCCTCTTCAGAGCTTGTATTGGTCGTGCTTTTCAGCTTGCGATCTAGCACATTCTCTGAAGGATGCAAGTTCTTTCCACCATGTGTTCCGGGTCTTGCTAGACGGTTGAAGCTGACTAGGCGATCCTCGTCCGCTGTTGTATCTTCATTCCTAATCTGATTGAATACCGTGCGCTTGTCGAACTTGGAGAGATTGCTCTGGAAATCGAATTCGGGCAGGTCTTGGATGTCGGTCGCGTCTTCGGTAGCCCAGCCATTGGTAGCATCAAGAGCTTGCTGTCGTTTCGTCTTACGATTCGAGGCGTTTGCTGCTGCGATGCCGACCCTCCCACCAATAACCCCAGGTGTCCTGGTCTGTGGTTCCTCGGCAGCCTGTAGCATGGGCGTATTCCTCCAACCATTGCCTTTGCTATTACTAGTCAGCTTATGTAGGTCCGATAATCGGGTTGCCGCCTCCGCATCAAAGAAGCGCACGTACCCTTTCTTGATGCCACCAGCAGATTGGAAGTCGACCCCATTCTTTCTCTCTTGGGCTGCAACTTCCTTCTTACGGGACTTGCCTCCCCTCCGAGTCTTCTTGCCACCGTCATCGTTTTTCTGAGGGCTCACATCATCCATAGGCTTGCCTGTTCTGGTCTTGCTGATGCTTGCTCTACGCGGCGCGATTCTAGCAATCCTCGTCTCATTATCTGCTTCTTCCGCATCTGCAATGTCCAGAGACGAGAAAGGCCCCTCCAGTGTCGCTGCGCTTGGCTTCCGAACATTGTGGTGCTTCACCTGACTGATAGACGAAGACGTAGTTTTGGGCAGAGGCGCAGCGCTCGCGCCAACCACAGCCGTGATTGGTGTAGCGGGAGCTTCCTGGGGTGGTGCTGCAGCAGCAAGCTGACTCGAAGAGACTGTAGTATTGGTGCGCTTCCCCATACTCAGGATCGCAGGATCGACGAATGGTGCAGCCTGGACCGAGTGGGAAATAGATTGACGTGAGCCGTTGCGTGCATTCATGGACTGGTCATCGTGCGGTATGGAAGACGGCTGGCTGACAAGATGCGGCATTTGCTGCGCAGCATTTGCTCGGACATCTTGTATACGATTCTGGGGGTAGTGCGCGTATGTCGGGGGTTCAGATGGTGGCTGGGGAGGTTGCGGAGGAGCGGGCGCAGAGGCATTGACCTTGATATCAGCAATCATGTGCCCTTCGACGGTGTATGAAGGAAGACGATGACCGGAGCTTGGAAAGAACACTGCCAAAGGTGAGTACGTGTTCTTCATCTCTGCCGCGACCACAAGCAGTTTGTAAACATACCATCATGGAGAGTCAAGGTGGCCGTCTGCTGGTCAACACCACTCACGACACCTAGCAAGACAGCCCCAGGAGGATTCTGAAGCGTCACTGCGACCGAGAGTCCGACAAAGCCCGTAGCCATGGTTGCAAACGGGACGCACGAGGCTGTCCCAAAGTTCTGCCTCGGGCGGTTGCTAAACGAAGCGGAACTTCGCAAAGCGCAGCGATCGAGCACTGATGCGTTCCAGCGACGTGAGTCTATCGGGCGGAATGTGAGCGTCGAGAACCTCGAAGGGGCTTCTAGGGCGTATTGACAAGAGGGCGACCCCCGGATTGGAAGGGTGGAGGTGGAGGGTACAAGTCGCGCGCATGCACTGCCGTTGTTCCTACTTTCCTACCCGACTTCACTGTTTCGCCGATCGGGCTAAGCCGCTAATTCAGCCACAGGGAAGCCACCCAAACGGCTGCTGACATAAGATGGCACGTCTTCACATGTTGCAAATGTAGTAGCCCTAATATAAACATATGCAATGCACGGCGATCCGGTTGCAAACGAAGCCAACGTTGTTATTTTAGGATTCCAAAAGGATTATTAAGCTCATGCCATTCGCCAAGTCCAAATCAAATCAAATCCAGGGTATCCACACGCCTTTCCCCACCTCTTTCATCGCTCTCATGTCTTCAGATCCTTATTAAATCCGCGTTGTTTTTGACATCAACAATGTGAGCTGGCAAGGCATGTCCCTGAGCCCTAAATAAGCTCCCATGCAGCCACACCACCAAACTTGCACGAGTACCCTTGCTTATTGTTCCACGTATCAATGCTCATGCCCCGAGCGTCTTGCCCATTAAATTCGGTGATCGCATTGACTGCAATCTTTTGACCTGGTACACCGAGCTCGACCCGAGGAACGTCGAGCCACCAAGTATGCCCGTCGGTATTGAACGGCTTGTAATCTGGCTTGCGGCCATCTCTCCCCGCAATGCTCAGGAGCATAATATAGGGTGGGCCTTTGCCATGGCGCGTATTGTCCCAGTGCGGGCAGACGGTCGAGAACTGAAATCGAATCACTGCTGGTGCATAGGGGTCGTTGGCTTTGATCTGTGCTTGCGAAGGCTCAAATGTTCGCTCGCCCAAGCCGTGCTCCTTAAAAGCGTCGCCATATACCTGTACGCGGCCACCTTGATCATCTCGCATGAATTCTTCATAGGAGATGATGCGCCCATCATTGCGCAATTGTTGAGAAGCGTCCCCAGGGAAGTGCCGCAACCCAAATTCATCGTTATCCATAGTGAACTGGCGCGCATTAAATGACCTTACATACCTATGGCAAAGTTAGTAGATTACCAAGTGAAGTCACTGCTCAGGAAACGTACCCTTCACCACGCATTTGGCACCCGATATGCCCAGCTCCCCAGCATGGATCAACAAGCTTCCATTCTCCGTTGTCGATCTTCACAGCATTCCAGGCATGCGTGGATTTATAGGGTGGTACGGCCTGTCCAGGCTCTAGTGGTGTATAGCCGAACCCCTTGCAGGCGCCAGAACAGACTATGGCCTCGAGACCTGCTTTCAGAGCTAGAGCAGCGAACAGACCAGCATAGCCCTCACACACTGCGAGGCCAGAGGCGATAGTCTTCTCCGGAGTAGTTGGTGAAACAGTGCCATTGAAGAACGAGTGGACATCGTAGTCAACGTTGTGGTGTAGCCAGGTGAAAATGACGCGTGCTTTGTCGGTTGGCGAAGAAAATTGGGAGCAGAGTTGATGAGCAAGCCAGCCAACATCAGAGGAAGGGAGTTGAGTGCGTGGAAACTGCGCAGCATGATTGTCCGGAGCAGAGAAGTCCCGACATTTCAGGCAACATCCAACAGCACCTGGCTTTGGCTTCAAGGCCATGATCGCCTCCAGATTGGGTCTGGATGACAATGGGATAGGTGGAGGTACTTTTGGTGAGGGCGTAGACTTGGAGGTGACTGCCGGCGGTCGAGTTGAGGGTACGGGAGGGGGAGAAGGCGCCTTATTGTTGAAACCCATTTCCAATGCAGATCGTTGGGGAGGACGTTGTGGTGGTGGTGGAGCAACCACTCTATTCGCTCGCGGCGCATCATTGGATGCCTGTCTCTGTGGTAGGACTGGGGCGGGCTTAGGCGATCGTTCGCGAAGGGTTGATTGCCTGGCAGGCAAAGGCGGACGGGCTGGTACATCTATATAGAATCACAGTCAGCGTCTTTCCTACTTGGTGTATCTATCGAGATTTTGTGGTCTAATCCGCCATTGGCTCACATGCAACTCATGGACAGCATGCGTGCACATGCTCATGTCTGTTTGCTGGTCTACTATGCTTACCTGGAGTCTTGACCTGCGGTGGAAGGGCTCGTGCAGGAACATAGTCACGTTTACTTTTCATCGCATTCAGAATGGCATTGCTCTGCTTAGAGTCTTCAGAAGTCCTTTTTGGTGGCAGTGGTGGCAGTTTCGTTGGGTCGAATGCAGGAGCCCTGACTTGGTGCAGTGTGCCAGTGCTTCCATTACTGTGTGCGGCGCCATATGTCTTCACAGAACCTAAGGACAAGTTCGAAACACTGGAAGCAATTGTGGAAATAGACTCGGAAGACTCGCGCCTCCGTACGCTCGACTCGGAGGACTTGCGAGGAGGCAGTGTTGGTGTCTGTCGAGGCGTACTGCCATTGCGCGGGGGCAGCCGGGGAGGCAGTGCAGGCGAGATCTTTGGGCTTGCGGTCTTGTTTACTTCTGCGGGCTGATTGCCAATTTGTCGCGCAGACGTTGGGGCATTACTGAGGACTGGAGGATTGTTGACCGTCTGGCGCGAGTAGGCTGGTGGCCGCGCGCTGGGCGGTGGAGGTGGAGGTGGCTTCTTCTTGGTGGCGGCTGCATCGAAGATATAGGACGGCTTCGCGCCAGGAACAGGTGTATGGACCTCTTCGAGGTTCAGTGCTGCGATCCGCGACTTGATGGAGCCTTCGGCCATGGCGTTCGCGTTCTGTGGGGTGGTCGGAGCGGAACCGGTTTAGCTGTGGCTGGTGACGAAGAGTCGATTGAGCAGCACTCAATCGTGAACCGTCGCCTTGCCGCGTCGCTGCGCAACTTGACTGGGAAAAATTGGCGCAACAGAGCAGGCAAAAGGTAGAAGAGAGAGAGCGATTATAGTACGAACGAGTGACTGGGCGGCTGGAGGTACAATACGAGTGACAGAAGAACGCCTTACGGATGGCTAGTGGTATTGATTGCAGGCAGCACAGCCTCCTACCCTAGCTCCCGCTGATCCCTGTAGTAACTCACTCCTCGTCTCTCGTCCCTCGTCCCCCTAGGCCCGTTCCTGTCTTTCTGTCCAAGTATAAGGCTGGCAGCAGTTGGACGCAGTCTTGGTCCGCCATGGCCCGACGTTGCCATTGAGTATCGGGCTGACAGTAAAGGTACCTTGGTCGTCGCAGCAACCATGTGCTCGCAGCATGGGGTCATGAGGCATGTCGTTTCCAGGGTAGATGCACCAATGCAGTGTGACCCATAACAAATCCTCACCGGTATGCTATGTGCCGCACATGTACACCTGGACGACACGCCTGACTTGATCCACTTTGTTTCTAAGAGCTCCATTGAATATAATTGACAAATGACGCTATTTTGTCAAACAACTTTATCAAGTAGTATGTAGGAGAACATTCGCCAAAGCGAACCAGTATGGGCAGTCAAAACAAAACCATTCCCCCAGCCAGCCCAAATCCTCTACCCAACCAGTGCCTCCCATCGGTCCAGTACAATCTAGTCCTGTAACACCGTAACAATCTCAAGTCCCGCCTCTCTCCATCGACGCCCAACTGTACACGCAGTGCGCAAAAAGACACTTTTTGACTTGCTGAGAAGGAGCGGAACGGGATGGCGCTAAGAATACCACCCAACCAGACAGTACAAACACGCGCTATCCAAAACACCAGAGACGGACAAGAAGAAAAAAAAGAGTGGGGGTGCTGTAAGATACAGTAACGACAATATGTTGGAAGTAGCACCACAAAGTGGCACAACGTGAGATGTAAGGATTGATAGCAAGCAGAGATTGCTTGAGTTTTGTTGATCAACAAACTGATCTTCGCAAGATGGTCTCTACCTCTTGCGCTTCTTGCTCTTGTCTAGTGACGTGCTTAGAGCATGGGGGCCATCTACAGCCATGTTGTATTCGTATGATGGCGGAGGCGCCATTGAGACTGCAGACGGCACTGAGTTCTTCTTGACCGAGACGCCCATGTGGCGTCCATAGCGGCCCTTCCGGCCATTGCCTTCGTCTTCACTGACACATCCGTCTGCACTAATACCAGCGTCTTTGCAGCGCTGGCAAGGGCGTTGGCGATCACAGCCCTTCTTGCTCTTGCGGCAGCGTTGGCACCGTGGCTTGCTTGAGAGATCCTCCTCATCAACAGCGAGCTGATGCTGGAAGTTGATTGATGCATTCGAGGCCTTGCGTGACTGCGAGGGAAGAGATGATGGCGACATGGGGGCAGCCTTGTTGGTACCATTCGTCTTACTCTTGCTCTTAGACATGGCTCGAGACTTGTTGGGCTTGCCAGACTTGCTCGAAATGGAACGAGCTTTGATGATGCCTGCCTGCACACGCTGATTGTTGTGCTCATCCGCCATCATCTCATCACTGACGCCCTTGAAGGAGCCGTCTCGCTCGTCCTCGTAATCCTCGCCACTGCTGTCGGCGTCATCGTAGACACGAGTCATATCATGCAATCCACGAGACATGTTGTATGAGAGAGGCGGCAGCTCGGCTTCATCTTCACTGCCATCAGCACTCTCATCACTCGAAGATGCTGCATCAGCCTTTCCGCTGAAGGCGTCGTCAAGCGTTGAAGTCGAGGTACGACCGTGAGTGGAGAAGTTGGATGCATCACCCAAGCGCATGAGCTGACGAGCAACATCTTCATCAGAGATGACGCTGATGCTCGTAAGAGTGGTATCAGGGGTGGGGAGCATTCCACTGCTGCCAGAGTAGCGGTAGTGAGAATGCTGTCCTGAGCCCCGCGCACGAGACCTGTTACCCTGCGCCGGACCACTCGATGTAGAGTAGGGCGTGACCAATCCTTGCATGTACGAGCTGTCACCTTGACCATAGCTTTGTGGCGATGGCAAGGGGTGTGAGTATGAGAATGTCTGCTGGTTGACAGAGTATGGCGAGCCAGCAGTATTACCACTGATGCGTCGCTGAGGAGATGCTGATGACAAAGAAGTGGTCATGGGTACCTGGGGCGGAACGAAAAGTGGCAGCTCCTATGGAAGGGATGGGTGTCAGACTATTGCACGATGCACTCTCCCACCCAAGGTACTTACCGAGCTGTCAAACTTTGCACGCTTTCGACGCCCACCTTCGACAATGTTGTCGACGCTAATCTCAGCACTGGCGAGTGGCTCCTTCCTCGAGCGGCGAGAGCTGGTAACTGAGCCATGCTCGCCCTCGCTGTCGCTGTAGTCGTCGCCATTCGCCTCAGCGAAGCTGTCATGTGAGCTGTTTCCACGGCTCTTTGTGGAGGGGCGCATGCGCTTGCTGATTGAAGCACTTCTGCGGCCACGACTTGGGTGTGGAGAATGGCTTTGGCGAGCATGGCGAGACCCCGCTCTTGCGCCTGTTTGATTGTGCTGATGAGGCGGGAGCATCTGAAAGGCCTCTTCAAGGTGAGGTCGAGGGCGGCGGGGCGAGACAGTCGTCTGTCGCGGATCAGGGGAGTACTCATCTGTATCCAGGCTTTCTGGGGAGACTCGGACATAGACAGTCATGCCATGCTCGAAGTTCTCGAACCGCGCGATGAGCGTGTTGCCATGGCGGTCTTCAAAGATGACCCCACGGCGCTCATACAGGCCGTAGAAGTTCTTCACTGTTGTAATGATGGAGTCTGTTGTATCGTGTGGGTAGATGTCTACCCGCATTGGTAGTCGGGCTTTGTGAGCTGGGGATTGGGGGAGTAGCAGCTCGAAGCTGACGTGCTTCTTGGGCATCTGCTTGGAGGGCGACAGGGAGTCATGCGCCGAGCCAGTCTCAGTGCTTGGATAAACATCCATCATGCTCGCGTCTTCCCTCTGGGGCGCCATGTCGTAGCCAGCCGCCGAGTGCATGGCTTCATGATGTCGGCCCGCTATGAGGTCTTCCACCTCAGGGAAGCGTTGTGCGCCAGCAATCCGAGGCTCAGCAAGCATGTTGGAAACTTGCATTACCAATGATCCGTGTGTTATCCGCGTATTCCAAAGCCTCTAGAATGTGAGGTTTGGTTGTATGTGTGTGTGTGGTAGGGGGGCGCACCAAGCCTGCCGGTGTCGCAAGAGCTTGGGATGAATGGGCGGTCGTGGAAGGATAAGTGGGCGCGGTGTCTGGATTGTATAGTGTTAGCCAATAGCTCTTTTTTCGCTTTGATGGCATCCGAAATGGGCGTTGTCCTGTTCCGTAGAGTGTGTGTCGGGCTGGAGGCCGTTGGGGGGTCGTCACCGCTGCCCAGTGACGGTCTTCAGGGAGGATAGCGCGAGAGGCCCAGGGGCCGCGTCGCGACGAGGTGTAGATGCCAACCCGGTCGCAAGGCGCCATGAGGAGCTATACATACCGGCAGTGGGTTCAAGGAGCGCAGAAAGGTAGCGGAGACGCTTCGATGCGATCCCGTGTGTCGCCGCTGGATGGCAGCGTCAGGTCAGCGGCCGGAATGCGCAGACCAAGATTGGAGCGATCTGGATGCCAGATCGCGAGCCCAGATGAATGAGATGCTTGATGAGAAGGTTGGAGACTTACGAGAAGGTGGTGGTTGTGGACTGCCACCGAGATGCGTTGGAGGTGGGTTGAGCAATGGCACCGAAGCGAAGCACTTAAGGACCACCCCGACTAGGACCGCTCAAAGGTCACGACGCACTTTCCAGACGCGCCTCAAACCACAAATTGATGGTCGCCTTTGCAATAAAAGCTTTTTGGAATACAACTGATGAGAGCAAAATGGCATCAAAAGCACAGCGCATACTCCCCTCCAAAGCATATGCGATTGCGCCTCAGTTGGTGACTAGTATATACACTACTAGGGATGACAGGCCACCCTTAGCCACGCAAGTGGGCTACGACCGCATTGAAACGGATTAACACATCATCTGTCTTGATCCTATCTAGAGCCTGTCTGTCGAGGCCGAAACATGAGATGCCCCCCCGGCGCCAGCTATGCGCCCAATCGCGACATGACCCTAGAGTGCATGCCACAGGACAAGTCAGTCGCTTGTGGGATGCCAGAACACTTAGGGAAACGTCTTCCTGCTGACAGACACTAGATGGCATGGTATATGGCCAGCAGGCCGATACGCTGCGTTGTTGGCTTGTATACAGGCGTCTGTTCCATGTGAATAAAGGGCCGGGTCAACTTCAGCACCCTGATATCCTCGGGCGCTACGCTGAGCCGTTTGTGGTCCAGCAATGGCGTACTCTGGGTCGCCTTTTGCAAAGAATTATGGTTGGAATGCTAGAGAAGGGTGTCGGTCCCCGCTGTGGGTGAAGCGCTGTGGATTCGTTGCCAGCTGTTGCCGGGCGTCTATTGGAGAGATCGCCATGCGACAATCAATGCCACACACACCTGCTTGCCTAGAGCCATTTGGTAGGCAATTGTCCCTGAATGAGTCGCCGCCAGCAGCTGCAAAGGCTCGTGCGACTTGTGAATTACGCGACCCTAGAATTATGTCTACGTCTGTTCCCGAAATCGTCTGATGATCTCCGACCCACACAATATGACGATACAACTAGTAGCGCGAGATCCCGTAATCAGCCCGCGCATAGTCGTCGCACCCGCTTCCGAGCACAAGGACCTGTCCAAAGTACTGCGCTGCCGTTTGTTATCTCTGTTGCCAAAATTCCCGACCCTGCATGTGCCCGAGCGATCATGGCGGAAGCACCTGCGTAGCGCGGCATGCGACTTCGCAAATCCGTGGCCAAAAGCTCGGACGGCCGCTCTAAACTAATGAGGGGTCAATGAACAACTGTAGGGCTCCCGCTTTTGGCGCAACGAAGTTTTGGTAGGGATCCACGTCGCAGACCTTTTGAAAAGACGTTGTGCGCATCGTTGGCTCCATGCGATCTCGCTACGGATGCCATCGGTCCACATCACTTTGTCGGTGAAGCTCTCGGCCTTGAGTGGCTGCGGCGGGGACAAAGTAAAGGAAACATGCGCCCAACAAGATGCGGAACGCATGCCTTTCACCGTCTGCCAAACGCAAAACATGCTTGCTTATTCTCTGGAGCAACGAGGCCGCAACAAAGGCAAGTGTAGGCTGCAGTTTGAAATTTGGTGGCAGTGCGCTGATCGATAGGCTGTGGGCGCCGGCCAGCGGGTCGTTTCTGCAGGTTCCAGACCGGCGCAGTTGTCGCAACCACATCCGAGGCCGTCCATGACCGTGGGGTAGGGAGCACTCATGTTGTTGTTGACCATTGAACTGGTAAACACTGTGTTTCAGAGAAAGGCCGTCAGTTGAGGGAACTGCACGTGATTTCGCGTCCTGGAATCAGCTAATTGAGGCTTGGCGCGTCAGAAGTGAGGGGTCGTCGTGGGTACGCGTAGCTGGCGCAATCGGTGCCTGGAAGCGCCAAAAATCGAGCGAAATACCTAAAACCAGTAACCAAATACTTGAAATCACTTTTCGCATGCTACAATCACGCATGTATGGCGGCGCAGACATTAAACGTTTTTCATGACCCTGATGGTTCCCGCGTTCGCCTCGGCAATGACGTTTCTGTAGGCGGCACCCAGCAGGGGCGGGCCGTGCGCCGGCACTAGGGCGGCTCCGGCATAGCGCCGCTATCCCTGGTCTGGAGCTCGAACCAGTCAGTAAATAAACATTGAATCCAAACGCGCATAGCTCCAGACCCTCCATATAAGTTTACAAGCTCTTGTTGCCGTTGTCAACACCACTCTTCGTGCCTCTCGACAACGCCGGCCCGCCTATCTCATTGCCGCCAACTTATATGAAGAGTTTCTTTATGGGCAACTGATCTGTAGCACTGCAACTTCCGCTGCCCCTATCGTCCACTTCCTCGCAACCGTCGCTGTCAACAAACATACACCCAGAGACTATCTCGCCTTCTGCTGATAGCCTCCAACCACAATGGACGCAAAGGTAAGCCTGCGCCTTGAACAGTACCTTTATTCACTGAACCTGGTGTGAACGCGCTGCCTTGTCAGTGACCTTCGTTCACACCAAGATGCAATTTCACCCAAGCTGCTTCTCTTTGAGTTTTGCTAACCCAATTGTTTACATAGCCACAACGACCCGTGAGGGCTCTTCGTATACGCGACGAAAATGCGGTGCCCCAGCTACCTGCTGGCAAGACTCTGCACTCGCGCAACAAGTCAACACCAGCTCTATCTACACTGGTACAGGCTGGCGGCATCAAGGCTGCTGCAGCCAAACGGACTGTGTTCGGCGATGTTAGCAACACCACTCGACAGCCTGCAGCAAAAGACGACACGCAAATAACAGGCAAAAAGAAGACTCTTGAGATCCTTAAGGATACTACTGCTGTTACTGTCAAGGAGACTGTCAAAGCTGGTACCCTTTCACGACCAGCTCAACGACTAGCGACAAGCGTCTCTTCCAAAGAAAACGCCTCCAAAGATGTTACCGAGGTCGCATCTGTGGCCCCAAAGCAAGTCAGCATCGACGCCAAACAATCCACAACCAATGTTCGCAAGACGCTTTCAAAGAAGTCATCAACAGCTGTATTCCAAGAGGCGCCCTCAAATGCCGCCATCGACACAGCCGTCGCCCCCGTAACCTCGCAACAGCCTCTCCCTGCACAGTCATCTTCATTTCCCAACGTGGACCGTGCCTCAGCACAGTCCGGACAGTCCGCGACCATTCCAGAAGAGGAAGAGAAGACCGAGACAAACAACAAGGCGGAGGACAGGTACGAATACCTCGATGCGCTCGAAGAGCAGGCGCGCGCCTTGGAGCAAGAACGAAATGAAGAGCTCGCCAAGTCCAACTGCCTCAGCGGTCTCGAACAGGAAGAGTACTGGGACGAGGAGGAGGAAGAGACCTACTACGATGCCGACGGTTACACCACCGCTAGATCCCTTCGATCGCGCGGCGACAATACAACCGGCGGTGTTACCCTGATTCTTGCACCTCGTATTACAGCAAAGACACAACGCGAACTTGAGGCTGCGCGGGTATTCGTCGAGGCAAACCGAACAACCGAAGACGTCGAGGACGAGCAGTGGGATACCTCGATGGTTGCCGAGTATGGCGAGGAGATTTTCGAATACATGCACTCTCTCGAAGAGCGCATGAAGCCTAACGCGTCTTACATGGATCATCAGGCTGAAATCCAGTGGTCAATGCGGTCTGTTCTCATGGACTGGCTCGTCCAGGTCCACAACCGCTTCACTCTCCTGCCCGAGACCCTGTTCCTTGCTGTCAATTACGTCGACCGCTTCCTTTCATGCAAGGTTGTCTCGCTTGGCAAACTGCAGCTTGTTGGTGCGACTGCTCTCTTCGTCGCCGCCAAGTACGAGGAGATTAACTGCCCATCTGTGCAGGAGATTGTGTACATGGTCGACGGCGCCTACACAGCCGATGAAGTTTTGAAGGCTGAGAGATTCATGCTCAGTATGCTCCAATTTGAGCTGGGATGGCCTGGCCCGATGAGCTTCCTTCGTCGCATAAGCAAGGCGGATGACTACGACCTCGAGACACGTACCCTGTCCAAATACTTCTTGGAAATCACCATCATGGACGAGCGCTTTGTGGGTTGTGCCCCTAGCTTTCTTTCTGCGGGTGCTCACTGTCTGGCGCGCTTCATGCTGAAGAAGGGTGATTGGGTATGTCTATGTACGCGTTGTCGCGAATGAAGATGCTAACTGATACTAGTCGCAATCGCACGTACATTACTCTGGGTACACATTGACCCAGCTCCGACAGCTCATAACTGTCATACTCGAGTGCTGCGACAACCCTCAGAAGCACCATGCTGCCGTGTACGAGAAGTACACTGACAAGCGCTACAAGCGCGCTTCCATTTTTGTCGAGGCGGAGATTTCAAAAGGCTTTTCTCTGCCACTCATGTCTAGGGACAGTCTGGCAACTCAGACATTGAGGCGAAAGTGAATACACTTGTCTCCATGTCGTCTTGACCTGACTGTGTTCTAACTTGGCTCGTAGGGGTCGTGTGACGGCGCATCTGACGGAGATTGTCGACCAACACTCGACAGTCAAGAGCGCGATAGCGTCAGCACCCCTATCTGGTCCAGGTCAACGTCAGCACCCCCATGGTCACCACCGAAATCTTCTTCATTCTTGCTTATTGTTCCCCGACATACGGCGCTTTGGCGGCTTTCTTGAGCATGCTCAACTTCAGCAGGCGGCGGATTCTACATTGGTCCCATCTTCATCTGGACATTCGGCGCACGGTGTTTATGGATACCCGACCTAAGTCTTTTCGTTTTTTCGTCAAATTTCCATTCATCTCTCAGGGTCTGCCTCTGTGGGCGGCCCGGCTGTTCGCTACCTTCTCCCGTTCCTTGGACGGGGATGGACGCTGAACACATACGATCACACTTCTCTTCGACTGTATCTTCTTATATTGGAAAGTTTTTTGGGCTCTATGACGAAGCCATGAGGTTATGAGCACTCCACCCGCATTATCTTAATTCTGTACATGTCGCGGCACGCTGATGTTCGGTTTTGGAGTCATCTTCTTTCGTTACTCTTTTTTTCCTCTTGCCTCATACTTCTCTTCAAGGGGGCTCGGCGGTTGCGAGTGCTGGAAGCACACAGGAGTTTTGAGAGGGTATCGCACCAAGTGTGCCTTTGGGTTTCTCTGCGCTTTCTGCTGTCATATGGAGGTCCATAGTTTGGACTCTGCAGGTAGTCAAGAAAAGCACTTAATGTTTGCATCTTAAACCTTGCGCCCAGCCAATCTGTGACTATGCAACTGATATTGACTATTGAGCGCAGCGGTATATATCCAGTGAAAAGTGAACATGTTGAACTAACGGAAGCACACGACAGGGGCAAGAGGTATATTATGTCTGACTTGGAGCTATGGTCTAGTGCTTGCTTTGTCTCAGCACTGCAAGACTGGCCGAACGACTTCGCTCGACAAGTTTGATGTAACTGTCCACGAAGCCCGGTATGCAAGCATCGTGCCTGTCAGTCATGTTGCTGACTTTACGTCTGAACCAACCAATGTGCCCTGCTGTCTCCATACTCGGGTATCTCGTCGATGACTGCTTGATTTGCCATAGTCCAACTGCAGTATGTTCTATGGGCGGCAGACCTATGTGTTGTTTACTTGGGTTCGAATAGAGAGTGATCATTGCGATGTTCCCTCTGCCGGTGCAATCAGGACTACCGAGTCACCTTTGAACTCGTTAGCTCTGCATTGATAGCCAAGTACTGTGCCTCTCGCCTACCTCTTATGAAGAGCATCTCACTCTGCTTCTTGACTGTCCGCACGCGGGGTTCTTGGTCGTCATCGTCTTCCTCGGCAATGTATATCGTTTCCTCGACGTCGCCGAGGACCAGGTTGCAGTGGGAATCGTAAGCCTGCGCCTTACTGTCAGCTGGGCATGCTTGCGTATATGTCTGCTCCGGGGCGGCAGAGCTTCGCAGAGACGCACATGAAGCCTGCCCTTTAGTTCGCGGTCGCCGCGCAATTTGACAATGACAATCTCGTCAATGCAGAGGCGCACAAGATCGAGGGGCTCGTTGGTCTCTTCTTTCTCGTCCATGGCGGGCTATTGGGCGTGCGGTGTTTGGAGCTCAGCGAATGGTGTCGCGGTGAACTTTGGCAGAGCGATCATCTTGGCGGAGCGGCAGCGGGGCTAGCGTGTGGACGCGCATTGAGTGGGCTGTGTGTGGACGGGCTGGCATTGCGTCAGGGCCAGGCCCTTGAAGCAACAAGGCCAGGAACACTTGCCGCCTGACCCAACATCTGCACTTTCGCCATTGTCTCTACAGCGACCCCAAGCCCTCACATCACCTGCTTTCCGGATCCACTACTCGAAATCCAAGAAAACAGATCATGACCGACACCCATGATCCCGCTCAGACGGACCAGCATCCACTTCTGGCCTCACGCCCGCCCGTGACAGACCCTATTACCTATCTCACCATCATTGAATACAACCTTTCCGAAGAGAACTTGCCTGTATTACACAAAGTCCTCCAAGATGCAGAACTCACAGCAACTATCGGCTGGGATCTGATCCATCTGTTACTTCCGCTACTTCCATTGTCTGAGGAATGCTTGCAAGACATTGCCGCAAAGGGCAATCCTAGAGAGTGCATTCTCAAAGTCACAGAGGCGCTTCGGTTGCTCCAGTTCCAGGAGCCGTATGAGGACACAGACGAAGACGAGCATGGCGCTCCATCAGCTGGTATCAAGGCTAAAGCGCCCGAGGTTGGAGTGGGAGAGTCAAGCACAAGTCCTGCCTTTCAACCCGCTGTAGTCCCGCCCCTACCGGTACTGAAGTTTGAGACTCTCCTTGATATATTGGCTACACTACATCGACGTGTTAAAACCAAATATCCGAGCCGCTTCCTCTCTACCAGCTTGCAGGCTGTGTTGGTCGCATACAATCGGGCCAATACCCATATTGAAGACCTGACCCTATCTGCTGTCAAGTTTGTCAAGACACTGTCCGGGACTAAGAGACCGCACCTACCATCAAGGCGGAGCAGCGGGAATCTTCTGCGTGTAAACACCAACCAATCGGAGCCAGACCCGGAGGCGCAGGGTGATACACCAAGCAGCGAAGAAACCGCCCTGGTAAACCGGCTACTACAGTCCTTTCTCACTCACATCCTTGAAGATTATATGCTATCTTTGAAATCAGACGATGATGTTCCAGGTCTTTCATGGGCAAGTAGGCTGATGGAAAGCTATGAACCGGAGCGAATACCCAACAAGCCTAACTACCAGAAATATGCAGACCGGTTTGCCAATGAAGAAGACCTCACTTCGCGAGCCGCCATCTTGGGTCAAATAGTGGCTTTGACTCAGGATTTGGGTCTGAAATATGAAGAGCTGGTACGCACTGTAATGGACTCGGAGGAGGAGAAACGTGGCATTCCCGGCACCGAGGACGAACCACCAGCTACGGCTGCAGATATTCCGCTTTCGAGGACTGGTGCTTTACTTCTCATTGCTGCACAAAATGTTAAACAGGAACTGTATGCTCCTGCTAAGCAAGTGGAGGAGGCATCATCAGTAGCCATCTTCCCAGGCCACGCAACCATACTTAGCAACTTTATTGGGACTCTGGGACCTCAAACTGTTGGCATGGAGCCAGAGGCACTTCTCGACACAGTTCTTGCCATGGGTCTCATTGCATTGCAAAGAAACAATGTCGGCGAGCCCAAAGACGACGAGTCATTTGCTCAATATCTGCAAACCATCTCACTCATCTCTGCGAACTCACCTTCCCCAAGCTTACGAGGCCACGCACATTACCTCACAACAACCGTCTTGCGTTCGCACCCCCACGATCTCGTCCGCCTAACCTTCATCCGCGACACCCTCGAGCACTGCCCCTACGAGAACCTCAAAGCAAGCGCCGTATCCTGGCTCAAAGGCGAAACCCTCGAAGCAAACACACCCCACCCCCACTCTTCAGACGAAACCCACGAACCCGACCACACAAACATCTTCGCTACCCCCGTCGCCCTGTCCACCGTAGCCCCATACCTCTGGCCCGACCTCACCCGCCACTACGCTCTCGACACCAGCCTCGAAGACTCGTGGCTGCAATTCCGCCAGGACCTCGGCTTCTACGTCGCAGCCCTCAACTTCTACTACCTTTTACTTCAAGCCACGCATCTCCACGATACTCTGGGTATCAAGGAGTTGAATGCCTCACATGGCATTCAGACGCACTATCTCGACGTGCTCAAGCGGACCGCAGCAAGGTTCCAGAAGGAACTCGCAGCGGGTGGGGGCGCGCTGGTTGTCGAGGGCCAGGAGACGCTCGAGCAGGCGAAGGCTGATGTGGGGTTGTTGGAGAAGGTGGTGGAGTGGGTGGAGGGTGCGTTGGCCAAGTTGACGTGATGTGAGTGAACGGGAAAGGGTCAACGTGGATTACATCGTATTCGGGATATCTGAGATTAGTTAGTTCGTGTGAAGAAAGGAGGGAGTGAGAGAAGTTTAGTATATGTCAAGTATGGAATGAAATGAGCCAATCCAATGTTTGTGCCAAAAAAGGGTGTCTTCTTGCGCTTGTTAAACTATTATCTATTTTCCTTTCATAAAAGATATGATTGAGTAATGTTTTTTTTTGTTACAACTGCACGCACACATACTTTTTTTATCCTCACTCCCTTCCTTCCTTCCTTCCTTCCTTCCTTCCTTCCTTCTTTCCTCCTTTCTTTTTTTCCCTTCTTCATCAAAAACCCTGCCCATTCATCCCTCCAAACCCCATCCCAGCATACGACCCCCCCTGCGACACCCAACCCCCGAAATTCTCAGCCGTCAAATCGTTCCAGAGGTACAAATCGCCGTTTTGAAACGCGGCTGAGAAGTCGCCCATGTCGGTTGTGAAACTGGGTTGTTGGTCGCCCATGGTTTGTGCTGAGGAGGTGGTATCGAGTGTCATTTCGTTGGTGGGCCATTGGGGTGCTGTGGCGTCGGTGGTGGGGTATGTGGAGGAGAGGTTGAAGCCTGAGAGGGGGAATTGGGAGGATTGGTGTTGTTGCTGATGTGCTTGCTGTTGTTGGTCGAGTGGGATATGGGATGCTGATGGGTTGTTTGTAGAAGTAGCAGTAGTAGTGTCAAGACTGGGCCCTGCGAATGATGCTACCAAGGGTTGATTCTGCGTTTCTCCACTATCCTCCTGTGTGGATGTTGTTTTCCTTCTTTTTAGTTGTCTGCCTTCCTTGCGCCATTCCAGGTACTCGTCCCACCAGCTTTTAAGCTTTGCTTCGAGGAGAAACTTCCAGTGGCTGGGATTTCGGCATTTCTGCGGGCCAGCAGCGTCGCTGGTTTTCTGGATTACGGCGTCGAGATAGTGTCCTACGCGTAGACTCTGGCTTTCGAGCAGCTCGCTCATTTCCTCGTCGGTGCCGACGGCATAGTCTGCTTTCATGAGCGTGACGAGAGAGTAGACGGCACGAACGTAAAGTACGTTTGGCGATTTGCGTAGTTCGTCTTCGGGAACGGCGAGGAAGAGGTCTAGGATTGTCTGGGCGGCGCTGACACATTTCGTTGTTGCGTTGATTTGGAGTGCGGAGCGGGAAAGGAGAGATTCAGGTTGCACAGAGTCGTCGTCGAGAGCTGGTAATGTGACATGCCGGTTTTTGAATTCGATGACTGAATTCATTGGTTTAGTAATTGCCGTGGAGAGAGTGGAAGAAGTTATGACGTACCGTCGAATCGACCTCCGTCCATGCCAAACTCCCACATGGCAAGCATGTCTGCGTG
This sequence comes from Bipolaris bicolor, assembly GCA_026262445.1. Lineage (NCBI taxonomy): Eukaryota > Fungi > Ascomycota > Dothideomycetes > Pleosporales > Pleosporaceae > Bipolaris > Bipolaris bicolor. Next base: position 1,219,047 of record JAODYD010000001.1, on the reverse strand, counting down.
GTACTCGAGCTCGAGACTCACTATATAGTTCAGTCATATACACTCTTCAGAAGAATCAACAGTCGACTCACATGTCACTACATCATCAGGAACCGATTTCCTCCAATCCTGCATCCTCCGGTCGAAGATTCGCAGGATGATTTGCATACGCAGCTCAGAGAGACTGAAACTCGTACTCGCATCGTCAAAGCCAAATGCCGTGTTTGCCTCATCGGCAATTCTCTGCAGCTTCAGCCACGCAACTATCCTCTTATCATCTAACAATTTTGACTTTTCAAGAATTCCAAAACATTCGTCCATCCAGCTGTTGAACATCAAAATATTAGGTCGCCTCATCCTCATTGAGAAGCCAGCACTTATAATGTACAGCAGTAGAATGGTGCGGCAGTGTTCTAATAATTCCTCTGGCGAAGAAATCTTCTGTAGTGATCGAATGGCACGCTTGGGTAGTTGTTCATGTGTTCTCGGCTTCGACGTCAAGCCGAGCTCTAGCGCCATGGAGGCTGCCATGTTGATCCACTGATATATCTGCAGCTGTCCTGGTGTCTTGGAAGGTGAGTAGTACGATACAGTGACTATCAATGCCTGGATAGCCTGAATGGACTTTTCGCCTTTGACAAAAGCAGAACGCGCGTACAATAGTACGGCTTCTTCATGCAGTCTGTCGGACAATCCCGAGCCTTTGGAATGGGCAGAGGCCGCCATTATAGCATGGAAAAGTGCGGGCTTATTTTCCCGCAGATCGAAAACGTCCCAATGTCTGGGAATCGTGATACCCGGGCAAGCCGCGACCAGCTCCTTGCGCCATATGCACAAAAGTTCGCGGGCCATGTCCTCGGAAATGACACCGCGATCTATTATATCGTTTTCAGATGACCCTAGAAATTCTTTGGGCGCGCTGGTGGATGGTGTGGGTGTGGGTGTGGGCTCGGGCATGGGTGCTTGGTTGGCGACTGAGGGAAGGCCACAAAACCCCGTTCCGGGCATTGTTGCTGTTCCCATACCCGAGTGCCTTCGCCAAGTGGATGGAGTCTCCTCGTCCCTCGTGTGCCCTTGCTCGTCCGATTCATCGTCTCCCGTGTCATGCTCGCTAGCATCACTGGATGGACGCGCTTTTTTTGCCTTTAGAAGGCTGCGCATCTGCTGAATTTCCTTCTCTAGCTCCGTGACGCGCACATCTGTCCTCTTTCGCTGTCGCCTTTTTACGGGTGGCGCAAAGATGCAGGTCCGGTTGGCCTTGGCGCATCGCTGACACTGCGATGAGCTTGCATCAGGGTTCACAAGACATCGGACTTTGGAAATGCGGCAAGCCTCGCAAGCGCGGTTTAACGGCTGATCCTGGGGCTTCTTCGATTGCTCCGAATCAGGACTGTTGACTAGTTGGTTCGACATTGACCAGACGTTGCGCGCGCCGGGTTGTTCTCTGGCTTCATTTATCTGGTCCGTCATGTCGGTCCAGGATGCTCGTATTTGCTTGACCACAGCCAAGACGAGAGCGGTGAAAGCGGACTCCTTTGGCTTGGATTTGCAAAACACCATGCATTACTTTTTTCTGATTGAGTGATTCCTTGCTCTTGCTAGCTGCGCAGTTCCATGTTTGTCAGCCGCTAGCTCAACTCGGGCGAGATTGAACGTCAAATCCGGAGGCGCGTTAATTTCCAGGAGAGGAGCAACGATAGGCACAGGGTACTGATGGGCTACGGGCTGACTGACAATCGGAAAGTGGGCAAGTTGAGAGCTGCACGACGTCGGAGTATGACAAACACGGATGCCTGAAGGTGGACGATTTAAAGCCGCCTGCCGCCAGCACTAATGGGCTTCGGGACGCATCATCACCCACCAAAGGAGCATGGGCGGCGGCTGCTCTAACAGACAACATTGTGGCTAAAGCCGTCCGCGCACCCCGTGACTCCCGCACCCCGATGGATACATGCATGCGTCACAATGTAGATGCCCATCGAGGTTCTCTGAGGCATCACAGTGGTTGCGGTGATAGGCAATCACAAAGCCAAAAGGCATCGGAACGAGAAATCAGACTTATGACGCGTTCGGCATCCCGGCTGTCACATGTATAAGCACGTGTTTCTGTACGTACACCCTTTGTCAATGCGCCAATCGCAGCCGATCCATGAACAACGGTGAAGATTAGATGCTGCGCAAAGTCTTTCAGCATACATATATCATCTACATGCTTCATGAGTTAGCCAGAGCCGTGTGTGATCACTTCCCAGCAACAGTCATTGCAGCGTCACGTTTACGTTCATGTCAGTATTATTAAGGCGCCCATTGCTTGATCAAACGGGGTTTTCCCTAGTTCATTTATCAAACGTATCGACGACCGTGTAGTACGTCGCGATGCTGCATCTACATATGTATTCGTATGTGCTGTTTTACTACTACTCGTACAATGCTTATTGAACCATTGCCAACCAGCAACAACTTTTTCCACCTAACAAAGCCAGTACCAAAACCTCTCAAGAGCATTGCGGGGTACCTGCTCAGGCCATACTTCTGCGTCAAGCGCGGCCTTGCCACTCCAGATGTCTGCCTCCTCTGGCTTCACCATCTTGGTGCGCTTGAACACCTTCCAGAATACGAAGAGGAGGAAGAAGATCAAGATGCCAATGTAGGCAGTGAAGAAGTCGGTAAGCTGGTCAGATCCCCATGGGGTTTGAGTGAAGACCTTGAAACCGTTGAAAAGGATGATGAGCGCAAAGTAGGTAAAAGCCACCCAGGCAAGGTAGGGTTGCCACTTGCTCTTGAAGACCATCGTGTTGCGGTCGACGTTCTGGGCGAGACAGGCCTTGTGGAAACGGGTGAAAGTGTAGCAAATCGAGCACCATGTGAAGAGCGAGGCAATCGTGGTCAGGTTCTGGAACCACGTGAATACCTTGTTGGCGCCAGCACTCACACTCATGTACGTAAGCAAAGAGATGGAGGCTGTAATTGCGACGCAGTAGACTGGCACACCGCTCTTGTTGCACTTGAGGAGGAACTGGGGCGCCTGCTTGTTCTGGGCGATACTGAATAGGTAACGGGAGCCGGTGTACAGGAAGGCATTACCGGACGAGGTTGCAGAAGTCAAGATGACAGCATTGACGATGTGCGGTAGAACTGGGATACCGGCATTCTTCATCGCAATGACCCATGGCGAAGACTGAGCACCCTTGGCGTTCTCGTCAGTGAGCTGGGGGTCGTTTGAGCTGATGGTTGTTCCGATGATGAAACTTCCAAGGACGTAGAAGAACAGGATACGCCAAAAGACACGACGAACGGCCTTGGGGATGTTTTTGCGCGGGTTAGCAGCCTCACCAGCGGCAACAGCAACCATCTCCACACCTCCGTACGAGAATGCCGCGTTGACGAGTGTAGACCAGAGACCAGTAAAACGTCCCGTGTCACCTTTGCCGACATACTCTTTCATGGCGCCCTCCTTCCAGTATCTGAATCCTCTCCGATCGTGGTCAGGAGCACCACCTAGCATGATGACGAGACCAGCGATAAGGAGTCCGAGGATGGTAATGATCTTAATCGAAGCGAATATGAACTCAGCCTCTCCGTATATCGAAACAGCGAAAATATTCAGCAGTACGATGATGACGATGATGATAGTGATCCATATCGCTGGACTGTATCTAGAGGATGGAGTCAGCATCTACTTGCTATCAACGATAGTGCATTGCACTTACTTTTCTTCCTGATCCCAAAAGTTGATGAGAAGAGCGGCGGCAGAGATCTCGGCACAAAGAGTAATGGAACTGTTGTACCAGTTGTTCCAACCGACAGCAAAACCAAGAGCAGGATCCGCATAACGAGCAGCATACTGAGGAATAGCACCGGGAAGAGGAAGCCATGTAGCCATTTCGCCGAGACACTGCATCATGCCGTAGACAACAAGACCAGTGAGAGTGTAACCGATGAGGACAGAGACGGGACCAGCGCGAGCGAATGCACCGCCAATACCAAGGAACAGACCAGTACCAATGGTACCGCCCAAAGCGATGAATTGGATGTGACGAGACTTGAGGCCACGCTGGACATATCCATAGTCCTCTGCTTGTTGGACCGATCCATAGAGACCAGCCGCCTCGGCGAGCGCATTGTCCTTGATCTCGCCGACATGTCCAGTGCCATGGTCGGAGGGAGACTCACCACCAACAGCATAGTGCTGCTTCTCATTATCGGTGAGTGACATGATGGCTGCCTTCTGACAGTCGTTGCCAATGACGGGTGTGTACAGGCCTGTGGGTGTATGCAAGGCCTCGTAAGGGAGTGTGCACGGCACAGCGAGATGAAGTAAAAGAACGAAGCTGATGGTTTCCGCAGACGAAGCGGACGGAAGCACCAGGTTCAGTTTTATATTAATGGTCCTTTGACGGTCGTACCTCGCCCCCAGGCGATAACCAGGCAAAGACCTGGACCAGGGCGTACAGCAGCAGAAGGCAGGCTAGTCCGGGGTGGCCGGTATCTTGCACCCTACACGCGCAGTCTCGGCTCACCCCGCTCCCCAAATGGATGATGGCGCCTTCTCCAGCTAATCGCACGGTGGCACCGAGCAAGACATTGCCTTGTGACTATACAGCTTGCGCCGAGCGAGTGGATGGAACAGGCCCAGGGTGCTTGATAAGAGCCAGGCCAGGGGTGGGGGTAAGATTGTGTCGCATGATACACACCACATCATGAAGCTTCGTATGCCCAATGCGCGTCGGTGGTTGTGGTTGTTGTGGTGGAGTTTGTTTGCGTTATAGTACCTTTGGAGACACCACATTTGGGCACCAAACTCAACAGCTCTCTGCGTACGGTCCTTGCTGTTACCCAAACTTTGTTCGACGAGAGGGGGTTCGACTGTATGGTAGGTGCGGAGAAGCGTTCACCCCCCTGCACGAGAGCCAAACCAAGCGAGGCAGAACCAACACTGGCTAAGCATGGAACTTGGCATTAAGACAAGCCTCATTGGCGCCGAAGCAAGCAAGCACCTGTCGAGCGCTAAGCACTCTCGGCAGGTGAATTGGTACCCCAGCCCATCACAACCCAAGCCACTATCGCGGGCTTGCAATAAATGACCGAATCGAATGTGTCGCCATTCTGAAGCCTTTCTGGAACAATTTTAAAGTTTAAACATCCCGGTCATCTTACCGCGCCTACGAATCTCCACGCTGGAATTGCGCGCTGACTGCTGCAACTCTGATAAGGCTCGTGGACGCAAACTGGACACGGACTTTCGAAACACCAGAACGACTCCGAAGCGCGCCCGATGCGAAGAGCCTTTGGTAAGACTCTGTCGCGTTACCTTCGAAATTCAAGCTCGTAGATACGAAGTGTGAGAATAAGCCGCAGTTGCGAGTCGTGAGGTCCAGGTCACCCACCCTTACGCGTGCCGCCCTTGCCATTCCAATAGTGCAGTAGTCCAACAGTAGTAGCGCTATGGCCTCTCCATTCGCGGGTTACCGGTGGCGAAAGGGCAAGGTATGGTCAGCTTGTTTACGTCCGTACATCTAACGGCATAAACACTTGCATCTATCCAATAGCATTTCAGAGTAGTGAAAGAGTAGCTCCCGGAGTGTGTTCCCATTGAGAACTACAGCCGCTTTGAGTAGGATCCATTTGCAGGGATCCCTCGTATTTGGTGTTTGCCATCTCTATCGCGTGCTCGCTGTTGCGTCGACAGTTCTCTACTAGGCCGCTTGTCAGACCCAATCATGAATACAAGGCGTCTGTTCACCAGTGATCGAGAATAGTACTTAATCTCATAGGCGCAGAAACAAAAATCCACTTATTTGGGTTGAAATTTCTTGTAAGTGTGTGACATACACGGTATCTCTGTTATCAGCGCACTGTCCGCACGGACGACCGACCCTCAATTTGCCAGGCTCGTTGATAGCATCAAGCTTCAAAGCTTTGACAGTGACACTCTGGCATCTTCTTTTCCATACCCTTTGTATGCGCATAATTCCCAGCCTGCGTTTTGACGTCCCCACAATCATGCCCACCATGGTCCGTCCGTTATGTTGATGCAAACGAGGATTGTATGGATCCGTCTCCTGCTGTAGGATCGCACGTCGTTGAACGACATACCACCACAACTACGGAACGGTTATCGTGTGTTAGCCAGGTCCGATCTTTGGCATGTCGTGGTGTTCGCTCAAGCCACTGAGGTATTTGTTCAGCTCCTCGACCTTCTCCTTGTGCGTCTTGACACCCTCCTTCCTCATCTTCTCTTCCAGTCTCTTCCGTCGCATTTCGTCGTGTCGCTTCTCAGCCTCCGTCTTTTGTCTGCCGCCGCCCTCTCTTATCGATCGTTCGGCGGTCTCGGGTGAGAGTGAGCGAGCGGGTGTGCCCGAAGGTGTTCTGTGTGCCTCGTCCTCTGTTCCCGGTCGTTTCGCGATGCTCGTAGTGTCTCCATCAGCGGATTTGGCAGCGTCGGTCGTGGACTTGAGCTTCTTTTTCTTCTTTTTCTTATCAACACCAGCACCTTTAAGCTTCAGCGCGCCACCCGAAGCTGTGGCGTAGTCGGACGACGGCATCGTGGCTATGCGCCGGTGTTTGGTTGTGAGGTTGGCCCTGGATTCCAGAAGGAAGGCGCGCGAAGATCGACAGACGGGTCCACACGTGATCTTTCAGACACGGCACGGCTCCAAACGGGTCCCACACTCTGGATGTTCTACCAACGCTTCGTTCCGTACTACGTAAAAGTCCGTCTCCACTCGGAACATACAGCGCCAGACCCCTTATTGAGGCGGCTTACCAAACTCTGCTTGTGGGATTACAATTCAGCTCTCCCGTCTAGTCTTCTTCAAGTTACCCGAACAAGACAGTGGCCTGATATGCAGGTGCAAGGATAAACTTTGTATCGCAACTAAAGATTTCAAACACGTCAGGTCGACGGCGAAACGGGAGCCTCTCTTAGGCACTGCGTACTGGCATGTCACACGCGTTTGGATCTGGCGCAAAGCGCAGAAGCAGGCACCGACGTTCTCGCAGGCGGTTGTACAAAACCTGATCTTGACGTCACACATCTGGTTGAAGTACAATGAGCCTCGGTCCGTGAGTGGGCAAGATAAACGTTGGCGCATACAATATCGGAATAAGCCCTTCATTGATCTATGTCCCGCATCTGCATGCATACTAAAGTATGATCAGTTGCCTCCCTATTGGATCGTTCCCCGCACAGTCTAATCTAGCGATGCCGCCATGTGAAAAGGAACATGTTCCCGTATATGTATGTATGTACTCGCCATGCCGTGTAAACTCCAAGCTATGAAATAAGGTAAGGAAAGAGGAAGGTGAAAAGACTAGTCGGTCCGACAAGTGGAGTAATATGTACAAAGTCGAAATAAACGAAGCAGCGCGCCATGGAAAAAAAAGTAACCAACAGTGGAATGTAACCCAAAAGACTGGATCATGGAAATGAAAAAGACAGGGACGATTAGCCTAAACATTGTCTGGTGTAAATGGTGGAGTGATTGCCTGGTGAGATCTGAAGACTCTGTTGTCCGGACCCACTCAGTTTGGGTAGCAGGTGAAGTATGTCAGGGTGCAAGGCCGACTTTTACCGGCAATTGCCCAGGAGAGAAGCGCTGCACCAACTCGACGATAGCAACGTATCGTCTGTGTTGATCTTGGTGTTCCACAGCTGTCTTCTCTTCCTGCTCATAGCTCCATGCCGTCGAGATCTCGCATGACGCAAGCCAATTGTGCCCGTTTTGCAGCCTCGGCGAGAAGCGCAGCCTGGTTAAGGTAGTTTGTCGTCTCAGCTGCGGTGTGGCCTGCCCCTGATCTATTGGGCTGGTACTCGAAACTGGGGTGTCGTTGGGCCTGGAGACGCTGTTGCTGCTGAGGCTGTTGCTGCTGCTGCGACTGCTGGTTCAGGGAGCCAAAGTAGGCCTGGTTCTGGGGACTCGTCGAGGGCGAGACGGGGGGCGCGGAGCCAGTCGAGGACCGTGAGGCAATGCTGGAGGCAGCAGCACTGTTGTAGCTTGGGGAAGCATTGCTGGACGACTGGAGGGCAGAGAAGGCAGGTCGGGTCTGGGCACCGTACGACTGTTGCGAGTAGTTGGACATTGCTGCGGTTGGTATGGGCTGGTCTGCTGGTGACTGGAGGATTGTGAAGAGCTGAACAGGGCAGGGCAGGGCAGGACAGAAGGCAACAGAGTAGAGCAGAGCAAGAGAGAGAGAGAGAGAGGGCGGTGGATGGGTTGCAACGGCGGCCGAGGCGAGCGGGAGGGATAAAGTAAATAGTAGTGGAGCCGTGGTAGCGTATGGGGACCCTTGAATGCACCCTTGCACTGGCGATCTTTGGCGCGAGCGTAGAAGAAATCAATGGGCGTAGGTACGTGCGTATTCGTCTATCCCCAGTGCTTGGTCGGCAGCAGGCGAGGAAAAAGCAGCAGGACGGGGCAGAAGCAAGAAAAGAAGGCGACGAGAAAGATAGGGCCACGCTTGATGCGGCACCACCTGGGCCGCGGCTCGGGAGTTCCAGATTACATGCATACTTATCCATGTGCACCAACTACGTCTACCAAACCGACCGTCTGATACTAGCCCGCCGTGTAAATTTCGTCACTCTTCAACATCTGCCGATGCTGGCCAGGGCCTCGAGGCGCCAATCTTCCCTAGGCCATGCGCCCGCCGCCTTGTAGGCTCCAATTTCTTTCGCCCTGCGCCCGCCATGCCTGTATGTCCTCGTCCAACCTTCCCCAGACTCGCTAATTACTGACGCCCGCCAGCTCATCCTAATCTCAGGTTCCACCCTCCCACCCCTCCATCCCATGCCCCCGCCGCCACTTTCGCTAACCCGCCCAAAGGTTTCCCTTCTGCGGGCAAAACCACCAGAGCCCGACAACTCGAGCAATTTTTCGAGTCAAAGATTGCCAGCGCTCCTCCTGACGCTCGCACGTCCCGCCTCAAGGTGCATCTTATCAACGACCAGACTCTCGGCGTGCCGCGCTCCGTCTACCGTACGGCCAGAGCCGAAAAGGACGCACGTGCGGAAGAATATTCTGCCGTCAAGAGAGTCTTGTCACGGGATGACATCGTTATCGCAGATGGCCTGAACTACATCAAGGGCTTCCGCTACCAGTTGTATTGCGAGGCCAAAGCCCTGCAGACCCCCAGCTGCGTGGTCAGTACAGCAGCATTGTCGCTTCCAAGTCGCTGCGCTAACAGTCCTAGAGCTGCACGTAGGCACGCCGCCCGACCGATGTCGTGAGAACAACAAGAAACTCTTGGCGGACGAGGGGACCGACGGAGGATATGAAGAGGATGTCTTTGAGAACCTCATCTTCCGATACGAAGAGCCCAATGGCATGACGCGCTGGGACAGTCCATTGTTCATCGTGGTCGAGGAAGACGAGACGCCGCCATGCGACCAAATATGGGAAGCCATGATTGGCAGTGACGGCAAGTTGAAGACGGTCAAGCCCAACATGGCGACAGTGCTGGTACGTGTTCTGGGTCCTTCTCGTTTCGCCAATCTAACTTCTCATAGAAACCAGCGACCGAGCAAAACTACCTCTACGAACTTGACAAGACGACGTCGGACATTCTCACGCAGATAATGGTCTACCAGAAAGATCACGCTGGTGAGGGAGGCGGACAAATAGCTGTAGCAGATGTCGAGAAGCCTATTGAACTGCCCGCGACGCCAATGACTCTACCGCAACTTCAGCGCATACGACGCCAGTTCATCACCCTAAACCGACAACACAGCTTTTCCAAGGCACGGATAAAGGAGGTCTTTGTCGACTACTTGAACGCCGAGTTTCTGCGTTAGGATGATTGTAGTCATGTGCAGGGACAAAGTTGTTTCTAGGGCTACTATAGTCAAATAAACTATGTAGTCGCGTCCCGATGTCGGAATTATATCCCCAATAGAAAAGATTGCGTGATACCAAAATATTTACTGTTCAAGAAAGAAAAAAAATCCCGAGTCATCTCCTTCCTCCACCCCCCGACTTTCCCCGACACCTGCAGGCCACTTTCCACGCTACCGCTGCAAACAAAAACTTGGGTGCTATCGCCAATGCAACAACCGCTGTCGTTCTAATCCAACTAAAGTAGGTCTGTACTGTCGTACGTAGCCCACCCACCATCGCGCTTAAACGACCCAAAAAAAAACAATCTTGCATGAATACCGTACCACCTTGGCCTGGCCTGGCCCCTCTCTACCCCACCTCCAAGTCCACCCTCTTCTTCTTCTCTGCATACACAAGTCCCAGCACTAGATTTTTCTTTCCGCACTCGCGTGCTGCAAAATCCAATGTAATAACTGACGCCATTCCCCCCACAATCCTACCACCGAACCAACGCGGTGGGGTACGTACGGGGAGGGGGGGGGGGCGTGCACGTGCGGATCCGCGTAACCTTGCGTATGCGTACATGCGCGTGTGTGAGGACGCTTCTCGCACGCAACGCACGTCGCTCTCATAGTCTACAGCCTATGAAACAAAATAACGTATCTAGCAATTACCCACGCGCGGATCTTGCGACTAGGAAGGTGAGTTCCTTGTACCCTAGGTGTACGCGAAGGCAATCGCGATGGTACCGCTGGGACCCCTGGTATGTTATGACGTTGACTGCGTCATTGCGGGAGGGGGGGGTATTGCTTAAGTTAGCATTAGAGTGAAATGTTGGAGGTGAGGGGCGGGTTGGGTTGGTCGATCATGAGTTGCGATCGTGATGGGGATGGAGGGAGAGAGGGTGTGGGTGTGGATCGGGGGTGTGAGGTCATTTGGGTGTAAGACACTACTTGTAGGTTTTGGGGCGAATGGCGGGGTGGGAGGTTGGGTTTGGGGGAGTGATCGTGATCATCAATGTACGAGGGGAAGGGGGGGGGGCGATTGGAGGAAAGGAGGGAGATGTTGGTGTGAGTTACTTATGGATAATAATGTCATTGTATGTGTATGCTTTCACGGTTGTTTTCCTGATTTACTAGAGAAACAAGAGATATTTCGTAGACAAGATGTGAGAAAGGGTGGGAATGTAAGCATGAATTCCCAGAGAGAAACCTCGGACCATCAAACCACGAAACCTTCTTTCCCTTTCTCCCAAACCAACCAACCAACCAACCACCTCACTCACAACACCCTTGCAAGAACCCCAACCTCACCCCGTATTTTTTGCTTTTCTTTACCCCGCATAATCACAATCTTTCCCCCCACGTGTAAGACCACGAGGCGCTGCACGACTGGTTCGGATCAGATATGGGTTTTTTCCCTTGTTTGGCTGTTTTTGCAACCATCCCAGTATCGCACCACCTTCTTTATGCCCACATTCCGAGTCCGTGTTCCGTTGCCCACCGTTCCGTGCTCCGTGATGTTTCCATGTCAAGTCCTAACTCCCCGCCCCTCCCTCCCGTACTTGACACAACCTCTGGAAGATGCCGGTCCTTATGACCAAGATATCTTACCTCGGCACCTAGGTACGGTACATGCAATGTTCACCTTCCTTGCTTCATCTATTTCTACATTTTTGCTCACCCTTACTCTACTGCTGCGGTGAAGATGCACTGTTTCCATATTCCAGTCGTGACGACCGCGTGGCGCACAATGTGGCTGAACTTGCAGCAAACATGATTCGAGTCCTTTTCCTTTTGTCCGGGGATGCTCCGGAGGTAGGGAGGGAAAGAGAGGGCCGGACAAGGGGGGGTTCGGTCGGTGGGTTTGAGAGTTCGGGAGAGAGAGAGAGCGGTGAGAAGGAGGGAGGATGGGTGGATGCGGGTGAGATTTGATGAAGTTTGTTGGGTGGATAGTTTTTCTGTGGAATGAGTGTGTGAGATTTTTGGGAGCATGGACACGTGAGCGGGTGAGTGTATTAGGTATAGACCTCGGATTCATTAAATGCTTCTTCAGCCCTGCGCTCGTGTCTGGGGTAATTTAGGCTGATTGCCATGTACTTATTTCTGGGTACGATGGTGTGTAGTAAATCTGAAACTTGGGTTATCCAAAAAAGTGACAAGGTAAGGAGATGAGATGCTTGGGGGTATTTTGCCAGGTACCATGTCTAGAAGGGTATTTTGGAGGGAATGTAGGATAAATTCAATGACTATCTTCTCCAAGTAAAAACAGATGGAAGATATTCGGAAGATCCTTCATGATATTTAAATAATTATGAAACTAAAAAAATTATATCCAATATCGAACCCTACATTCTGCCAAATAGAAATGACAAAGGGAAGAACAACTCGGAATCTCGTCCTCCCAGCGGCGATTTTGCTCTTGTGGAGAGCTTGGTATCTCAAACAGACAAGAAAAAAGAACTAACAGTCAAATCAAACTGTGAACCAAATCCAAAGACTCCAAATCCCCAGACGCCTATTTGCACTGGACGTATATCTTCCAATATAAAAACCCATCATCATGTCGTCGCATCATTATACCTATAATTCACAATCCGGAGTAGTTGCCGTCGAGCCCAACCAGATTCGCGGCATCCTCGTAATCGCCAGGGATCATGATACCAGGGTACAGGCCATCGCTACCAGGCGTAGACCCATATTCGCAAGCAGCATTGTTGAATTCTTCTCCGCTAGTCAAGCTCTCATCGCTGAAGCTGAGAACGCTCTGGGGTGGTGGGGCCTCGGAGGCGTAACTGTTCCAGTTCCAGACATTAGGCGACCATGTAGTGTTGCTGTCGGTGGTAGCAGACAAGGGTGTTATATCGAGCAGAGCGTCGGCTGGCGGACCACCATAGATGGTGTCGTAGATGTTTGTTTGTCCATTGTCCAGTGATGAGAGAAGACGCTCCCAATCTGCCGGCGAAACCTCGGACTTGATAGCTTGGTTGCTATTTGAGATCACATAACCAGCTAATGGATCCATTGGGAAAGACATGTAATCGATATTGCGTTGCTGCTGCTGTTGACTGACAGGTTGGCTTGGATGGCGCTTGTTTGGCACTGAGAAGGATGCACGATGAGACAATGGGCTCAAAGTTGGCTCTGAGCGGGCAGTCGGAGGTTCCGACCGAATTGAAGATAAACTCGTTGACGAATGGTTAGGATGAGAGCCTACGTGTGGCGACAGGGCAGGAAGCGTTGCACGACGCGGTTCCCGAGCGTCTGAACGAGTAGCTTTCAGGGCACCTGGGGAGAAGCGTGCCGCCAAAGCCTTGAGCGACTTTTGTGTGGCACGGAAAGTATCCAAAGGCGCGCCCATGTTTTGATCAGAGTTGTGTCGAGAGAGAGGTGGTGCTGGCATCTGATCCACGTTTGGTACAGCCACGATACCACAGCCTATCCGGCGGAAGTCAGGAAAGCCAGCGGCGTTTCCATGCTCGAGCATGTCCATGACAGTGCAAACGAGACGGTTGCTTTCTTTGATGAGCTTGCCTTCGCGGGCCAGGTTGAGCGCCTGGAAAAGCAGGCCGAAGCCAGCTTGCACGAGAACCTCATTGCGGTTGAGGCAGAAGGAGAAGCTGAGTTTGCGTTCATCGAGGAGCTCCACAATCTGCACAATGTGTTTACAGGCATCACCAACGGCTACCACAGCCGAAGACGCTCTGTCGCCAAGATTGGCAATAACGGCTGGACGGTACATCAGAGCCCTGATGTGGTGATATGCAAGAGACTGGTCTTGTTAGTACTCAGGCACCTCGCGCCATGCAGGTTATACATACCAAAATAGGAGAACGACTGCTGGTGACGTTGGTGCTGGGTTTGTCTTGTGCGAATGTGAGCTTGAGGTGCGGTGCAAGGTTGCTTTGCCAGTCCTCTAATTCGTCGGCCAACGTTGCTATGGTGCGGAAAGAGATGTCATGAGACGCAGATCCGGGATAGAGTTCCATGAGAACCCTGGACAGGATGCGTGACAGGCGGAAGAGCGCTAGCGCACTCGAGAGCTTGGTATACTCGCCCGGCAATGTCGGCAGGAATCCCTTCTCTGTGACGTATTCGTCATCAGCGTCTACAGGATACTCACAGTGCACATCTTCCTCGCGAATCAGTTTAGGAAGACCAATGTGTGCAGCAGAAAAGCTACAGAAAATCAGCAACGTGGCGGCGATTTCTCAGTGACACAAGCTTACCAGTCAACAGTGTAGAGTGACCAAAACGTCTTCTTGCGTGTTTCACATGTCAGCGCGTCAAGTGCGAAGCGCTTCTGGGACTGATGCAAGCCAAGACGTTGTGACAGGCCGACAGCCAAGCCTTTGTACTTGAGCAGCTGAGAGTAATCCGCTCTCAAGAGGCAGAAGATCTGAGCAAGAACAAGACACTGCAGGGCTGTTATATCGTTGGCCATCAAGAAGCTCTTGATTGCGCTCTGCCACTGGGCTTCGAAAGAGTCGACATCTTGGCCGTCGCGAGGCTGCGAAGTGTCAGTTTGTAGTCAGGCACGCGACAGATTTCAGGTACGTACGTCGCTCGAAAGCGCAGCGATTCCAAAAACAAGGTTGAGTTGGGCGATGGACTTTTTGTCGGTCATCGTGTCTGGGCTGGCAACATATTGCTCGTATAGACCTAAGAAGGTTGGGCGATGGAGTACTGGGAACAGGGGTGCCCACTCCTGGAAGAATATGTTGACCATCTGGTCTGAGACTAGACGAGGAGGGGCCTTGAACGATACTGGACGTTTTGATTGAGTGGCAGCTGGCTTTGCACCTGCGCCGAAGAAGACACTCGAGTCAACGTCGGTTGAAAGTCTACCTGCTTCTTGTGCTTTTTGCTTGAAGGCCTCTGTGAAACGTCAGACGTGAGTGCTACCAGAGAGAAAATAGAGATCGTACCAACAAGTGTTCGTCCAGCCGAACTGCCTACAAAGTAAGAATCATGGTTTACATCGTCGAGGAGATGTGGTGCCTGCTGCACCTTGAAGGTGTCGTCCTTCTCTTGTGACTCTTCACGGCCGTCCGATGTTCCCGGAGATTGTGGCGATGCTCGTCTTGCAGGTGCTTGCGATGCTGGAGAATGCGAGTGGATCCGCGATAGCATGTCAATCTTCTCGTCCTTTTCGTCAAGCAGTTCTTTGAGTTCCCGAACTTCGCTTTCCAAAGCACGGACGCGCTCTTCTAAAGACTCGGTGTATCCTCTTGGGAAGGCACGACGACTGAGCTTGTCACTCGTCTTGCACTCGAATCCGACATTTGTACACTGCGTGCAACTGGGGCGGATACCGTCGCATCGTATCTTCTTGGAGCGACAACGATCGCAGGCTTGGGCGATGCGGCTCTGGCAGCTTGAGCCGACTTTGATGACCTTCATGGGCAAGATTCCAGGCATGGTGGCGGTATTTTCGTGCTTGCGCGTCGTGGATAGTGTGAAAGTGCTGCTTGTCGTCGGCCCAACGGGCAGTCGCTAGGAAGTAGTCTTGGGTCCTGTCATGCGATGGTCCGGCGTTCCTAGGTTTGCGAAAAGCGTGTGGTCGGCAGAGTTTGAGTGTTGCTGGCGTCGAGAGACGTGTGCTGGTGTTGCAGTGTAGACACAGCCGGTTAAAGTCGAGGTGAGCGTGTGCCCAGATTGAACGAGGGGGTTAAAGGTGAGCGGAAGAATCGGAGCGGCCTGGCAAATGTACATAAAGCTGCCACCTGCCACCCTGGTCTAGTCAGATCCTGGGGAATTTGTGGGTGGCTGCGGGGGCGGAAAGGCGCCATCCCAATCCCATCAGGCCACAGACGAGCAGAAGGCGTCGTTGCCGATACATTTTCGCTCATCACTAGCCACCAAACCTTAATCATGACTGGCTGCGATCAGCATGCGGGGCTGACTGCTGCTTGACGGCCGTTCTCGGCGTCCCTCATCGCGTGTGATGATCGGCCCTTTGATCCTCCACGGAGTGTTGGCCTTGACGAAACAACATGAAGGACGTCAGCCACAGTGCGCATGTTGGGCCTTATTCCCCTCGTCTGCCTTGTGACACGCTAGACCGGCGTAGAACTGTCGTTGTTGGAGTCGACCCACGAGTCATCTTCATGGAGGGTATAGTACCAGAGGCCTTTTCGCTAAGAAACCACGCCTCATTTGCTGCTCGTATTCATATACACTACTGTATGGACTCTCGATATCTACTCCATGTGCGTGCCACCCTTGCTACGGGCTTTTTGAATTTACCCAAGCAAACAAGCGCAATCCTGGGCTACCCTGATATTGTTCTAGAAGAATGCTGCTTGGTACACAACGTGACAAGCGGTTGATCCCACTCAAGCCATGCGGATCACCCTTAGCTTTGCAGGAAAGACATCTTGCATACCGTTCATTGGTATTGGGTAGCTGATCTCTGTTGAACGTACGACGTGGCGTGATCGTAGTGTCTACAGTCTACATACCACACTACAACTCATCATGACTGCTGAAGCTGTACTCTAGTATTAAATACCTGTGTGCCGGCCATATGAGAAAGCGTATTATCAGATAAGTGAGCGATGCGATATACATGGCAGAAAACCACTGCTTCGTTGCATCTTTTGTGGTGAATGCGCTTGCTTCCGGATGATCCGTCACCAATATCGCCGTGCCTATGAGAAGGCAAGTGAGATTGGATTGATCCATGCGTGTTCAGGAAAAATCAACTTCTTCCTCCTGTTCATCCATACCCAGATAGTGTATGACAGTGGGTGAGTCTAACAATTTTGCTCTCTGTAGTAGTCAGCGTCAGTGTCTGTTCCTTGTTGCACGTGGCAGCTGCAGGGACGCGTTCTGCACGTGTAGTCGATCAAGCGCACGTTGCCGACTTGCACCAACATGCACTTGGCAACCCAGGCGGTGAAGACTGTATCCTCCTACCGCCGAACAATGAAATATGTAACCATCTTGAAACGAAGGAGGTGGGGCGCGAGAAGAAGAGATGGTACTCACCTGTTTGTCAAAGACGGATGCGGCACGTTGGAGCATGTCCAACTCTAAGCTTCGGAGCCGCTCTGCTAGTTTCCATGGCAATTCACGAATAGTGTCCTCGCGCTTGATGCCTTCAGCGCCCCTGAGTGCCTCGATCTGCGTATCAATGCGGGCTTGCAGGAGGACTGTCGCACGCAGCTGGAAGACGTCCCACGTTGCGTCCTCTTCAAGATGTTTACGTAGCTTAGAGGTATCCAGCTCACTCTCCCTCCAAAAACCCTGGATGCTTTTCTTGCCATCGGTGGTTTGTCTGACCTTAAAGTCTAATCCATCTTCCTCGTTGACTACAACAAGCCATATAAAATCGCCCTCCCAATCTATCTCGCCGTCTTTTTCGAAGATGCGAAATCCCGGCGCTTCTGTTGAGACATATATTTTTGCAGGTCTGAGAGGATCATCGTCTGGAATGTCGAGATCCAGGAACATGACTTTTGCAGAGGTCATGCCATCTTCAAGAAATCCATATGAGAAGATGTTTTCGCAAGCGCCTTTGTCGTCACCATAGCTACGTTTGTCAGCGCATTGTTTTGGTCCGTTTTTGGCAACATACGTGATTGTTACTTCGCCCCCTTGTTCAATATTTTGGCCCTCTCGAAGTAGGAGCAAGCCATTCCCGTTGCTATCTGTTTCATATAAGGCGGCTGTGGCATTACCCGATGCGTGATTGGCCATGTCGACGCATGGCATCATGCAATCACCAGCACCTGGGAATTCCAAGGCTCGGGACCTGTACATTGCATCGACTCGCATCCAATCATCAAAGGTGAGCATGCCGTCTTCTTCGTCCCACCAAAACTTATTGCACCATGGGATGGACTCTGTAGCGGTTCGCAGGTTCTCAAACTCGCGCAGTAGACTATTGAGCTTTGCGCTGACGGCAGGCTTGAGCGTAGTTCCGACCAGAAGCTCTCGCTCCTCCTCTGTCCAAAAAGTGGGAAGAAGCTCATCTGGGAGAAACTTGATATACTGTGTTAGAGGATTCAGCAGACCCACATCCTTTGTGTCTGGGCAACAGATGGTAGCTTGGAGGAGCAGGAATGAGAGCACAGCGCCTCTTGTTGTCTGCAGAGTGTTACTATTATGGGTACTCTATGGGTTGCCAGAGTCTATCACGCACCCTTCCGAAGTCTCCAAGGGCTTCGAGAAGATCATGTAGACGATGATCCGACTTTGCAACGAGATCTATGTTTTGACGAGAGATGATCAATTCTTTGGGAACTACGATGAGAGGGTCGACATTGCCTCCCTGGAGGTTCTGGTCGGCGATGACGGTTGAACCTCTGTCCTCATGGCCAGGCAAGGGACCAATTTTGACCTTGTTGAAGGTGACGCCGTGAAAAGTGGCCCAGGTAGGCAATGCATCAATGGGCTGTTTGAGCCATCCCTCGGTTCTGCCTCTGCGTATCATTTCCACCGGGCGATTTTGGAGATGGATGAATGTTGTTGTTGTGATGAGGTGTGGGGGAGTTTAGTTGCGGTCGTCAGGTGATGTTATGTTTTACAAGGTGCATGTTTGGCGATGGCCAATAAGCGTCTTATCGATACCGTTGGACATGTACGTATTGTATACACATGTCTACCCACACCACACAACACAACACCAGTTCCCTGCAGGATAGCTGCAGCCATGGCAATCAGGGCGAAGCCACACGGGCGGACCTGCGTGCTTGTGTGACGGGTGTCAGCATTACCATGGCAGCGGGGTGGCAGCAATGGCGGCATGATGGAGATGCAGATGCAGAAGCACATGGGCGGTGGCACTGGACCCTGTGAGGTCATGTAGGAGGAACGACGGCTGCAGGGAGAAGGCCGACAGCGTTGGTTTCCTTAGAGACGAGAGCAGTCCAGGCCGAGCAGAGAGGGGCTCCAAGTGGCCAGCTCAGCGGTGCATGTTGCAGGAGCATAACAACGGGCAGTGCGGCGGATGCGCAGTAGGGGAGGGCGGCCGCTCGTGCCTTGTTGTCATGGCGCTCGGGCCCCCTCGTCCAGAGTTGTTGTGATGCTGTTGGCGGGTGTGCCGAAACCATGGAGCGGAGCTAGTGCCGCCGTCCGTGCGCCTGTAAACAACAACAACACCGACATGTGCTTAAACTTGCAACCACTCCCGCACCACGGCCATCTCTACCATTATTCCTTAACCCAGACCGCAGCAGGAACAGCAGACGGCCTTCTCGCCATCTCGCCGCCAGCCTCTCCTTCACCACCAGCTCTCCGCCCGCCTCCGCTGCGCCGCGCCGCCGAGTCTGCTGCTCTCATCCCAAGTCGGCCTCTCGTGACGCTCCGCTATCTTCGTGCGCCGTAGCCCATCGCCGCTTCCTCCCGCTGTAACAGGCAAGCACTTTGAGAGTCGCCCCCTCCTGTTCATGTCTTCGCACCGCGAGCGGACTTCCAAAATGCCTCGCGCGTCCACGACCAGCTACGGCCAGGTCATCGAGGTGAGCACCAAAACAACCACCAAAACAATGCGCCATTGGTCCAAATACTGATCCCGCGCCTCTTAGTACATCCAAGACCGTCTCTACCTGGCCTCGTACACGTATGCTCCGGATGCGTCTACCCCATTCCCTTACCCCAAGCAGTCCCAGTCGCCTTCCAAGCGCTCGTCGCGCGCCCATGGCGGCCCTACAGCTCCAGCACACAAGGTGCTCCCACCCGTCTACTTTAGCATTGACAAGACACTCTTGTACAATGCTTTCCACGGTGACTTTGGCCCACTTCACATTGGTCACCTGTACCGCTTCGCCGTTCAGCTGCACGAGGTACTAGGCGACCCCGCCAATGAGGATCGCGCGGTCGTCTTCTGGAGCAACGCCGACTCGAGGAGTAAGAACACTCCATCTCTGCTGCTTTTGCGCACCAATTAACATGCCTAGGTCGCGCAAACGCTGCTTGTATCCTGGCATGCTACATGGTGCTTATCCAGTCATGGCCTCCTCACCTGGCCCTCGCACCCATCGCACAAATGGATCCTCCATGCATGCCCTTCCGCGACGCCGGCTACAGCCAGGCCGACTATGTGCTCAACATCCAAGATGTCATCTACGGTGTTTGGAAAGCCAAGGAAGAAGGCCTCTGCGGACTCAAGGACTTTAGTCTGGAGGAGTACGTGTGCCCTTTTTGCTTTTTCTCACAGCTGCTAACTTTGCCAGATACGAAAAGTACGAGCGTGTAGACATGGGAGATTTCAACTGGATCACCCCCGACTTCCTTGCCTTTGCCTCGCCACAACAAAAGCCCACACACGAGATCCCCGCTTCCTCGCCCATGTATGCGACGCTTCCCTCCAACATTGCCGAGGTTCAAAGATCAGACCTTCCCAGCCCTTTCAAGAACGTACTCTCACATTTCTGCGCGCGCAACGTCGGCCTCGTCGTTCGATTGAACTCGGAGCTGTACTCGTCCTCATACTTCACCAAGCTGGGCATTCAGCACCTGAACATGATCTTCGACGATGGAACTTGCCCGCCTCTATCCCTTGTTCGCAAGTTTGTCAACCTTGCACACGAGATGATCACCGTACAAAAACGAGGTATCGCCGTCCACTGCAAAGCTGGTCTTGGACGAACTGGCTGCCTCATTGGAGCATACCTCATCTACAAGCACGGCTTCACTGCCAACGAGATCATCGCCTACATGCGATTCATGCGCCCAGGAATGGTCGTGGGCCCTCAACAGCACTGGCTGCACCTGAACCAGGGCACTTTCCGCGAGTGGTGGTACGAGGACACCATGAAGGCCAAGTATGCTCAGATGGTACCTTCCACACCCACAAAGTCATCGCACAAGCAACGCCTTGCTAGCAACGGACAAACCTTTACTCCTCCCAACGGATCGCAGAAGCGCGCAGCTCTGGGCGAGATTGAGTCGAACGAGCGAAGCAATTCGGGACACATTGGTGTATTAGACGACAACCTGCCTGCGCCGACACCTGGCCAGCCGCGAAAGACTAGCAAGCTTTACGGCAACGGATCGCGACAGTCGCCCCAGCGCATTGACGAGAATGAGCCATTCACAAAGTCGCACACAGAGGTCAGGGCGGAGATTACACGCTTCGACGGCGAGTCAGACGAGGAGTTCCACCTTCGCCAGATTGCCCGACGGACATCGTCGCGTTCGCCCCAGCGCTCGCCCACCCTCAAGGACAAACAACGCCGTGCTTTCAGCACCACGTCTGTCATCCAGACTTCGGTAACGCACACATCTTTTGGCTACGGTGAAGAGAGCGATCTCGAGAACACTGCACCAACCGGCGCGCGGCCAAAGACACCAAAGGAGAAGAGCGGCAATGGCAGCATCAGCATGACTAAGGTGCGATCAAGTCCTTCGCGGCGAAGCACCGACGGAAAGGCTGGTGTACGAAAAACCAGCGGCCGTGTCGGCAGCGTTGGCAATGCCATCTCACGAACCAAAGCATGATGAACGTTTCTGGATTTTCCACTTCTTAGTCTCCATCTCCATCGCAACGGAGTTCTAGCATGGCGCCACGGGACACTACATTTATTACGATTGTGCTCGTTTCGTTTCTCTCCTGTCCAAGTCAAGTTTTCGACCATCCAGCATACCTGCCTGGCTTTTGGCGCTGCAAATGTCTTTTTACATATTATGGGGGTCCGGCGTTTTTGGGAATTGCCAATGTCAGCATATTGGCCTTTTGGGATATCTCTGCTTGATACTTAGTGGGGGGCCGGCGCATGGAGTGCGTCGATTTCTTCTTTTCTTGTTACTCTTTTTTTTCACCTTTCCACTTTTTTCTACTGTCTCGTCACCGATGGTGGGAGGTGGAGTTTTATGCCTGGCTTTACTAGTAGTCTTGTCCCTTTTCGCGCTTCATTTAGCTGCGGATATGTTCATGACGTGTATGAGTTTCATGATGAGCGTAATTCCAGACTTCTTTTTTCAAGAAAACACATGTTGATTACTGGGTGTGATGTGATTGATAAGTGATGTAAAGTGTATTTCCATATCCCAGCCAACAAGTCTTCTCGTGATGATTCAGCAGTAGCGCACATGACATGTCTATCCACTTTCCCTCAAAAAAAAATATGTGCTCCACCACCTCCATCCATCTCATCTCAAGTTATACAATCAACAACACACAATGTAACCGTCTCATGTCCGATCAGCACGGGACTCGAACCCGCAACCTTGGCCTTTTTTTACTTTGCTTTTGCTCTGCTTTATGTAGAGCACTTGCATGGTAGGAGGGCCACGCGCTACCATTGCGCCAACCGACCCTGATTTTGTTCATGAAGCTATCTTGTGTGGTGTGTTGTACATGTATCTGTGTTTCACATGGCATTCTTGCTCAATGTGTGTTTGGAAAGCCGTGAATAGAACAAAATGGGGGGGGTTTTTTTTGGGGGGGGGGGTATGTGGGACGGGGGGGTCTTTGCTGATTTTTTTTTAAGATCGACGTGGAGAGGTGTGCCATGTGGAGACTCTAGTTTTGATGAATCCCTAAATTCGTTTGGTAATGTGTGTTGTGCCTATGAGATAGTCGACTATTAGACTGGTGTAACGTATATGTACCTTTTTTGGACTTGGAGCTATTGTTTTGTGTTGGGTGGGAAGGGGGATGCGATGGTGTTGTGTGGGTAGGAATGTTTTTCTGACTAGTTAGTGATGGGAGAATGTTGGAGTAATGTTTATCATGCATAACCAAGAAACCCACCTTCCTAAGATGAAGTTCAAGGAGAATAGAAGTTATGTATCATGTATCTTGTGTAAAGTCTTCTTTTTGGTACCAATTCCGTTTGGTTGGGGTGTGGCTTGTTATTCTTTTCTGAGAAAAATATTCTGATAATATGGGTTTTTTTGCAGATGGGCACAAGACGTGTTACTAACAGTAGATTGAGACGAATCCTCGAGGAATTCCTCAAGGTTCGGGTGGGACTATACACTCTACGCACGTGACTGTGGCTTCATTGGCCAGAGGGGTACCCGATGGATCTCCGACGGTTAGCCCCCACCTGGATCTCTGGTTCAGAATATCATGGCAGATACGCCATACGTCAAACAGATCCAAACAATTAAAGTCATGTATTTGATACACCGCGCTTTGCCTAGTTAGCTAGCGCTACAGCGCTGCTTAGGACTCTGCTAATAGTACAGACTGGCTATTTAGTATGGCTTAGCTGAATGACTTGCTGCCAAGTTTAGTGCAAGCCAGCAAGCTCAATGCAGGTGATGGTGATGCGCATCGCTACGACAGCCAACCCTCGTGACGCTCAGCCTCTTCTCAGCTTTGCATTTCAGCCTGACTGTTTGTCTCGCTGCGTCGATCTCTCTCGGTCTGACTCTTCTCTCGTTCATCAATTATTGTCGCATCCACCCCCTTATCTGACTGTGATGGAGGTCGCTGGTTTATCAATAGTGAGATGTAATATGGGATAGGCGCGTGGCGAGGCTACTAACGCATGGCTAGACTGCGCTATTCACTAGCAAAGACGAGGGCCTAAAGGTGCTCCGCGAAGCACGAACAGAAATACACAGTATCGAGTACGTTTGCCTAAGTACAATGTCCGTTTACCTACAACTTACAGGCCGACTAGTATTGTTACAATCCATGGTCTCGGCGCCCATCCCGACGAGAGCTGGTGTAACAACGTCGGTACGGTAGAAGAGCCGGAATGGCGTAACTGGCTCATCGAGGATAATATACTGCCAGCGGTTGCGCCAAACGCGCGCATTTTGCGGTACGGATATGAATCGCAGTGGTTCGGTCGTGTACCGACGCAGCAGGGCATGTCTTTCATCGCCGAGTTGTTACTAAGAGCGTTGAAACAACAACGAAAGGTGCCGGCACGTGCTTAGTAGGCGTCGTGTACCCGCTGACTTTGCCAGCATGCTCCGTTCCGTCCGCTGGTGTTTGTAGCGTACGGCTTTGGCGGGCTGGTTGTGCTTGAGGTAGGAGGACGGATAGACGGACTAGAAACGATGCAGCTATCACTAAATGTTTCCGTAGGCACTGCTAGAAGCCGAAAAGTATCCTGAAAAATGGCCTGGAGTGTTCTCGTCAAACACTGGTCTGGTCCTCTTCGGCACACCGTTTCGAGCCGCCGAGAATATGATGCACATGGAGATCCTCGAGGCAGTGTGGTTTGAGTACCACGGCTACCAGATACCGCAGTCAGACATTGACTATCTACAGAACCTAGTCGACACCTTTTCAAAAAAGAGGTGGGACCAGACAAATAAGACTCAGCTCGCGTGTTTCTATGAGTCTAAGCTGAGTAACGCGGGGAAGGTCGAACCAGAACAGGGTTCGGCTGTAAGGTTGATAGACACCGCACACAGTGCCCATGCTAAAAACAAGTGTAGGGATTCGTGATCGACAACTACACCGGGTGTCTAGTTTCATCTGAGTCTATGAACATTTTCGAAAACGTGCTCGAGCAAGGCTTCGAGACATTCGCAAACGTGTTTAGGAAAATCTTGAAGGCATCTCCTCAGCTCTTATGGGCGCGATCTCAGGGTAACTATAATGGTAGCCCCTGTCGGATTAAACAAGATGGGCTAAGTGCACTAGGTGTGAGCAAGCATAAGATCGACTTTAGTCTCAAAGGCGTACCTGTATTATACCAGTTTGTCGCCCGAGATGCAGAGATGCAGGCACTTGAGAAGGCTCTTATCGGTACTCCTCTCACCAAGAGTCATCAGAAAGTAGTTGTCGTCAATGGGTTTAGCGGTGTTGGCAAGACGCAGCTAGTAGTGGAGTTTGCGCGAAAGCACCACCACCGGTTCAGCGCAGTATTCTGGCTAGACGGGTCATCTAAAATCAGCCTTGAGCAGTCGTTTGTTGATATGGTGCAGAGACTTCCGCCAAACGAGCTGACAGCTGATGCTGCGCAGATAATCAGCCAGGCCACTGTCGAGGCTGACGTGGCGGTGCGTGAATGTCGGCAGTGGTTGTCTATGTCATCAAACTCTCACTGGCTGCTGATTATGGACAACGTTAACAACGACTATAACCACGACCAGAACCGCTTGCAGGCATATTACGTAGATGAATACTTCCCACGCGTAGATCACGGGTCGATCTTGATTACAAGCCGACCAGCTAGCCTTCAACGGTTTCGGTCTGGCATCGAAGTGGGAAAAGTGACAGCAGAGCAAGGCCGTGCTATACTCGAGATCAATGCTAGGAGAGCGGCGGAAAGTACGAGGAAAACTCTATTTGCTGAAAAGAGACACCGTAACTAACATAGTTCAAACAGATGCCGACGACATTATCAAACTTCTAGTTGGGCTCCCCCTAGCCCTCACGCAAGCTGGGTCCTACATGCGCGAGACGAATATGCCAGCGGTTACGTATGCGAAGCACTACTCCAACAGAAGATCGGATCTTCTGATGCAGAGAGGGGTTCGAATTTTTGCTGGTGAGTATACGAGTCACGTGTGGACTATCTGGACTACCTGGACTATGTCATACGAGCAAGTGCAGAGACAGAGTGACGGGGCAGGCTGTCTACTAAAACTGTTAGGGTTCTTAGACTGCGGAGAGGTATGGTACGAGCTAATAGCAGCGTGCAAGGACCTAGCTGAAGAGATGGATGTTCCAACTTCGCTATTAGAGGTTGTTCAGGACGAACTAGCATTTCATGATGCAATGAGGCTGTTATCACGCTACTCGCTTGTAGATGACAAACAAGACACAGACAGCTACTCGATGCACGAGATGCTGCATCGATGGTGTAGCTCCCAGGTAAGAGACAAGGAGCGGAAGGTGCTGGGCTGCTTAGCAGTAGCTCTGGTGGCATCACTTGTGCCGTTGGAGTCGGACGTAGAGTCCTGGAGGAAGCGGAAGCGCCTTATAAGGCATGGGGTCTGTGTTAGTAGAGGGATAGTAGAGAATGATGACTTAGTTGGAAAGCTGGCTGCTGAGGCCTCGATAATACCCGAAGTGTGGGATAGGCTTGGAGATCTTTTTTTAGGTGAGGATTGGCAGCGAGCGAGGGCGATGTACTGGCGAGCGTGGAATGGATACGCACAGGCACTCGGGTCAGACCACCTATCGACAGTTGACGCATATAAAAAACTGGACGTTCTCTACGCAAGGCGAGCCAAGGTAGAACAAGCAATGCTCATGTATCAGCGAGCATCGAAAGAGGAAACGATTGCACCTAGCTCAAGCAACACTCCCATGAATATGGTTTTTCGCGCCAAAAAGGAGGAAGTCGGCCTTCGTCATTTAATCGATGCGAATAACCAAACCGTCGTCTCACCTGTGGAAGACCAAGACCAGATGCCCAACGAACAAAAGGACGATGGGGTATATAGCCAGGTGGTTGCCGAGACCGGCTGTGGTTGTCTTCCTGCTACAGAAGTTATGGACAAGTCCAAAGTACGACATGTATTGGCGGAAACAGCAGAAAATCTACCTTCTCGTTGGGAAGAAATTCAAGATCAACTTCCTGATTCTTACAAATGGGACATCGAATTCATGACCAATCATCTTGGAGGTGCCGCCGAAAATGGCTGTTGGTCATGCACACCTTTGTTGGATGGCGAGCCAAAACAGATTCCTCTTACAATTGCTCACGCTCCTGTCGTGATACCGGTAGAACATACATGGCCACCCGTTGGTGGAGTAAAACCCCCACCAGATCCCCGAACATCGTCACTTATAAATCCTTGGGCCGAATTACCTATGGATGTCATACGGGATCTGTTCCTTACATTCAAAGGCGCCCTGGGTTTCTACGCTCTCATCAGCGGCCTGTTGCAGGTCATTGTCCCCGATACTTTCGAAACTGCCTGGGCATCTTCTCACTTACCTCACAGCTTTGGTGGACTGAAGGTATGTTACATTATGAACACTATGGAGCCGACTATGCGTCAGTCCAACGTAGCAGTCACTCAGCAGACATCTGCAGCGTCACAACCGCCAAACGTCCCATTCACGCACCCACCTAGGCAGAGTCGACTAGCTCAGTCCTTGCAGATCAATGACTTGATTGAAGCACGCGCATCATCTATATCACGAGCGAAGTTCGAAGGGAGAATTGGCTTAAAGGTAGCAAAAAATGGCCAACTACATCAACCTTACTTGGTCATGTCGACACACGTCATCACGGAAGCAATCTTGACTAGACGACTCTCCAGTCTAAAGCGCCATCCGCCGAAGCGACTCCAGGATGACTGGAATAAACATATTGAGATTTGGGCAGGGGGTTCGAAAGTAAGCACTAACATTAAAATCTCTGCTGGGTACTTGCAAAAGCACGACTGACACAGAAGCAGATTGGTATCATCGAGAAGAGCTTCGACCAAGCTGCAGAACACTACCCCTCCGGTTTCAACCATGACGTCACTCTGATAAAGCCAAACAAAGACAGAGAAGCGTTGATCGCAAACATTCAGACTCCAATTGACGACCTTGGCTGGCTGAGTCAAGACGCCTGGTCATCACTGCGCCAGCATTCTGCGGCTGTCAAAATCCTTGGGCCAACAGGATCCGACAAGCAGGCAAAATGCATCAAATGCCACACTAATTCCGAGGCCACCGTAGTGGGTGAAGGTGTGTTTCTCAATCAAACTGCTGCTGCTGGTAGCAAGGCTTTGGAGAGTCACGATGAGTCGTTTTGGAGAAAGTTTGTATCCCGAGCGGTACTCTACCGTGTAAGTCCGGATTTTGACTCACCCAATGGCTACAGCGGAGTAGCACTGTGGGCAGATGGCAAGAGGGAAGATGGAAGTCAAGGGCCTGGTATAGTGGGCTTTCAGAGTTTTGTACAGAGGAGCGGGCACACGCAAAATTTCAACTTGCCAGAGGGTGCGCACTTAGAGGAGAGGTTGAGGAAAGGGCTCGTAGCATTCTATGGTGCTTTTCAAGTGCCGGACGAGCTTCGCCGGGAGTACAGCATCTTGTAACTCGGTAAATTCTTTTCGGGACGTGGGGCAATGAGACAAGAATTTCATTCGGGTATGATTGCTACTTGAAGGAGCCTACAACCTGTGCGATACCAAGCAAGACCTGCATGACGGTCAAAAAGAGGATCACGGTACCAAATCTAAGCTAGTTAGCCTACATTGTTTGATATATAACCCCAAAACTTACAGAAACGTCCAGAACTGCAGTGTGTCCCTGCGATCGCGAAATAGCACCCATAGACTCCAAGGTCTTGACGACTGAAGGTGTTTTTCGAGTCGAGCAATGCGCGGCCAGAGGGACGGAAAGCTCTCTGGCGTCCAATCACTCATTGAGTGGTTCATCACCAAGTCTTCTAGAACCGGGTCGAAATCGCTCTGGATTGGATTTGCTGCGTTATTGATCCTGCGTAGTGAAGTCGTCCGACCACGAGAGCGACAGGCGCGGATGCATTGCTTACGGTAGCGGTATGCGCAGCACGACCGGCACCAGCACACTCTGCGGATCCCAATGAACGCTCCTAATTTCACATGTAATGGCTTCATGTACCATGCGTTGAATAGCATAGCATATGAATCTTCAATCTCTTGTCTGAGCCCCCACGATATGCCTACAGCGGGAGATGTGATGGAATCGAAAGCACATGGCAACGAGAACAGTTCCAGAACGTGGCGTCCGCCTACGTTGGTAAGAAGTAAGTGGCGCGATACGTTGGGCGTCCATTGAACATCCACTCCGCTGAGCACATTTAGAGTGAAAGCGTTGAGACGTTTCGCACTGATGGACAATGACTCTTGAACCCCAAGATCATCTAACATAGCATAGGATGACATTGCTAAACACAGTGTCAACAAATTTCATTAGGTTGTAGTCCTAGCTTTTCAAAATGACGTACCATGCGGCAGAGCTTGCCCGGGTGTAGTTGCAAACAAATGCTGTAAAGAGTTTTGATTTTGAATACCCGAGGTGTTCAGCATCAGCGATACGAATTTTGTCGTTACATCTCCCACCGCGTCTACTCTCTGATCCCATTTCCCACCAGGTAGAAGACCACTATGTGCAATGAGGTCAGACAGAGAATGACTGTAGGGTGCTGGAGTTGCAGATGACGTTACGGGTACCGTCCCTGTCGTCCCTGTCATTGTCCCTGGTGTTATTATGGGTGTGGCATTGTGTGTTCGCGTCTCTTCTGCAAATATACAGTATGCTGCCACAACCTTACGACACTGGCGCTTGTTTTGAAAGGAGCTGAGCATTGTAGCCCATGTTCCAAGTATACACATGACCGCATCCTCAACAAGCTCCTTGCCATCTCCGACAGCAGTGTTCGCGAAAAACCCTCGAAAGCCTGTCAAGAAAAGCTCGTCTATGATCGACTGCACTGTAGCAACCGGTGTGGTGGTCTGAAAGTGTTTGACGACCTCAACGAACAGATCGACGTAGTCTTCTTCCCTCTGTCTACCAGCATGCTGTTTCAGGATGTAGCTCAGATAGGGTTCGGCGGTCTTGTCCTTTGGGTAATTGGTGAATCCTAGCGCATGAGCCAGCCTAGTTAGATTGTTGGCCGTCGCTGTGTTATTACCGAGAGTCATGGTATGATCTCATATAGGCGGAGGTTCCCTTCCGCGTAGTCTCTAGAGAATGTGAGGACTAGGATCAGTCTTTTTGATGGGTAGGCAGCAATATGTGCATCAAGAGCGATGGCATGCATGGGATCACAGGAGGCCGCCGCTGTCGCAGCTGGCCGTCTGTAAGGGTGGGGGCCAGGCTTCAGCTCAGCCTGATGTTGAGGCTGAGGTATGCAGCCCACAGTACCAAAGTGGCTAAGGCAGAACTTAGAGGTAACGAAACTAGGCTGTAGTACTCCAGGGACGATATCTCGTTAATTATTATCGTCTTTTAGCGACATCGATAGAAAGTCAGCTGCTGGTGACATGAGGACCGAGGATACCGCTAAGCCTATCAAGAGTACCACTAAGCGATGGTAGCTGAGTCCGCCAGCTAGTGCCATCTTGTATGGATTACCGAGGAAAACCCAGAGGTATCGAAGCTGTAGGGAGCCATAGGTCTTTGGTCCAGGTTGAAGGGTAGGAAGGAGGGTGTCGATTCAGATGCTTGGAAGTAGGTAGGCCATCCATGTCAAGACCTTTCTACATGACCTTCACAGCTCTACCAAAAAACATCCAAAAAACATCCAAAAACATACGACAGCGGGGATTCGCCAGTGGTCACCCACCTGACTACTAGTCCGCCGGTCGAAGGTTTATCGTGTGGGGAGCGAACGAGACCCAGAGCTGGAACTTCGCCTATGGCCGTATGTGCCAGAAAAATGGGGATAGGTTTATAATATTCATGGATTGCCAGTGTTTGCGGACTTGATTCAGATATCCAGTAGGGCTCACGTGATGCTATCGATATGGGGCTTGGCACTGCCGCATCGATGGATATGGACATTTTCGCGCTCCCTTTCGCATGCCGTATGGAGATGCGTAACAAAAGTTCGAAAAAAGCTAGACTATGCATGAACAGCACTAATGAACCTTCTCGTCTGCAGGGCCATGTATTCAAAGGTGTGAGCGTAGAGTCAAGTATACTTGTTGTTGCATTCTATTTAGTGATTATGCGATTCTGAGATGGCCACTTGTGGCCTTCATGACCATGGTGTTTGTCGTGTAGGCATCTGGCATGAGCCGCCCATTTAGTGAGGACCAAGATGCATGTTTTCAGGCGGAGGGTGAGTTACTATAGATAAGGAATTACCTCCAAAAGTAGATAAAAGGGCGCTTGCAGCATAAGCCACCCAACCGAACGAGAAAGCAACGGGTGTTACAATGCGCCCGGCTAGTTGGGCGACGGCTCTCTGCACAATATCGGGCCCAAGAATCAAAAGGACAGAGAGAATATCACTCGAGTTATGCCACTGGGCCTTTAGATAATCTGCCACAATGATGTCGCGGGGTTGAAGCCAGTTTAGAGAAGGCGAACCTGCCGTGAAGGAATGCCATACCGAAGACATCCTGATTGAATTGCGTGCTCTAGCAAAATAAGCTTTGCCTCAAACTGACAAAATTCGTACGGAAAGAGGCCGATTTGTATGGAAACGCACTGAGGTACGCTAACAGCCTGCTCATGGAAGGGCCGTGTGCGTACTTGTAGCGCCTTAGCTGGAAATTTACTCTAGCGACCATAGTAAGCGTCAGCGCAACAAGCTAGGGGCGTGGATACCCCGCCCCATACTAAATAGGAACTATACATATGCAATACAACACTGCTGCTTATCATCCAGTTTATTTAGCCAATCATCGGTTCAGCACACCATCCACGAGAACCCTTCATGGCTACAGTATAACCAATTATTCGTTTCTATTAAGCGATGATGCCGGTTCCAGCGGACAGTCATGTCATGCTGGATTTAGGCGAAGGAAGTCCCTCCTCAAGCACTAGCTTTATAAACCTTAGATGATTATTAGTGTCCCCTCATACCATCCAAAAGACCAGTTTCGACACGCGTTCATTGAATCCAACCTTAGCAAAGAAAAGCTCAAAATGGCTGAATGGTTTGTTTTCCCCATGCCCAATTTGCATCACTGGATTAACAACGTATCATAGCAAGTGCTCGAACAAGCTCGGCGAAGATTCTCGGGGATTGCACGATAAAATTATCCAGAACCCGACGATCGATGAAATGCTTTTAGAGTCGATGAATTCCTACAAAGTTAAGAAATGTGGTAATCAAGCGTGCAATGAAATGAAAAATCACTTCGATGAAACAGCGCCACCGTGCAAATTCAATGGTGGAGGATTTCGGACATGGGCGTTGAGAGTCGTGTCATGTGTGTTGCATAAACCATGCAAACAGTGCGGGGGGATTGACCGGAACAACAAATTAGAGAATGCCTGGAGTAAATGCATCGGTCTCATCCTAAAGACCGACGAAGCGTCAAAGTGGAACAGCAAGATCGATGTCTTCAGTATTTACTGGTTGATCTATTGGATGGCCGAACTAAGGGATAAGCAACGAATTTCTCAGGGAGTGCCTCGGAGCGAAATGTCGCGGAGCAAAATGCCTCCTAGAATCATTCAAGCTGCCTACAAACAAGATATACTTGGAGTGGAACAGATCAAAACAGCAATCCAAAGGGTTTCAACAATTGGCTTTTGCCAATACCGGCTATGGAGTCTGGTCACGGCTACTACTCACGGCATCGTCACCCTCCCTCTTATTATTGACGCGTTACCGTCCTTCCCCAACCAAAAGCACCAGGATTGCACCGCCCAGGCCTGTCTACTTGGTGGCGAGAACTCAACTGAAAAGCGGCAGCTCCATCGGCGTTGTGATGGTTCTTGTGATCCGATACCCTGCGAGATAAAAGATGTAGGCGATCGGAACCTTTGGATATTGCCAGACAACCAGTGTAATCTATCGAATGACGGACAATCCCCGGGCAACCCCCTTCCCTTTATGGCCATTTCCCATGTGTGGCTCGACGGAACTGGTCGGGGCGAGCATTCGGGCCAGGTTAACAAATGCTTGTTTCACCAGTTTCAGGAATGGGCAATGGAGCAAAATTGCAAGGCCATCTGGTGGGACGCAGTCTGTCTTCCTGGCGGGGATAAGAAAAAAGAAGCCCTAAGATGGATGCACAAGAATTACTACGACGCGAAAGTCGTACTTGTTCACGACCTAGAGTTGTCAGCTCTTCCGTGGAGCGAAGATGAAAAGCCTTGTCTTGCCCTCGCACTGTCCACATGGTTTACTCGCGGCTGGACGGCGCTGGAGCTTGCATCGGCAAAGTCTGACGAGGCTGTCAAGGTCGTTTTCCGCCACGCAACAGACAACAGGCCGGTTATTAAGAGCCTGCGAGAAATTTTTGCCGGAAGCGAAGATATTTACGCCAAGCCAGTGTATAAGGCTGTTTCCGATGTTATCAAACGAGTCATGGGTAACCCAGGGAAATCTTACGACCCGGTTTCCCAAATCTCGGCAATCTTGAACCCGCGGTATACATGCTGGCTCAAAGACCGGTCCTATATTGCTGCCCTCCTTGCAGATTTGGATTCCATAGAAGGAGAAAAGAAATCCGCAACTGAGCTTGATCCGACCTGGAACGAGAAGAAATTCACCCAGTTTATCATCAGAAAGGCGGGAAAGATTTCGCCAGCATCGTTATTACATGGCAGCGTTACAATGTCCCACTTGGGAAATTGGTCTTGGTGTCCGCTTTCGATCTTCGACATGCCTCAGGGGACATTGAAAGATGACATGCTTACCATTGATAAGACGAGGGATACTGTGTCTGGTGACTGGGAGGCATGGGCATTTGACTCAAAAAAAATGAAAGCAACCCCAGTTGCGACTCACGATTCTATGCGCTTCCGAGTAGTCGATGCCTTGAAATTCCGGGAAAACCTTCTTGTTTTACATCCATGGCGTAAAAATCAAACTGATCGTATCAATATCTGGGAAGGTATACGTTTTCTCCTAGTTAGCACGTATCGTAACGATTGGATGCGAATTAGTGAGCTTGGACCTACCGTCAACAACTCTAACCAGACTGTTCGCTGTGAATACATTGGTACTATAACTCTACAAGGTAATGTCATGAGATATGGCCAAAGAGTTAGAGTTGAGCTGTAGCTAGCAATTCAATGCTTCAAGGAACGAAAGGTTTTATGCCTCGTGCTTCTTAACTTTTTCCCCCAGTACAGATGGGAGGGCTGGGCTATTCTTTGCGCTTCTAAACGGGGTCTACGCGTCCTTGACTCGAGAAACCCAGCCGTGGAATTGGCTGGGAGCATCGAGGCAGGAGCAGAATCGTGAAAAACTACATGTAAGCATAGGAAGACAGGGTGAGATTCTACTGGGTGGCGGCACGTGTCCAAGCTGAGGCAACAACAAAAGACGTTGCAGTGGTATACTCGACACAAATGCATTGCTTCTCATACCCTATCCCCAGCCGGTGACACATGATTTTCCTCAGCCCACCAACCATCTCTTGGCACTTCAAGAAGGTGGGAGCCCAAGTGTAGGGATTCGCATGAACCAAACGATGACGCGATCGCAAGTTTTGTAGTCTAAACCCAGTTTAGCGACCACATCTAATCTCGCCCAAAACGAAACAACCCAGTCATGCAAACGTCGTCGTCCCCCGAAAGAGATATTAATCGAGTTTGGCGCGTCTCGCTAATCAAGTGAACATTTGCTTTGAAATCAACATAATTCACAGTGGTGATTTTCTTTTCAAAAAACAAGAGACTGGGAATTCCTTGGTTACCTTGTGCTGAATTGTGGGTTTCATTTTGTCCGGCAAGCCTCGGCGATCGCAAGTCAAGACAAAACCATCTGTGTGTGCATGGTGACGAACGACTGGAACGTCTTCTGCAACTAGAATATACGACAGGATGGTATGTTTTTGGTTCTGCCAAGTTGTTGAGGCTTGGAGGATGTGCTAATGGAAGAGCGGTATTAGGTGCACGCCGACTCATCTACGTTTGCCGATGGCATGAGCAAAAAGGAGGTGTATGGACAGGTTCTCGAGCAAGCGAGGGCGTTGTTTGATGGTCAGAGGAATTGGGTACGTATTTATGAGACGACGTTGTGAACGGCGAACTGAGTCGTAGTGTTTCTTAATTTTCAGATGACATGCTGACATGAAATCTAGGTCTGGTGAGTTACTCGGTTGCGTTTTGCAGGATGAAATAGGCTGTTTCGATGGAAAGAGAGAGAAAAAGGTCTGACGTTTTTTACAGCAACTTCTCAAACGCAGCTTCCCTCCTCTGGCATGCTTATCACTCCCTGCCGGCTCCTTCCTCGGCTGTCAATTGGGCAGGCTTCTACTTCACCGACCCATCAAAACCATCCCAGTTGCTACTTGGTCCTTTCCAAGGGCAGGTAGCATGTCAGGTCATTGCCTTTGGACGCGGTGTCTGTGGGAAGGCGGCGAAAGAAGCGACGACGCAGTTGGTAGATGATGTGGAACAGTTCCCAGGACACATTGCATGTGACGGGGCGAGTCGGAGTGAGATTGTTGTTCCGATTGTCAAGGACGGAAAGGTATGTGCCTTTTTGTTTGTTTACTTGCTTTCATTTGATACACATAGTGGTGTTATGACTGGGAATCAACAAGACACATGGATGCTAAAATGATCGAACAGGTGGTAGCGATTATCGACATTGATTGTGCGGAGCTCAATGGTTTTACGACAGAGGATCAAGAGGCGTTGGAGGAGCTGGCGCAACTACTTGCTGAGTCATGTGATTTCTAAGGAAGCAACGACCATGGGCGAAAAGCATGATTTTGGCGACATGAATGCCCCACTAGGATCGAAAGAAGAGCAAAAACGGCCCATTGCGGGATCTGGAGTAAAGAAGAGAGACATTGATGCGCATCATAAAGACAAAGACATTGTACGGGATTTGATCGACCTCGAAACAGGTGGAGGATTGTAATAAAGGCATCGACCTTTCGGACACAAGGAAACAATGGAATGTAGACAAAAGGATACCCGTTCGAATGAGAATTACTCATAAGACATTCCTGTTCAATCCTGAAGATATGATGGCACTGGTGTCTGCTCCAACATGATTTCTCACCACCACCATGCAGATGAAGAAACACGGTCTATACTGCCGTCTCAAGTCTGTAACCAAGGCAAGATTTCGGCCCAAAATCGACAATAACGCTGTCAAACTATGCAAGCACAAGTTCCACAACAAACGCTGCAAAATGTGCCATGTTCCCGAGGCGATTGTGAGATTAGGCCTTGTAGATGCCGGATACCACTGCGAGGGATGTAGATGCTTGAGGCGAGTTGAATATACCTCAGACGAGGTACCCGAATTACATATTGGCGAAGAAAGGGCAGCCGTCGTAAGTGGCTTTGATGAGATAATTCGATTGTGATTGAGTACTGATGATAACATAGCTGTTAAGAGACGAGCCAAATGATGTATTGTCGTCTTCTTTGGTCATAGGCAACATGGATGCACCGGAGCCGTATGACATGTCCATAATCGCTGCGTATGAAGACGACACCTGCAGTCTCCTGAGCACAGGAAGTAACGATGTGCTAGAAGAAGCTATCCCAGCCACTGTTGTACACATGACGCCGATGATACCCACTGAAATTCATATCCGGCATTCCCTTGAGAGTCAAAAACGAAGACAAATAACAATTCTGGGAAGCATATCAGTGTGTGATGACGAGCCCTTGAAGCTTGGCACATCTCTCAGCCAGGTAAATTCAATGGAATTTGATCTGACATCAGGAGAAGAAGATGATATCCAGGCTCTGATTCATGGAGCCATAAAGGGGGATGCAGAGTACCAGACCAAGCTTCTAAGATTATATGGCGAAATTTCGGCTTCAGATGCGCCACGCACCCTGCCCTGGAGTAGTTCACAGCGCAGTCTCATCTGCAAAGCGCGACTTATCATGGGCCTTGAAATCCAGAGGGCTGCTGGACGGATAACAGTCGATGCCTTGGACAAGATATCGGCGCAGTTGTTTTGCCATGACAATGAAGAGGCCGCCATGGGCATGGAGGAGTTTGCAGCTTATATCCGTGGTTTGTCCGACCGAGGTGAGGTGTCTGGGGGGCGTGCAAAGCAGATTATCATGCTTGCTTTTGACGGAGCGTCGGATTTGGTTTGACGCATCGCCGGTGAAGTGGTGAAGAGACGGGTATAGACGTACGAGTGCAATGACCTCAGGTCCACATGGAGTAAGCGCGGACACGAAGGAGTTTAGTGCGTGTCGCAGCCGTCTCCACCCAGGGCGCCGGCATGCATGCATGGAGCCTGGATCTCGCTGATCGTAGCCCGATAGCCATCATGCTGGAACGGATGATGTCTTTATTCGGCCGGCTGGCGTCGTGGCAGCCACAGGAGAAGACAAGTCACAAGACGAGCATTTTGGCCGAAGAGCTCGCCGACTTCATTACACAGCAGGCGGGCGGGGTCTGACTGCATTCGAGAAGGTTGGCACGTGGCCAGGGAACGGGAGCATGGGAGGGCGGGTGTGTTTAGTAGACGGATTTATATGCGTCCGTGGTATTACATAGCATACTTACTTAGTAGATAGGTCGAGGTAGCCCCGGCGCGCACTGCTTACTACATACGTACGTACATGATACTGCGCTGCACAAGACGACCATTCCTGCTGCCCACATTGCCCCAACTGCAACCTTGGAACCTGCCCACCTGCTGCTGTCATCTTTCCTGGCATCGAGCGTCAAGCGTCCAGCCTTCCCCCCTGCGCCAATTGGGACTTGCACTCGCCGCTTCGCACACTTGCACACCCCGCCGTAGCCCCCCGACGTCATCACACCTAGGCCCCATCTTCCTCCCAACACCGCCACCCCCCTTGCCTTTGTCCAGAGACATCTTTTTGCTCAAAACTTATTGCTGCTCCTCCAGCCTCGCTTATCTCAGCTCCTAACACACCCCCGCCCACCCCCTTCTCCACCTGCACCCATCCTCGTCGCCGCCACCCGGTCAACAAGCGCCGTCGCAATCACTCAAGCTGGCTGGCAACAGGCGCCGGAGCGCCCAGGGCGGCTTGCTCTCGAAGATGTTCGGGAATGCAAAGGACGACGAAGGCGCCGCCATCGATGCCCCTGCAAACAACGACGCGCCCAGGCCCGCGGCTGCCTCGACGGCCGACAACGCCGCCTCTGGCACACACGGCGCAAGCAATGGTGCCACTGCTGATCGCAAGGGCAGCGACTCTGCTGCTCCGCCCGAGCGGAAACGACGGAGCAGTGGCGTGTCGCGTGCCCGCGATATGTTCTCGAGCGCGAAGCAGTCATTGCACATTGGCGGCTCCTCCCCCACCTCGACCTCGTCTGCCAACACCGCCCACATGTCGGAGAAGCCAGCTGCCCAAACCCCAATGCAGAAGCTGGGCAAGTCGGACGCTGCTCTCAGCGTGCCCCAGGGCTCGCTCAACAACTCTGCCGGCGAGTCCGCTCCAGGCCCCCGTTCCACGTTCCGCGTCGGTGTCACCGAGGACAAGAACAAGAAGTGCAGACGGACTATGGAGGATACACATGCATACCTATACAACTTCCTCAGCACTCCGGCCCCCTCGTATGGCCTGGACAAGCCCCGCGCTGTCTCGGACGCGAGCTCGGTCCAGTCTGATCT
The DNA here is from genome assembly GCA_026262445.1 of Bipolaris bicolor. Lineage (NCBI taxonomy): Eukaryota > Fungi > Ascomycota > Dothideomycetes > Pleosporales > Pleosporaceae > Bipolaris > Bipolaris bicolor. The sequence continues at coordinate 1,181,204 of JAODYD010000001.1, read as the reverse complement.
ATCGCAGGCCGTGGTTGAGAGCGATAATGGCTACTTTGCCATCTTCGACGGCCACGCCGGTACTTTTGCTGCCGACTGGTGTGGGAAGAAGCTTCACCTGATTCTGGAAGAGACGATTCGCAAGAATCCCAACACACCGATACCCGAACTTCTTGACCAGACCTTTACCGTAGTCGACCAGCAGCTTGAGAAGCTTCCTTTGAAGAACAGTGGTTGCACTGCTGTGATTGCAGTTTTGCGATGGGAGGATCGAGTGCCCAACGCACAGTCGTCTACCGGTTCAGTCCTCTTCGCACCCGCGGCAGTATCAGCTATCAAGCAAGCTGGTGAAGGCGGCGAGTCCAAGGACGGTGCCGAAGCCATTACCTCTGAGCCTGCAGCTGAACAGGTAGAAGCAAAACTACGAAGTGAGGCTACTCGGCAGCGCGTATTGTATACGGCGAATGTGGGCGACGCGCGCATTGTCCTTTGCAGGAATGGCCGAGCCCTTCGCCTCTCGTATGACCACAAGGGCAGTGACGAGAACGAGGGACGTCGCGTTGCTAGCGCTGGTGGTTTGATCCTCAACAACCGTGTCAACGGCGTCCTCGCTGTCACACGTGCGCTGGGCGATGCATACATGAAGGACCTGGTAACTGGACATCCCTATACCACGGAGACAGTTATCCAGGCCGACCAAGATGAATTCCTTATCCTCGCCTGCGACGGTGTAAGTTATGTTCATGTGAATAATGTATATTCGCTAACAGGTACAGCTCTGGGACGTCTGTTCCGACCAAGAAGCCGTCGATCTTATACGTCAAATCCAGGATCCTCAAGAAGCCTCGAAAAAGCTCGTCGATTACGCTCTTGCCCGCTTCTCCACCGACAACCTGTCGTGTATGGTTGTGCGCTTCGACAACAAAGCCCTCCGCCAGCGCAAGAACGAGGCCACGACAAGTTTAGACCAAGAGCAGGCAGCTATGAAGGGCGGCATCACTGAAGCAGATTCGATTGTAGCGCAGGCAAGGAAGTCGATTGGTGAGCCAGAGACATCGGTCGAACATGCGGCAAAGGAGATTATCATGGAGGAAACCGAGGCTGAGCCTGGTCCTGAGCTGAGTCTCGAAGCCGCCAAAGCTGCGAGGAAAAACGACGTATAGTTAAGACGAGAAAGGGTCCACTGCATGTAATTCATAGTTCAAAGGGTGGGGGAGGCGCCTCATATGCGAGTGGAGAGGCGCATATCAATGATGAGGAAGTGATGTATAGTTTGTAGGCATGCTTGTGCATGCTATGCGCTTGATCTGTATGCATTTCCTAGTGTGCGCCACGTCTGAACCGGGTGCTTTAGATTTGCAATCCAGCAAAAAGTCGAAACAGCGTATTTAGGTTCTGAAACTCGTGCCGTGGCACTCGTAGACGTTGGTTTGCCCCGCATGTTTGCGCATGGACTTTGGAGGAGCACGATACGCTAGTGACGATCGTGCATCGTGGGGCGTCTACCTCCGCCATCTTCCACGGCATTTCAAAAGTCTCGGGCTTTATGAGCGTAGTGCCCACTGTATCCTTCCCCCCGAACCAAACATCACTGGGGTTACACGCCCCATGCGGCTCCGAGGAGCATCGCGATAAACCATGTCTGGCTACGACGCGGCGGACTCAGCGACCAACGCCCTCGGCAGCGATGCGCGACCGGCTTTTGTGACACCGCGAGACTTACTCCAGCAATCCCGCGCCCCCTTGCCTCCAAAAGAGCAACCGCGTCAGCTTTCGGCCATCGACCGTGAGCAACTGGATGGTCTGGTATGGCAACGCTTGTGTGGTGAAGAGTCATGGGGAAAGGCTGACACGAGGCCAGAGAACCATTCGAGCTTTTCTCAAGGCGAGGACGAGCTATGACGTGCTTCCTATCAGCTACCGCCTCATCGTGTTCGATACCGCCCTGTTGGTAAAGAAGAGTCTGAATATCCTGAACCAGAATGGTGAGCTTGTCAGACATTGTGTGCAAGACATATCAGCTGAGAGCCCTTCACAGGCATCGTCTCAGCGCCGCTGTGGGACTCCAAGTCATCTACTTTTGCCGGCCTTCTCACAACATCTGACTACATCAACGTCATCCAGTACTACTGGCAGAACCCAGACGCGCTGGCCCGGGTAGATCAGTTCCGCCTGAACAGCTTGCGAGGTAAGGAAGCTCGGCCCACGTACACCAGGCGTGTACTGACGCAAAACAGACATCGAGAAGGCACTCGGCGTCAAGCCCATAGAAACGATTTCTATTCACCCCGACCGTCCCGTATACGAAGCATGTCGTAAGATGCTCGAGTCGCGCGCCCGGCGTATACCAATCGTCGACAGCGATGACGAGACACACAGGACCATGGTCGTTAGTGTCATTACACAATACCGCATATTGAAATTTATTGCGGTGAACGTCAAGGAGACGCAGAAGCTACGCAAGCCGCTCAGAGAACTGAACGTTGGCACGTATACCGATCTCGCAACTGCATCCATGGATACCCCTGTTATGGACGTGATACACATGCTTGTCAAGAAGAGCATATCGAGCGTTCCTATCTTGGACAAACAAGGTAAGGAGTTGAAGTGGTTCCAAGAATATATGGCTGACAATAGCAGGAACTGTGCTCAATGTGTTTGAAGCCGTCGATGTGATAGCGCTCATCAAGGGCGGTGTATACGACGACCTAAACCTAACGGTCGGCGATGCTTTGTTGAAGCGTTCAGATGTAAGTAGCTTGCTAGACTTGCTCGAAAAGAGCGGTATGCTAATCTTTGCAGGATTTCCCTGGCATATTCACCTGCTCGCTGAACGACAACATGTCAACAATCTACGACACAATCCGCAGGTCACGCGTGCACCGCTTCGTGGTCATTGACGAGAACAGCAAACTCAAAGGTGTCGTTACGTTGAGTGACGTGCTTGAACACACACTACTTGAAGGCATGGAAGACGAGTAGAACAAAACCGACCATAGCCAGCTGTCAGGTTTACATTGGACGTCACTGGCACTCGATGAGCAAAGTATGCGACGATGCGACGACTAGATTGCCCGCTGGCGGGGCGACGATACTGCCGAGTACGTAGCTGGAGCACAAGAACTAAGCAAGGATTACTATGGCTCGTCTTGGGAAATGAAGCGAAGATACCAATAGACGAAGAAACGACTTTCTTGTATGGCGTAATGGGACGAGGAAGCCAGTGAATTGAATTTGGTTGTCTTTGTAATTCATTCTTTGCCAAATCCACATCTTCTCGTACTATATCCACACCAACCAAACCTACATGTGAATAACTTGCCCCAGTCCACTTACTTGCTCATCCCACCTAATCCCCACACCTCACCCACCCTCCTCGCAACCCCCTCCCCACTCCAATACGCCCCCGTCACCGTGCCCAACGCCACAAACGGCGCACAATGCTCCCCCGCAACCCACACCCCGCGCTCTGGCATCCCGCGCCTCAGCACCTCGACATCCTCATCTCCCGCCTGCAATCCAGTTTGGAAATTACAATAAGAACCCCAACCTGCTAACTCGTCGTTTGCCCACGCGGTAGCTAACACGGCTTTCGGCGTGCACTCCTTGCTCTCTTTTTTGTAGTTTGGTAGTAAAGAGTAGTAGGGGGCGAAAAAGTCGATGAGGGTATCTGTGTGTTTTTCCTTGGGGACCGCGGCGAGGAGGGCGGCGATGTGTTTGCTTGTTGGGCCGTGGGTGTAGAAGAGGAGGGTTGGATGCGTGGTGCTGGAGGGGAGGGCGGCAAGGTTGACGGCTTCTTGGTTCCAGGATGAGGGGTTTGTGGTGCGGGTGTAGGTTGGGTTGAGCCAGTGGGTGAAGCCGGGGTAGTGGGTGGGGTTTATGGGGGAGTCCGAGGAGGGGGGTGGGCTGGGGGATGGAGTGGTGGTGGTGGTGGTGGTGTTGGAGGAAGTGTTCCAGAAGGCGGTGGGGAAGGTAATGTAGACTTTGTCGAGATGGCCGTACCCAAGGTTTTGGATTGCGAGGTTAAAGCGGGGTGGTAAGGAGGGAGTAAAGGCTGATGTGTTTCTTTTTAGCCAGCCGAGGGGGGTGGTTATGACTACTTGGTCGAATGTTAAGCTTTGTTTGTCTTCGAGCTCGAGGGTGACTGCTGTTTCCCCGTCGATTTCTTGGGAGAGAATCGATTTGACTTTGTGCTCAAAAAGCATGGTGGCGCCTTTGAGTGCGGGTTCAGCAATCTTGTCTAGGACTTTGGCGTATGTCGATGCTACAAAGAGATTTTCGCCGTCGATGCATTCTTCCAGCCAGAAGAACTTGAGACTTTGCGTTTGGATTGGCGAGCCGACAAATGCACCCCACATCTCGGCCATCTCGAGTATATCTCGTTGCTTCTTCTTCGGTTCTTCATCGTTGCCTGGGAACATTTTTACCACCTGCTCCTGGAAGTAATCGAACAAACTCATCTCCGCCGGTATTGTTGCAGACTCTTGGTTCGAAAACTTCATTGCTTGCTCGATGATTCCCCAGACGTGCTCACTGTTTTCTGCTGCTTCTTTGTCAGGCATGTGTTTTCCTAAACTGTCAAAAACCGACTGTCGGCCATCCCAGTTCATAGTCACAGTTTTTGTTTCTTTGGCAAGATCAAGAATGGGATTGTCGTCTGTTCCGTGTATCCAATTTGGTCCACTTTTAACTTGTTAGTACGTACTCTCTCGTTCAAAGCGAGTTATCTAGAGTGCACAAGACCTACAGATCGACCAAGTGACCTAGCGCATTGCTTTGACATAACTGTAGACTGTTCAACACGCCAAATCTCCCAAAAGATTTCAAAAACCACTCACCCGTCCACCAACTCTATTTCTTCCCTCAAGTATAGTCACCTTGACACCTTGCTTCAACAAAATATCTGCACATCTCAGCCCAGCAACACCAGCGCCGACAATGCCAATATGTGGAATCTTGCCCGCCGCTTTCCGAATCATGTTTGGTTCATCCATGTAGCTTTGTAAATGTGGGGAGCTAGATAAATCCCTCGATATACGCGTCTCACCCTCGGGTGTTGTCCTATCATGTGTGCTGTCAGCATGCCTGACCGCGTTCTCATTGCCGATATTGCCCATGTTGACGTTGTGTGCTGTATCAAGGTAAAAAAGCAAGAGAAACAGAGAGAGACCAATTCGAGAGTACTCCTTGAAGATTGGACTGAGGTTGGAAAAAGGTACAGTGCAGTTCTTGGCTGATCACTACACTAGGCGCATGGCCGTTGGCTTACTCGGAAAATGCAGGGCTCGGAAGGGAAGGTGGGGTTAGACGACAACGATAGACGGCCGCGTGATAGAAGCCCAGTCCAGTCCAGTCCAGTCCAGTCTGTGCTATCAATACAGCGCCAATGTGATGTGCCCAAGTGGCAAGTGAGGCGTGTGATGAGGCGGAGTGTTGAATGTAGTCATGCCGGTCATATTGCCGGCGGCCCGCTAGCTTTAGTTGATGGCACGAGGCTAGACAATGGCATTGATTGGACCATGCACGCAAAGAAGCTCACTTTAGCTTAATCCATTAGATTACTATCTAAAGAAAGGTCATTACAAGAATCATCTTCGTAAGTATGGCTGTTATTGCCGTGGTATCAAATCTCGTCCTTCATCAAACAGATGCTGCTTTTACCAGCACCTCACAGTGTAGAGCAGCGGAAGCATCTAAGCCTATTTGTCCTTGGACCCAATGTGAAGCTTGTTCTTCATCTTCTCCTTCAAGTGCGACATCTTGCCGCTCTTCTCCTCGTGGCTATCAGACGACAACTTGCGACCAGTATCGGTCTCTGCCACGCCTGCCATACCGTCAGCGCCTTTCAGAATATGCACGGCCTTTTGTGTTAACGTACTCTTGGACTCCTTTGGAGAAGCGGCGTTTTGTTTGGCAACATCCTCTTGGTACTTGCTGCTATCCGAAGTCACGCCCGTGTTTGTCCATGCCGGAGTATCACGCTTCTCGGCTTCCTTCTCCGCCTCGGTCTTGTTGAGGCCAGCATCGGTTTCTGAACGCTGAGGCTCGGAGCCAGAGTAAAGACCAGACGAAGCCGTCACTGAATCGGGGGCTGAAGTCTTGATAGCGGCATCAGAAGAGGTTGTGGTAGAGGTGTTCGCCTCAAGGCCGGGAGTCGCAGGAGTGACATTGCTCGGCGCTGTAGGGCCAGCTCCCGGAGCACCTGAGCGGCTAATGTCATCTAGCGGGGTGTCCTTCCAAACCTTGTCCGTAACGCCAGTGGTCTCTGTTGCGCTCGATGTGGGGTTGTTGCTCAATACAGCAGTGTCAGGGGCGAGTGAGGTAATGGGCATGCCGACATTCGAAGCGTCGTTCTTGCTAGCAGAGTCGACGGTAGGGGCAGAGGTGGTTGTCTCAGCCTGGGTTTGGTGGACGGGGTCCAGCTTCAAGAAAGAATCCGAACCAGACGTCTTCTCTGCTGCAGTCTCAGTCGCCTTGGCTTTGGGAAGTCAGCACCGCATAAAATGACATATATGGCGTCCCATGAAAGTCGTGGACTCACCATCGTTGCCTTGGTCAAACGGTTCGCTAACAGTACCGTTGCCTAATGCTCCGGATACAGGCTCCTTTCCGGCCGTCTCGTTGTTCGATGAGTCGATATAGTCGGTCTTGTCGGCTGTGGTTAGAGGGGTTGCTAAAAGGCAGGTTCAGCACGTGATATACGGGAGGAAGGGAGACTCGTGCAGCTCACCAGCATTGCCCTTGTCGTAGGGGTCAGTTGCAGTTCCAGCGCCTTTCTCGCCCGAGATTGGCTCCTTGCCAGCAGTCTCGTTGTTGTGCGTCTGGTCGCCGTAGATGAGCTTGGAAGCTGCTGTAGTAGCAGTAGTAGCAAGGTTGGTAATGGTCTCCATTGTAGCTGCAGCTAGTGCTAGTTGGATTTGTTAAGAGCAAGGTTGTGTATGCGAGAAGTAAAAGCAAAGAGTCTGGAGGGTTTGTGGTGAAATGGACGAGGCCGTGCTTTGTGTATTATCAGGGCGGGCGGGCAGTGACGTAGGTGACGGCGTTTGTCCCAGTTCCAACATTGACCACGACTGCCCGTGTGTCGCACGAGCACGCGAACCGCCATTGATCAATCTATCGTGGGCGCCTAGCTATGGCTCCGTCAAGGCGTGTACCTGTACCTTGGTTTTGGCCACCAGCCATCAATACGTCGATGCATTCATGGTGACGCGGCTGGGCTTGCGTCATAGGACGAGGTAGATAGGGAGTAGTACTACCACCATTGCAAACACGTCAAACGGAGCCCTGCATGTTGCTAGGGAACGCCATACGAGTCAGTCATGGCATTGCAACTTCACTACTTTTGTTTTATTAAAGAATATGTAAGGTGTTGACATCGCGATTCAGAGACCCAATGAACTTGCCTGCTGAGATGAAGCAGAGCACGGGGGGGGGGGGGGCATGGACGGTCCAGTACAGTAGCCTTGCTGTGCCTTCAGCCGCACCCGACTTGCCACGCGCATGTATACGCATATGCATGCACGCCTTGCAGCAAATCCTACAAGGCAAAAGTGCACCTTTGGGAACGGGAATGTTCGCAGTTGGCACACCATTGAGCCTCAAAACCCCTTCAATCCGACGCCCCTCTCGTTCGCAATACTACCCAGCCCACCATGGTTCGTTTTGCAGCACATTCTATCCTTACACATCTGTTCGAGCCCTGGCTGCCATTCCCATGCAAGGCTGGGAGTTTCCTCCATTTTACTATCGCTCCTTGCCATGAGTGCTGAGCTTGCGCCGTTGCTGCTCTTGGTCGGGCGAGCAAAATCTACAATGACTACCGTGCCCAAGGCATTATTATCGCTCGGCCCATATGACCGCCCCGATTTGATCATAAATACCAGACGCTGCTCGTCAAGCACGCCCGTCACGCTCCTCGTGTATGATGCACCACTCGAGGGAATTGCTGGATTAAGTATGTTGTGCAGCTGTTGCGAGCAAGGACAACGCGATGCTCGAGGCGGCCACATGCGAATAGGTGATTGTCGATAGTGCGTTTGATTGTCCACAAAATTTGGTCTCGTGCTATAAACAGCTGCAGCCTTTCCCTTGCGGTTGACTGTCGCATTATCGTCGAGACCTGTTTCGCGCCGTGATCCTACTCGCAGCCTCAGGCATGGCGGCTTCGAGACATCATTGCAGCATTCTTGGTCTTCGACTAAGTCCATAAACGTAGTACATGCATAGTTGTAAGCTCTAAATTTTGTTCTGGCCAGCATAAAGGAGCGCGGCGCAGGGCCATTGCCGCAAAATTCTGGATGTTGACTCCAGCTGAAGAGATCCGGCGTGGGCTTCCATTGAGGTCTGTTGGATGAGTCTATGACTGGAAGATATATATCGTCTTCGGGTAGTAATGGTTCATCCGAAATATCCATTGTGTCATATTCGCTTCCAAACTCCAGACGGGTCACGTAAAATGTACGCGATTGTCGCGAGGATGCTTCCGCCCATTCTCTCCTCGACTCAACAATCACCATTTCGTTTGTGCTCTCGTCGCTCTGTAGTGAAAGATCGGTCCAAGAGTCGTGAATAGGCCCTTGTTTATGCTGGCGACGATACAGTCGTTCATCCCTCTCGACACTGGCCGGCAATGGCGAATGGAGTGGGAAGCGAGCAACATGGTAGAAAGAGGTATAATCAATCTCTTCCACCTCAAAGGTGGCTTGGTTGGAGACTGCGTAGAAGTGACCATTGTGTATCTCGAACGCAACTGTAGAGCCAATGTCCGATCCATGGAAGTTGTCCAGTACTAACCGCTTTGCGCCATCCTGTATCTTAATGCTATTGTTCAAACGTACGCCACCAATTTCCCATTTATGGTGACCATCGCTACCTCTCCCTGTATGAGTACCATAGTAGAGGAAGTCGGCGGTGTGTCTAACGAAAAGTTTAGAGCTTGAAGGAAGCTGCACCATCTGGATCAGTCTTTTATCATCAGGACGATCGGGCGCCATATTGAGAGCCATTATATAACCACCATCGGATTCACCTTCTTTCTTGAGGTAAACAGCAAGAATTCCGTCAGCATAGTTGAGTAGGTCCACGTCAAAATTCTCAGGAACTGGAAAAGGCGGTCCTAGAATCGGTCCGGCAATTACAGTGAGATCGATATGAATATCATGCGACTGTGAGCGTAGATCCGAGAGATATACAGTCTTGCTTTCAAGCACGCATAGGATTCCCTGCCCATAAACAAATGCGTTTCCATTGCCCCAAGTGCGTGCTGAGAATGGGTATGCACTAGACAAAGCATGTCTTCTGTCATATATTGCTTTCACAGCTTGTTTGTACGTTATTTTTTCTGTCCGTGCTAGTTTTGCTTCTTCCGTATAAGGAAAGTCCATCTGTCAGCAGCGTCAGCTTTGATCGTAAGCACTGACGTTTCCCACTGCAGTGCTTACTTCGATTATGCTTCTGCAAACTGTCCTTTCGTCCATCAAGGCACTCAGCTGCTGGCATGTTTGACTGAGATGAACAATGTCTTCAAGACTCAGGTTAGCAGCCACGCAGAACAGAATGTCAAAGGGGAGTTGGTCCAAGGTGGGATGCATAGACCGCGCGGGAAATGTATAGTAAAAAGCGACCAAGAGAAGCCGGTAATTGGAATAGAGGTTTTTTATATAACGGGACAGACGTAGAGCTCAAGTTGGTGAGATTTTGTACTGTAGAGAGATGTACAAACCGACAGGTCGTTTTAGTTAAGTAGCGAGCAGCTGGCCGATTCTTGACATCAGACGAGCAGAGCCGCAAAAAGGAAGATGCCGTCGCACAAGCTGTGCTCTAGGACCACAGAAGAAGGCATCCAATCAGTGGTACAAGCCCCACTTATGGTTAAGACGACCAGGCTGACCATTTTTGGCCAGTCAACAGATGACTGAGTATTAAAATGAGGCTCTGTGCAATGAGGACCAGGATCAAGCTCAAATCACATGCCGGTCAGGTTCAATGAGGTGCCGTATGTCAGGTGTTTTCTCGTCTGGTCGTACATCGCACAACCGATCCAAATTGCTCGTGAGGCCCCAGGCTCAGAGAGCCGCATGCCTCTTGCATACGCCAGGCTAGCTGCTTTGGGCCAAGTTTCTTGTTGCTGTAGCATGCTTCCACCCCCGCACTCATGTACCACACAAGCAACCATGATTCTTGCCAAACCTACGTGGTGCTACTAGCATCGGCATCCCCCTCTCTACTCATCGTTTTCGTTTGTGTGTCACCTCTGGCCAGCTGCGTCGTGAACCTGGAAGTATTGGCACGTTACGATCTGTTCAGCCTTGTCCCGCCGACTTCGGCTTATTAGATAGTAGTTTTTCAGCCTGATCCCACTATCAGGATCTCATATGCACATGATGCATCTGACGCGAGGAACCGACGCTCAATGCTAACATCCTGCAGCAGTAGCGTCTCTTGGCTAACCCTTCAATGATTATAATACGTCGCGGATAAGGCGCATTGCAGCCGCTGCAGCTAAGCAGCAGCGGAACAGCTATATCCAGTGTCATGGAATAGCATGGCAACGGCTGCTACTCCGATAAATCGACTTAATGGAAGCAGTCAACTAGAGCTCACGTCTTTGGCGTTGGCGGATCTACATATAGGTGCCAAATACCAGAAGCAAGACAGGTAGTGCAGAGTAGAAAGAGCCGGCAGATCGCACATGACGAAGTGTGTATATAAAATGCTAACATGACCGTTCGGAAAACGACGGCAATATAGGTGGTAGACCTACGAGTGTAGCCGGTAACGCGCTCATTCTCGGCAACATGTTACGAGTTATCAATTTGAATGCGCTATTTGATCATAACATTCAGCCTTGTGACGGGCTGTGGGTTGCGGTCACTTATGAAATGTCAGTCTTGGAGAGTTGAATTTTCGTTAGGCTGAACATAACCGTTCAAATAATGAATGCTAGTTTCCTACTCGATACAGCGCCATGCATGTTACAAGCATCAATCTTGGCCTTTGGTTTGATGCCAATGATGAGGGTTGCACCTAACAACCTGAAGCCAACTGGAGCAACTGGTTGTGAGAAATGTATACTGAGCGAACACAACCTTCTCTTAGATTCCCTAAGAAATGGTACCATATCCGAGCAGCCATATATAACAAGACTAAGGAGTTTTCAAGAAACGTTCCTATTGCAAACTACTAGTTGAATAGCGACCAATTAAAAGATGAAATCGTGCTGACAACGGACAGGCAGTGCTTGAGCTACCACGTGTGCAGAGGATACGGACGAAAATATCGACAAGTCATTTCAGGAACACCCAACGCTACTACGTTGCAGCATATTCGCATGGACTACACTTCAAGTCGCTAGACATTTTGCGCACACAAAACGAAACAACGAGTACCTACTATCAACATCAGAGGCCCGCGTGCGTTTTCTTACCATTTCGCTTGCTTCTCTCGTAATGCCTATGACAAGCTTCCAGTCTGATTATATTATCTGTCCTAGAGCTCTAGGTTGGTGGCTGGTTCCGGTTCCTTTTATGTTCACATAAAATTGTATTTATGTACGATTAAGGCCAGTTGTCCTTCTATGCGTTTACTTCTGGTCCATTTGCTCAGCCTTTCCTATCATCACGTACTAATCCTTATGTAAAGCCATCCTTACTTGAAGGGACTTGAACCGCAGTCAGTCTTGAGTTTTCTTATTGTAGCTGAGAGATACCCTTTCCTTGTCAAGACTAACAATTGGTGGCTGCATACAGTCGTAAGAAACTGCAGTTTTATCGCCCATATGTAGGATGAAGCCAGCCGCTTAAGGCGCAATGTCTTGCAAAATACCGTTTGGTCTCATGATCAACGGCTTATGTTTCGTTGGGGGCGGTGGCTTCCTTACATAAACTTCGGTCGTAAGCCTCCTGTTGTAGCTAAGATGTGCATTTCACTTATCGAACTTTATCCATAGTGGCTGCACACAGCCACCACAAGTAGTAGCTTACAGACACAGAAAGTGATCAACTGGTTTGATTCTAATGCCTTGGCCAGTCTGTATTCCATGTTTGAGGTCCTCAGACTCTGTTTGCCACCACATGCGGTCAGCTGCAAGGCTGAGGTTCAGCCCTCAGGCTGCAGCTCAGCCTGGTCCTCACTGCTAAGTACCGACCGAAGCCAACACTTTCTAGCAAGTTCTCTATGATCTATCTACTTGCATACATCTCGGACCGCTATTATTTGCACCACTACCTAAGATGTCCACCTCGAACCAGAAATGGATCCTGGAAGGACCGAATATGGCTCGTCCCTCTTCGCACGGAAATGAGATACCCGTTAGCCATACCTCCAAAACCAACATCTTTAGGCTATCTAGCCAGGATCCTAGCTCAGTCTCTACCGGCACTTCTCGTGACCTAAACGCCTTCAGGGAACAGGTACCTACCTATCAGGAGGCATCAGACGACGACGACGACGAGTCTTCATCTACAGTCTGTGATACCTGTAGTGTACATATACAGCCTATATGGAATTGTTCATACTGCGACATGAACTTTTGCGATAACTGTTGGGGGAAGCAGGGTCCACACAAGTTGGGTCGGAAGGGCCCCGATGGCTTACCTCATGAGAAGGCCAACCCGACAATCGTTCAAAGACTAAAGGACATCCTCGCCCCACCCCAGGATTACCATGAACAGCAAATTCTGCATGTCGAGGATGAAGATACGACATGGTTTGGGCTGGCCCGTGACAATCACAACAAATCCATTTTGGATGACCGTGGACGCTACGCTGCCATCATGGCCGACAGCAACACCGATGAGTACCAGTTCCGATATCCCCAGATCGTCTCTTTCATTGGACAAACAGGTGCTGGAAAGAGCACTCTCATCAAAATGCTCATAGACCAACAAGAGAGGATACACGGCTCGCGCGAATGGGCGTTCCCGTCACCAGTAGTTGGGTCAATGACGAACAGCAACATACCAACGTCATGTGATGTTCACCTTTACAGTGATCCAAACACATATCTATCAGAATATCCCATGCTTTTCGCAGACTGTGAAGGCTTAGAAGGCGGCGAAAACACTCCAATAAGCGCTCAGTATCGCGAGAAGGCGTCACATACTGCTGAAGAGAGGGGGAAAGGGAGAGAGTTGCGCCGAGAGCATCCCAAACTGCAACAGATTTCTAGAGGATTGAATCGCACACGTCGAGAAATCAAATGGGCGAACTCGCCAGAAAAGACAAAACGTCAGTATGCAGTCACGGAGTTTTATCCACGCCTGCTATACACATTTTCGGATGTGATCGTCTTCGTCTTGCGAAATGCAAAGTAAGTTCTAAAAGTTTACATTTTATCGCCCTACTCCAATTATCTTTCCTAAATCTTACTCAATAACACAGGACATTTGAGTCTACTGTGCTCACACTGTTGATCAAGTGGGCAAGATCGTCCATTGAAAAGTCAGTCAACCAACCCATCCTGCCTCACGCCATCATTGCTCTCAATGCGACAAGTACCAAAGTCGATCAAAGCGCTTGGGACCCTGAGCATGCAACAGAATCTCTTCTAGCTGATGTCGCTGGTGCAGTTGATCGAGACCCGGCTTTTAAAGAGCTAAAAGAATATTGGGGTGGGAAGGGTAGAAATATTCACACCGTGAAAGATCTTCTTCTGTGCTATTATTCCTCGATCACTGTTGTACGGATACCCGGAGATGGCCGTTATATGATGATCGACGAACAGATCCAAAAACTTCACGATACGCTGTCTAGGCGGTGCAGAGAGTCATTCAATACGAAGCGTAGGTCTCGCATGCTTTTCAACTCCGACACTTTGAACGTATACCTGCATTCCGCATTCGAACATTTTTCGAATGATTTGAACAAACCATTCGACTTCATGGACGCCTCGTTCAAGATCAATCCCATTCCTTTGAATTTCGGAGGTAATATTCTCAAGCTGGCTGTTGCTATGAAAGCTCGGTACGATGATCCCAGGGAGATTTTCGAGGAATTGAGCTTTATGGTAGCTTCGTGTATTGGGTTGGACTGTGTTCGACAAAACTTTAAAGGTACGTAGCGCAATCCCACTCTTTACACTCTTTGTACTCTTTCCCCCTAACTCCCAAACTCACAATTCATTAACACGCGAGATTTCCAGGTCCAGCAAACCAAATTCTCGAAAAGCAATACCTCTCCCACTGTGATACAGCACTGGAAGACTTTTGTGCGCTCTACTGGCCATGCACATTCAACTATATGCACCGCGGCCGCTGTGTGAATGTGAAGGAGGCTCATAACAAAGGACATCAGAATAGAAAGGGTATCATCATTGGAACTGGTCCTTATGAGTCCAACTTTACATTTACTGGCTTCGCCAAAGACTGGTCACGGCTTTTGGAGAGCCACCTTGCAAAGTTTCAAATTGAGCTCAGTTCCCAGCTCATGCAAACCCCATCTGCGAGTGAGGTGGACATAACCACACGACTCCACCACGCCAACATCACGACATTCTACAAGCGTCTGGGTGGCGCCCAGAAGTTTGTCAGTCACTTGACTTGCTACTGCTGCCTTCGAGAACTGGCTGAGCATCCTCTACGTTGCGGACATGTGCTCTGTACACCCTGTATCAAAAGTTATGGAAACCCCCATAATGAGCTTAAACACTCATATGCAATGGCTTCTTGTCCTCTCCATGACTACGAAACCGTCTTCTCTGCTCATTGGCCGGTGCACTTTAAGCCTCCGCTCGCTGGTGTGCGGGTACTATCACTTGATGGGTAAGTAAACTGCATTCACCAAAAACAATACTAACAAAGGCAGTGGTGGTATGAGAGGGATTGTTATTCTAAATGTTCTTGGAGAGATCCAAAAAGAACTAGGAGGGCGCATTCCTATCCAGGACTTTTTCGATCTCATAGTGGGCACCAGGTGAGTAGCTGTAGAGTCTACGATTAGTTCCCAAAGGAATTTGGGCACATGAGCAAGTGAGAGTTGACCATTCTTAGTACCGGCGGATTGCTTGCACTTGGCCTTGGTGTCAAAAATTGGTCCATCGAACAGTCTACGCAGACATTCCTGAGCTTGGTGAGAAATGCGTTTACTTCCAGGTATCCTGGTGGTCTCCAATTGATGAGGAGCAAATACCGTACCAAGCCGCTTGAGAAAGCCTTGCTCCAAGCTTTTGGGGATGAATCCATGTTCGGAGGAGTGCCAGAGGATATGAGTGGCTCTGCACGGAAAGTTGCTGTAACAGCTGCCACTGAGACGGGTGAGGAGGTTGTGATCTTCACGAATTATAATCGTCCGAGTAAATCCGGAAGTAAGTCGCCTTTGGCTTGCCCTGAACCAGAGCTTATACTTTCGACAGTTGGCTACCGCCCAGTTCGCCCAGATGACCCTAACAACGACCTCAAAGTCAGAGAAGCGTAAGTGTATTGGAGTAACAGCCCTGAAGTTTACAGCTGACACTGGCCTAGTGCAAGAGCCACATCTGCTGCGCCGTTCTTCTTCAAGCCCTTTGTCAACGACAGAACCAAGGAGAGTTACATTGATGGTGCTGTCAAGCACAACAATCCAGTCCGAATAGCCAACAATGAAACCAAGTTCCTCTGGCCGGATGTAGAAGAGCGCTACCCAGATATTTTATTGTCTGTTGGGACTGGATACCATGAGTCGGGTGTAGAGGGCTCCTCAACTGCCGGATCTGATCGCAGACGCACCCAAGTTCGAAAAGCGTTCGAATTAACGAAGAAGCGATCCAAAATATCAAAGGTCTTTCCGCAAGTAGATTCTTGGTTCAAATTTGCCAAGCAGCGTGTCGAGGATATTCTCAACTCTGAAAAGATATGGAGAGACTTCCACACCGACGTTGTGGGCCTGTCTTCACCTATTGCGGCAGAGAGATATATGCGCTTGAATCCTCAAGTCAGGAGCCCAGTGCCCAAGATGGATGACACAGCGAAAGTCAACGACTTGCAGAGGGAGGTTGCTGATACACTTCGCACGCCCGAGTCACAGATTATGATACAAACGATCGCTGGTCGGCTCATTGCCAGCTCTTTCTATTTCGAAAAGATTGGGCGGCCCAGAGAGAGCAGAGGTGTACTCACCATCCAAGGTATGTACTCAGAGTGTTCCTATCAGATGAATACAACTAAAGATATCAAAGGTACTATAGCGTGTAGATTCGCTGATGGATCCGACAATCTACGCTTCCTTGGAGAACACATTCGCTTCAAGTTCCAACGCTACAGGTTCCAGCCCTTCTTCCGCATCTCCGAAGTGGGCAACATCGAGCACACTCAGGACATTGAGTTGAGCCGCAAAGTCCTCGAGGACATGGTAGACAGTCGATCATTCAACCTGGGCTCAATCGTCATACCCGTGACCTCGGATTCAGCATTACTAGCCATTGACCTCCACCTCATCGACGACCGCAAGCAACCAAAATTCAGCACTAGCTTCCCCATCAGCGGCTTCCCACGCAATCTCACCGAAGGCGAAGCCGTGAAACAAACCAGTAAGCCCACACTCATTTTACCCTT
>JAODYD010000001.1:743449-1164689 GCA_026262445.1 Bipolaris bicolor | reverse complement strand
AAAAAAAAATCAACCTCAAATCTAACCAAAGAACTCTTCCACCGCCTTAGCATCTCCTCCACCCATGCTCGACACAGAACCCTACAAAATCTCAGATAAGCGCCGCTCCCTCCGCGAAAGCAGATCAAATATCCACGGCAGACTCGAGATTGAGCACCGCCTTATCAGCGACGGAAATATCGATTACGGGGCTTATGGGCACAGCGATACCACCCCGCAACCCCCAAAGCCAATGCCATCTCTTGACCCAGAGCGCCAAGTTGAATTGCGCGATCCTGATGAAGCAATAGGGATGTCAGACGTGGAGATGGCACCGAGCCACGAAGAAGGCGGGTCAAGCAGCGAAAAGGAAATGTCAAAGTCGAGGCGGCATTTTGCTGATGCGAGTTCGAGTTCGGATACTTTAATGTAGATTCTGTTGGAAGGGATACATATTTGATTTCCTTTTTTTTTTTCGGAGAAGAGAATAATTACAATGAATAGAATGTAGTATATGACTTTCGTTCATGCTAAACTGCTCTTTTATGGCAGGAAATAAATGTACAATGCGTGAGCAAACCGTCTTCTTTGGGAGGAAGAGGAGGAGGAGGAGCAACTATGCCGTTACCCATTTCATGCCTCTTGCAATGCCCAAAGCCACATAGCCCCCCTTCTCTTTACTGTAACCCAGCATCGTAGCAACATGTGACTTGGGAAATATCGTGGTCATAATACCATGGGCGTGACAAATGCACATATCATAACGATTTGCGTCATCAGGGTCAGGGGAAGCCCACCCAAACCCCCACACCCATACACGAAGATGTGAGGTGGGAGGGATTAGGCATCGCAGCCCCAACTCTCCTCTTCCCTCTTTCGGTCGCCAGCAAAATCCATTCCCAGCCACTTTACAGCATAAGCAGCCGAGTAAACATATAAACGGGGGGGGTATCAAAATCACCTCAATCTTCCGACGCCGCTCTTTCCCTCTCCTTCCCATCCCAGCCCACTAACGGCCAGCCCTTGGGCAGCACCGAATAAGGCGGTAATGTGTATCTCCCCTCACAACTCCCCTGATCCCTACACGTCAAATCGCAGAGCCCAAAGACATTGCAATAGCAACTCTTAGCCGTCGGACAATGCACAGCTGGTTTCCCGAAAATAACTATTGGGTACACTCGATCAGCCAACCGGACTTCCCCACCAACCCATTCCCTGGGATTCGAAGAGAAAAAAAAAGGGGGGGGGGGGGGGCGAACTTACTATGCCACGAATACTCAAACACACGCCCACTAATCGCATCCCCCAGCTCCGTCTCCATAATCCACTCTCTATACCTCACATACTCGTCCCGCGTCCTCTCCCTCACCTTCTCCCTCGTCGCCGCAAACTGCGCACAGCAACTCACGCCCACAGCCACCGGCACCTGCTCGCCAGGGAACAGCTTCTCAAACGCCTTCTTGTAATCGCCACCCGCATGTACGGCTTCGCGGTGCTCGCCGGCTTCAGCTAAGGGTTTTATTTCAGCGGGACACCCGAGAGACCAGGCGCAGCGGATGTTGACGTAGCCTTGCTGGGCGAGGTAGGGGAATTGGAAGTGCCGGAGCATGGGGACGCCGTCGTAGTCTGGGTCGTCGTTGTGCCATTGGTAGCGGTTTGGGTGCAGGAAGAGGATGTAGTCGGGGAGGGAGGCGTAGTTGTCGATTATGTAGCTGTTTGGACATGTTAGTTTTTTTGTGTTTGGGATAGGAATGTAGGTTATGTGCAAGGGGAAGAGGGACGTACGTCAGATATACCATGCTTTCGCGCCCTTTATTCAAGGGAACGGTAAGAGGCGCATTTTTGTCGTCGACTCGGTAGATGTTCTTCTCCCACTCGGGAAAGTACTCGTCGAGCCACGTCGCGTTCTCGGAACTTTGGCTGGCGACTACCACGGCCGTTCGCTGCGCCTTGACGCTGCCATTCGCCTGCAGCGGCTTCTCCTCTGGCTTGTGCGACTGGTCGCTCGCTCGTTGCTCGTCGTAGAGTTCGTCGGGTAGATGTGTCAGACTGGCCGGTCCGGGCGCAACGGCGCTCTTGTCCCAGAGTTCGAATTTCAGGTGCAGGAAGAGGGCCGTCAGGAGTGCGACGTTGATGAGTATCGCGGCATTTCGAGCCGTGATTAATCGAGGCATGGCGACACAAGAGGTCGTACGCCCAAGGTAAACCGCACAACGAGTGCGCGCGAATCCGGGGAGTTCACATACGCGACGCTTACCCAGGGGCGATCAGCGCTAGGATTCAACATCCGCCGATAGTACGAGGTTCTCGCCGCCGTTCAGGAGTACACTCCTTTTGCCTCCATAACTACCGATATACATACACAAACATGTACCATTTGCACATTGCACATTGCAATCTTTATGAAAGGTCAATCTTGTCAATTGTATCCATTGCGATATGGGCTTTTAGCTATCCAAACCCAATTGGTGCAGCTCACCATAACATACCCAGCCCGCTAAACTAAGTGTAAAGCTCCTCGGTAAGAGCATTCAGCCCCACACCCTCCTTGGCAATGTCTTCCTCTTTCAGGAAAAGCAATGGCATCTCAACGAGGTTGCCCTTGATCGTGCTGAGAATCTCCTTGACCTCACGCACACCCTGCTCGCCTGGAGCAAAGTTTTCGGCAACAACATGGCCCCACTTGTACAATGACGGCTTCTTATTTTCCTTGGCCTTCTCGTCCTGGCCAAAGAAGCGAGAGTAATACTCGCCATATTGCTTCCAGTTCTTGACCTCGTCACTGGGCACGGGGTGGAACACTTTTCCGAAAGCCTGCGTGTTGGTGTGTGCTCTCCAGTTCCATAGGTTCCAGAACTCGTCAGAAATGGGGTCTACAACTTGGCGGTCCTCCTGCGACCCCCAATCGTATTGGTTGGGAATTCCTACCGGCTCATAGTTGGCATCTGGTCGCTCCATGTCCTGAGGTTTGAGCAAACCGAGATGCTTTCGGAAGATTTCCCTTCGAAGGGATGCGGCAAACTCGGACGCACGCCATGGCTGTCCGTCCATGGAAGACTCTACCGTGTTAGGATCGTGGATGATGATTGCGATCTCAGAGTCATGATCGCCAAGTTGCGAGCGGTCGTTGAGGTTAGCGGAACCACAGATGACAACCTGGTCATCAGCGATCAAGAGCTTGCTGTGGATGTATAGCTCTTCAGACACGAAAGCATCCATCTCAGCATCGGGGCTACCTTCCCAAGGCACATTACGAATGTCCTCGCCTCCGAGCATGTAACACTCGCTGACAGTATCCCAGCGTCCATCGCCAAGGCCTTGTCGCCCACCGACCTTCATTGCTTCTTGCTGGTAACGGTCATAGTCGCTCTTCCTGCCTTGGCTTTGTGGACCACCATCGTACTGCTGTTGAGGGGCGGAGGAACCGTCCATTTCGTACACGCCATATTCCTGAGTAGGCGGGGGGCGGTAAGCCTGGTAGCCACGCGCATTGTCGTGGGCAGCATCGAAGCCCTCCTGAGCTTGAGTGTAGGAAACACCGCTGCGCTGCTCCGTCTCCTGCATGACCTGACTGGAGTTGATACGGTCGTAGCTGCGAAGGTTGTAGAACCGGATGTACTCCATTGGGTTGAATCCTGCCTTGGCAATCTCCTCGTAGATCGAGTGACCACCACGGTTGATGGAGTCGTACTGGACTGTAATTGATGAAGTGGTTAGCAAAGTTTGGTTTTACTTGACGTTGACATGATTGTCTCTGGTCACTCACATTCCATAATAGCACGGGTACCGAGTGCTTCATCGAGCTTCAGATCACCCGCAAAAGCCGGCACAGCCGGAATCATAACAATCATCTTGTACTTCTCGCCGTTTCTCGCAGCGCGGACAATGCGTTCAACAATGGCCGCACCGACCTTGTTCTTGATCGGCTTCTGCTGGTCACCGGTGGCAGTTATAAAAAACTGATTCTCAATGTAGATGAAATGCTTGCTGTTGCGGATGATCTCGCAGTACGCATTTTGAATCGAATGCTGTTATATATTGTTAGCCTAGGTTTTCTAATACCGGTTTGTGCTTTTACTGACCTCCGTGGTGATCAGGTTGTGGCTCCATTTGGCAGAGCTTCGCGTAATTTGGCAGTCAACACCACCCTTCTGCGAGCTGTGCTCCGCATGGGACTGTTGGTGGGGTTGATAGGAACCGTGGCCCTGACCGTACTGATCAAACTTGCTGTACATCTTCTGGCGTAGACCACCGTGGCCGAAAATTCCTCGATCACCCTCCTCATGGCCACCGAAACCACGCTCTCCTTCGTCTCCTTCGAAATCCCGTTGTTGAGTTGGCGCCTGTTGAGCGCCGCTGCTGGTATCGGGTAGTCTGGCGTATCGGGTGGCTTTCTTGCTGTACTTTTCGTCGTAGATGAAATTCCAGCGTTGCGTAAAATGCGTACGCAGATCCTGAACAACCGGACCAGAGACACACAAGGCAACATCAGACCATCCCATACGAGAGCTTTGGGTCCTGTCAAGCTTGTTGTTCTCCCAGTTGCTGACGTCCTGGAAGTCTATGCCCGAGTTAGCATTACTAAAAAAACTAAAGCTTGGCTGGCAGAGCTATGGAATATTGACCAAACCCTGCAAACTTGAGATATCAACTTACCCAGCATACGAGCATTGTTAAAGTCCTGACCTGGGAAGACAATCCTGTCGATATTGCCAGGATGGGCGTCAGCGATTGCGTGCTGGTTGGTGTCCCATCGGCCATAGCACAAGTCTAGCCCTCCCATGAATGCGATGTGGCCATCAATCAAGCAAAGCTTTTCGTGATGTGCCCAGTACATGACTGTGCCTTCGTGAGCACCGTAGATTGCCTTGAGGCCATCTCCTGGGAGTTGAGCGAGTGATGCCGGAGTGAAAGACATATTCTTCATAGAAGCGAAGAAATTCGACTGCAGCACTGCGGCGTCTGGCAAGTGATCGGGGTGTCGGAAAACACCAATGTTTTGGTGGAGGTCTTCCAAGTGGTGTTTTGTATGGGACGAGGAGACTGTAATAGGTGGGGCAATCAGCGGATCTGTCTTTTCCCACTCTTCAAGCGATTTGAATATGACATCCAGGCCGATGCGCGTGAGCGCTTTGGTAAACATGTCCGTCGAACTCGGTAGGAGAGAATGAAGATAGTTGGGTAGCAACGGATTCAGTAACTTACGAGTAAGGGCTTGGGTAACCTCCTTGTAAACAATAATGTTGACCTTGACACCGCGCTCAGCAGCGGCAAGCAACATGCGGTCGACACGATACTGCTGGTTCTTGGCAGGAGGACGGCGAAGGTAGAGCTCGGGGGAAAGCCACCAGTCGAGGATCCAGATGGACTCTTTGGCGCGCTCGAGAGCTATGGATACGGCGTACATGTACGAGCACCCATCGACATACCACTTGGTCTCGTTGCCATGTCGTTCTGGGGCGAAGCTGGAGAAGCGATGTTGCTGATGATATTCTTGGGCAGCAACAGACTGTCCTGTCTGCTCGGATGTTCCCGCTGGGGGTTTCTGCTGGTTGTTGTTGTCGTCGCCACTTATGGCATCTTTGAGATCGGAGACGAAATCATGAAGAGGATCATGGAGTTTCTTGAAAAACGACATGCCGCCGCCACCGCCACCTTGCTGTGAGGATGAAGACTGAGGCTGGGTATTCTGTGTATGTTGAGTTAGGGGTTTGTTTGGAGAACCAAGCTTCTCTTGAGGCGATACAGTGAACAAAAGACAAGGAAAGCGGGCGAGATTAGTGAATGACGAGACTAGTCTGGCGCTTTGACGGTCATGGTGGGGCAGTCCCAGGGATACAACAAGCTGGTAGTAGATACAGAGCATGCAATGACAGCATGGCGTCTGGAAGAGGCGTGTTTAGGTACTCACCTCTTTTTTGCCAAAGCCAAAACGCCGACCCATGTCGCCTATGAGGCCGCGATCGCCCTCCTGCCCTTCTTGGGCATTGTACTCACCGTACGCCAAGTCGTCGTCTCGGCGAGACATGGCGGTGCTGGCACAGAGGCTGGGAGTGTGAGTGTCAATAGAGAAATTGGAACGATTGTGTTGTTGGAGCTACAAGAGCTGACGGAGCTGGAGGTCGAGGTGGTCGGACAAGCCCCGCGTCACAGGCTTAGCGCCAGGAGGGTCAGCAAGGGTGTGAGCGACGACGTAGCTGGCAAACGGACGAGCTGGAATCCGCGCCGATACCCAATCAATTGCGCGTACCCTGATTTCTCCTGGTCAGCATTGCCATCGATACATGGGGGGCGGATAGTGATGGCATGCATCCAACCGCCTGTCCGTACCCGTACCCGTCTCCGTGCCCCTCACCTCACCCCTCACCCTTGGCCCCTCACTGCCACCGACGGCGCACATACTACTTCTGCTGGCCAACGCTTCACAAACATACCCGGCTATTAAGCAAATCAATAGCACAGGGACACCCGTGGGTTAAATAGATAAGCTTTGCATTATCATGTACCCCACAAGTTCGCGTAATCATGATGGCCGTTGCGATGGATGACGTACCCTTGTACATCTATCTGCTCCTCTAACTATGTATATCTATTATCCCGCTGCGAGAACGGCTGCGCTTTCTTCTTTATCCTATAACACGCACAGATCTCTCGTTCTCGCTGTATACGCTGTGGCGAATTCCTACATCATGGCCTTCTCTCCCCGTCTCGCAGTCTCCGCCAGACGGGCATCTCGTGCATTCACTTCTGTCCGACCTTTAGTCCCTCTTACTGCTGCAAGATGCTTCCACTCAGCTCCCATCTCCCTGGGGGAACATCCTGTTGCTACTCTAAACGTATGTTTTGCTAAAAAAAAAAAATATTTGAAAGCTCGTCGAGCCATGCTAATGTAACTATAGGAGGAGCTTATCCCTCGCCTTCCTCCGTCATCCCCAACTCTCTTCGAAGCAAAGAAGAAAAAGAACCTTACTTTTGAAGCCATTGCAAAACACGTAGGACGCGACGAAGTCGCAATTGCTGCTCTCTTCTACGGCCAAGCCATGGCTTCACCCGAGGATGTCCAGAAACTCTCCGAGGTCCTTGAGATTGACCCAGGAAAGCTCGAATCCCAGTTGGGTGGTTTCCCCAACCGAGGCAGCACTCTCGACATGCCTCCCAAGGACCCTACCATCTACCGTCTTTATGAGATTGTGCAAAACTATGGCCAAGCTTACAAAGCTGTCATGCATGAGAAGTTTGGTGATGGCATCATGAGCGCCATCTCTTTCAGCACAAAGGTGGAGAAGGAAACTGATGACAAGGGCGAGTGGGCCAAGATCACCCTGAGGGGTAAGTGGTACGTTTGCTGTAAAGTAAGGTTTCTCGTTTATCGCTAATGACGATTCAGGTTGCCATACTCGCGTTTCTAGCGCATTCACGATACCTATCCAATTCAATTTTTTGCATTCATGGAAATACGAGCGCTTAAGGACGCAGAGTGTGTTGTAATTCACGCGAAGCCGTCAGGATAACCATATATCTTCACAGTGTATAAATTATTTTCTTGCGCTGTTTATATTGCACGGGTAAAAGGGGTTTGTTGTGGTTCTAGAGCGTAGTTTCCTCCGCAGCTACCAAACTTCACCGTTCCTGCCTCGCGTATCTCTCACCTTTGATCAGTCACCGCTTATTCCCTCTATGTTAGCAACGCTCCAATCACCCCCTAGATTCAAAGTTCTCCTTCCACATCCTTCTCTGCCAGGCCCTGCCAAGGTAAATTTGTTTGCCCTTCTTTATTCACTTCACTTGCCATCTTACCTTGCCCATCACATAAGGTGCCTCGTACCCGCAGAGGCAGTCCACGACTATCTGAGCAGAACTACCATTGCTTCACAATTCTACTGACTCACTCTCGTCTCAACAACAGAAGCCAACATGCCTGCCTCACTTGAGCCAATCCGGCGCTTCAAGTGCACGTACAAAGACTGCAACATGTCCTTCGACACCGAGAAACAGATGAGGGCCCACAAGAAGCATTCCGACGAGCACGATTACTGCCACAAGTGTAATGAAGACTTTGAATCCTTCGAAGATTATGCCATGCATAAGATTACACGCCCGGCAGAACACGGTCGTGCATGTCGTGTGTGTGGTGACGAGTTCAAGAGCACCTCTGGTCTGAAGCGCCATATCGAGCTTAACCACAAGGTCGACCAGAAGCTAACCTGCATCGGATGCAACGAATCTTTCTACCGTGCTTCCCTGTTCATTGAGCACCTCGAATTTGGTCACTGCAGGGTGATCTCGGCATCACAGTTTCAAGGCCACATCATTCACAAGCAACTGATCAGCGAGCTCTTGAAATGCGGCCCGGCATTAGACCGCTTTCGACAGAAGACATCCAAGTTCGACGCGGCTATTGATTACGAAGAGGAAGGTGGTATCGTGCTCGATGATCCGTTGGACGATGACAAGGAGATCGAGGCAGTCGACTTCAAAGCCATTGAACCCGACACGACCCTCATCCCAGCCATGGATGACCTATCTCTTCACCCCAAAGGAGTGCCACGTCCATCTAGCCCCAAGCTTAAAACCTGGGTCAGCCGCAAGGAAAAGTCCACTGTTGCCACGCTGTTTCCCGATGCGAAGCCTAATCCTCCCAAAGACTTCTCCATTTTAGCTCATGACGCTGCCATGGAGCAGGAGCACGGCATCAACATCTTGCGCTCACGCTTCTGGGATCCCATGAGCACTGACTGGAACCCCGAGAAGTTCTACGATGCCATAGTGGGCAAGTACCACTGTCCCTTCATCTGCGAGTAAGTTGATCCCATCCACATGTATCTGGGGCTCGTCTTTGCTAACGCATCCAGGCAAACCTTCGATTGTGTCGGCGACCTCAACAAGCACATTCTCGGTGAACACCGCGTCACACGCATGAAATGTCCCAAGTGTCTCAAGTACTTCAACAGCGCCACGGCACTCATGTCGCACTGCGAGTCTCAAGGTGCCCGCTGCCAGATCACCAAAGCAGACGATTTCAACATCTTCCTCGATCGACTGTCCGGCGGCTTTCTCAGCGTCGAGGAAAAGACTCGGCCTGACCACTTGAACACGAAGAATGTGCTGGTGAGGGACGATGTGACGGGACATATGGAAATGTATAGGCCGCCTGTTGCTAGCTATCTCGAGTACAAGGTCACGACGCCTCCGGACTGGAAGGAGCCAGCTGGTCCAACTGTGCAGATTGGGGGTCCCCCAGAGACTTCGCAATGGTAGAGTGGATGGGCTAATGACAGCTCGAACTTGAATGAGGAATAGGACGTCGGCATGCAAAATCAGGGCAGAAAAGGAGCAACAGGATATGGATATGAGGGAAAAGGTACTTTAACATGTGTACTCCGGTGAAATGGCCTAAATGTCTTCTTTTCATCTTCCATTCATTTACACTGAAAAAGGCGACATATAAAACGAATCATGCTCATTACGGTCCGGAGTATCCAAATACCCCCACCTAACTCATATGCTACAAACAAGAAAAAAATATGCCATACATGGGGGTGGTATCAATGCTTGCTTTTTTTCATTTCCTCACAACAAAGAAAACAATGCAACATTTCCGCACCAAAAAGGCAACTCACTTCGCTTAAATAAGACCTCCGAGACCCCTCTTGCTAGTCTGATTCGAAGTAAGCTTCAAATTACCCATATCGCACCAATTGACACCGTTCACCGTGACATCCTGTTGTGGAAATCCGTTAGTCCAAGTCCTCATCTCTACTAGACCAAAGGGAAATGACGGAGGGGAGAATGACTTACCAAACAAGACAAATGCTTACACCAACTGCACGTATTCCTCCACTCGTAAAAGTTCCTCAGCAGCAGTATAAACCCTATAAATACCGCCATGAGACTGCCAGCGCGAACAAGCCACCACACCCACCACAGGGGCTTTCGTCCCTTGAAGAACCCAATCGGTTGTTTTGCAAACGCCGTGACTTTCGACGCTGAGGTTTCGGTTTTCGGGGCGAGGGGCTGCGTATCCACGGTTGCATAGGGCGGCTCGCCCTGACCGGTGCGTTTTCGGAGCGCCTCGGGCGAATGAATGATACAGATACCTAGGACGAGTCCCATGAGGAATCCGCCAATATGCGAGAAGTTGTCGAGACCGGGCAGGAGACCGATGACGAAGGCAATGGCCATGTCGAGGAGGAGGAAAAGCAAGTCTTTGACGGGACTGCGGCGCGTAGACCAGTTGTATAACAGGTCCAACAACGTGAGAGCGAGGACACCAAAAAGAGAACCGGAGCACCCGACGGATGTAATGCCGTCGGGTGCGTAGTTGCCGCCGAGGACGAAACCGAAGATACCAGCGGAAAAGTAGACGAGAGCGAACCGCAAGGGGCCGATTTCCTTTTCCATGTCGCGACCCAGGGTCCATTGCAGTAGCATGTTGAAGCCTATGTGGATGACACCTGCGTGGAGGAACATCGGGGTGATGAAGCGCCACCATTGGTTGGGCTCGTGGCTCCGGTCTTTGAAGTCGGTTACGCCGCTCTGGTCGGGAACGCCGCCGCCCATGCCGCAGAGCTCGGCCAAGGTGCACTGCGGCGTGTTTGGGGTGATGACAGTGGTGTTGGGGCATGGCCACTCGACTGCAGGGTTGGCCTCAATTACCCGTTTGATGTTGTGCATACAGGGCGTGAAGCGAGCACCCATGTTGGTGAGGACGTAGGGCGAAGGGCCAATCATGATGTTGAAGTTTGGCTTGGTTTGGATGGGAGAGCCGGTTAGCATACCTGGATATCTTGTTAGCACATGGCCCGGTCTTGAATTCACCATATATACGCACCATTTTTGATCAGTTCTCCGATAAACACGCCAACCTGGACCGCCGTAAGAATGTATACGACCCATGTGACTCCTCCGTTGAACAAGCCCTTCTTCTTCTTCTTTCTACTGCTCTTTCTCCTCGGTTCTACTCCCATACCATAAAACTCTGGATCATTGTCGTATCGTACAGGGCTACCGTCATTCCTCCTGTTTTGATTCTGCAAGGGTATTGCATTCTGGTCTGCAAACGGGTCTGGTTGCCGCGCATGCGGATCGTTGATGTGTGCGGTGGAGCTGTACTGAGTGGGTGGTTGGTATGAGGTGTTCGAGTACGTGGTATCAATTGGCATGCCACTCATGGCTCCGCTGCTATGTGTATGCACGGGATGCGGCCGGTCGTCAAAGGGCGAGCCGACGGGCGAGACTGGGGTTGGTGTGTGATTTCCTGGTAGTGCAGGCA
Source organism: Bipolaris bicolor (assembly GCA_026262445.1). NCBI lineage: Eukaryota > Fungi > Ascomycota > Dothideomycetes > Pleosporales > Pleosporaceae > Bipolaris > Bipolaris bicolor. The sequence goes on along the minus strand of JAODYD010000001.1, from coordinate 1,153,438 downwards.
GAGGCGCATCGTTTCTGTCTGGTGGTTGGCCGTAGAGGTTGTGGTTGTTGTTATTGTTATTGTTGTAGTAGTCGTTGGCGGCCATGGTGATCAGGCACTGGGGCGGGTTTAAAAGCCGCGATGAAACAGCGGGACAAGCGGCACAACGGGATGTGCGCCTCGATGGGAGTCGAGTCTCTTGTATGAGCGCAGGCGGTGAATGCGACGTTGGTTATGTATGTAGCATGTACAACAACAAGCTGCGGGGTTAAAGGGCACAGGGCGTGGTGCAGCTGGAGCCGAGGCGGCAGCGACGAACAATTGTGTAGACAAACAGATGTAGAGCAGATTTGTCTTGGGGGGTCTAAGGAGAGACGACCAAGGAAATCAGGCAGGAAGCAAGGTTTCGGAGAGAGTGACACGGCTGTCGTATTCTAGAAAATTAGCGCAGCGGACATGCAGTGGGAAACGAGGGTGGAGTGAAGGAGAGGCTGAGGGTTGCGTATGCGCAGCAAAGGCCAGGGTTCGCGTGGCGGTCTTCAAGGATCTTGGTAGCCCCAGCCACTCATCGCATCGGGGCGGCTAGGTGTGGCGTTCCGGGGCTAAGAATAACAAACGCCCCATCAGCCATGCCAAACTCAGTGCCAGCCGGGCACACCCGCAGCAATCTTGCAACCAGAACCGTGGCCATGTCCCTACTGCGACAGCATGACTTGCTTCTCACTAACTCGTGGCAGAGGCATCTGTGTCATACCTTTTGGCAGTGCAGGTCGATCAACACGACGATGACGACGTCGCTAATGACGATGTGCAAGCCCACTTGTTTACGCGGACTTTGACAAAGAACGACACCACGTGACTATATTACGCATCCCTCTCGTAAATGACAATCTAGTACACATAGTACCTGCATATATGAACAAACGTGTATTCATTTCTCGCTCTATAGAGGCGGCAAACTCTCTCTACAGTTGGGGCACATGAGCCGATACCGCATCCACCCTTCGAGACAGCCAGTGTGGAAAATGTGCCGACACGGCGTCACCATATACTGCCGTCGTTGCAGCAACATGCTCGTGCCCGTCGCACTGTTCTCATCTGCCCCCGCGGGTACCACTGGCACTTCAATGTCGTTGGCGCAGATACTGCAGTCAAACACCTTCTTGCCCTTGGACCTCGACTCGCCTGATGCCTTGGTCGACTCTCCCTCTGCACCAGCCCCAGACGACGATGCATCCAGCACCGACGCAGACTCGCTTGACGTCGTCATATTCAGCGGCATAGTCGCACCTTCCTCATCCTCACGGAGGATCGGATGGTAGTCGTATGCCGGCGGTGCCCATCCGTCTCGGACAAAGAATCTTGGTCCGAGCATCTCCTGGCTTACCAGCATTACCACTTGCATCCACACCCAGCCCACCAACACCCCCATAGCCCTCCAGTCTGTCTGCGCGAACAGCACATTGTCATCCTTCATATAGAAATAACTGACGGGCGCAATCCGAGCAACACTAATCCCCACAACGTAGTCCCACCGCAGTGCTCGTCGACAGTTCCGCATCGTGTTTCGATATATCTGTGGTACCCAGAAGGAAAGGTACACGAATGAAACAACGTCAAAGTAGATGGTACGGTACGTCGTGCGCGCCGCGGCAAATTGGATAGTGACAAAGAAGAGCACTATCAGCATTAGACAGAAGCGACTGTATAGTGTCCCTAGCTCGGCTCTGGGATTCGCATTTGCATTGGTAGTAGTTGTGTTGTTGTTTGGACCAGTGTCAACATCCTCGTCAGGATCATCCTGGTCCGATGCAACGATAATGGGCGTAGGTGGTCGCGGTCGCGCTGCAGTGGCTGGTAATGGCAATCCCTCTTCGGGGGGCGCTGCTGGTGTGGCGGTACGAGATGGCGCTGGTGGCGTTGAATTCGCAGCTGCCGATGCCTGTTGCCGCTCCTGACGGGCTCTCTCTGCGGCCTGAACAGACCAGATATCCATCAGGAACCGAAGATGCGTGAGCACGGAAAAGAGCGCTATGAATGCTATGCTGTAAAGCGCCAGCTGTGCCGTACCCAGGAAAAGATACATAAAGATGAGAATTAAGAACGTGAACCCATCGCCCACAGCCATCATGGCAATGGTATAGAAGCTGACCCTGCTACGCATCGATGGTGTTGCAGTCTCCTTCATCTGCTTCATGGTAAACCAGAGCTGGAATGCCAAACTAATGGCAAATGCAATGACGCTTTGTCTGGCCCGCGTATTGAAGATCTCCGTTTTTGAGCCCACCAAGTGCATTGCTTCGGAGGGTGGAAAGTCTGGGGGACCCTTTGACTCAATCACAAGCCCGCAGTCCGGAGAGAAACCCACCATAGACATGGTGTGTGATATTTGCCGCGGAATCGGAGCTCCTGTGGGATATCGTAGCTCATGCTCCAGCCAGTCCATGTCGACGTTATACGGGCTCGGAAACTCTTGAAGATAAAACACAAACTCGCAATGACGACCTTGGAACAAGCCTTCGTTGGCTCCATCTACCGCAGATGTCCATGGGTTCCACAAGATAAATGTACGTTTCTCTTGCCGCTCAATCGCCTCGTGTATTGTCCAGTTGAGAAATTCCTGCGACGTGGCGTACAGATACGGCGAAATCTGCATATGGGGTAGGGCGAAGATTCCCGCAAATCGATCGCTGGTCGTAGTCAAAACAGCGGTTCCGCTCTTCAGGAAGTGGAGGCCATGGACTACAAACTCCCACCAGTTGCCCCCAAAGCTGTCCCTGTCACCGATGATTACTTTTGCGCTAATCTCCGATATGGTTTGGTTCTCGTTTCTCCGCATCTTGTCTTCAAGCTCCGTGATATGCAGCCGCACCGGTCCTCCTGCTCCTGTTATATTCCGGTCAAAGTCCACTATGTTTCCAAACGGGTTGTCCGGGTTTGACGAGGCGTTGCCCATATCGCCGGGGTGTCGGATGCGACTGAGAGCCGAGCGTGTCCATTCGCCTTGCACATAGCCAGAAAGGTTCTTGTATATGGGCATCATACGCTCTCCCTGTTCGAGTGGGCCATCCAGCATCTTCTTCCATGGTTCCCTGAGTATCTGCTCCGACTGCGCCTTGGCCTTTTCCCTCACAGGGTCCAGCAGTTCCCATGCAAAGCCATCTTCCTCTCGCAGCCCGCTGATATTCAACCACTTGTTATTCTTCGCGTCAAAATCGCCATATCTCGTTCGATTCAACAGGTCCAGCTGGTAATATTCGCGATCAATGAGTTCCCGGAATCGCGTGCGCGCATTGAACGTAGGCTGCTGCGGTTCAGGCGAGTTGATGAGCAACAGGAGAACTATGAAGAAAAGAAAAGACCGTGGGTCTCTTCTTACTTCCATCACCGCGGTTTTGACGATGTGTGAGGCGCCATCAAGTGGCAGATGTTGGATGTTGAGGTGGGCGGCAACGTTGGCTAGGCGTTCATGTTCGAGCCTAGCATGACGACAGACGTTCGGGGCTCCGCACCTCCGCTTGGCATCACTCTCATCAGCAAACCACATGTGCAAACAGTCAAAGTGCAATTCTAAAAATGGCATTCAATGGGGCAAGAGGGGTATTGGTTATTTGTATGTACACAGGAAAACGGCCATGACTTCATCATAGCCTGCACTAAACACCTTCAAACGCCTTCATGCTCAAAAGCATCTTGCTTTGTTCGCGTGATCCATAATTCTTCCACAAGACATAACGACATGAATTGATTAACCTACTGCGTCGGGCCAGCAATCACAGGTGCTGCAGCCTCAAGGTCAACTCGCTGCACTGTCTGGCGCAAATCGTTACTGCTGCGGACTAGGTTGCCAAAGTATTTGCGAGCTACTTCGGTCTCAGCCTTGATCTTAGTCGTCTCCTCCTTTTGAAGTTGAAGCTTTTCAACGTTCCTCTGCAGACCAATCCGAACATCATTGGCGGGACCTTTCAGTGCGCGCCGGACCTCGGAGCTAATGCGAAGAGCATTTGAGTGGGTGTAGTCGATTGCCGTCAGCTGTTGAGACAGCTTAGCGCTGAGTCGATGAGGAAGCGACTTGGGTACTGATGCAAGAACATAGGATATTCCGAGAGCAACTGCAAACGTTAGTATAAATCGGAACATGCTTGTGCATCATGACTCACCACCAGCGACGAGACCTGGGATCAGTAGTCTCCTCATATTGGCCGTGCCCATGATCTTGGCAGCACCGAGAGCGCCATCCACCCAGCCAACACCACCGACTAGCCTGCCTCCTACTAGACCTGCAACTGTCATAGCCATACCAGCACCTGCGGCCTTCTCTTGTCGCTCCCAAAGACTTGCGACATCGAAAAAGTCCCACAAGTCGATGTCAATGTCGACTTGTCTAGCCAGAGCGTGCACAGACTTCCTAAACATTCGCTCGGGGCGGAACATGACATCCGCATACAGGTTGTTGCCGAGATGCAAGACACCTAGGTTCTTGATGCCATTGTAGCCCTGCACAGCCTGGTTTCGCGCATACTCTTCACATAGGCGAACGCTTTCGGTGACCTCGTGCAACATGGAATCGCGAATGTCTTCGGCATATTGGTAGGCTGAAAAGAGTCCTGGGTATTCGATGCCCAAGTCCAGCTCGGCCACCTTAGCGATACAGTCGTTGAGAGTGTCGCGGGTGTGGCCGTAGACCTCCGAGGTCGTGTCCTCCACCATACGATCCACTGCTTCTCCAGCTTCTGTTCGAGACTTCTTTGATTCTTCAAACTCTGGCTCGAGCGCCTCAATTTCTTTCTTGATACGGTCCAGTTCGCTCTGGGAAACATCGCGGTTGATAGTTGCCAAGTTGTGCATGTCTCCTAATACATTGAGCAGATAAGTCTTTGCTGGCGCTAGCTTTGATCTGGCCCTCTTCTCCAGGACAAAACGTCTTAGTGAAGCTTCGAGGTCTGCGAAATCCCGCTGTTTTTCTGCTTCCTTGCCCTTACCCTTACCCGACGGGTCATCGTCGTCGTCTGGAGGACTTCCGCCTGCACCCATGGGAATTGCGTTACTCGAAACAAAGTGCACTAGTTCGCTGGATTCCTTGAAGGTTGCTGGGCTGAGGCTGTTGACCTGCTTCAAAATCATTTCCTGGCAGCGCCTCTGATCCCTGATCGTATCGAAGCCGTTCACCACCATAAACATGTAAGCCTTCTCGCGGGCAGCTGTGAAGATAAAGTTTTTCGCAGATTCTGTAAAGTGGTTGGCGGCTGAAACAACAAAGACGACAACGTCAATTTCTTCTTGACGGGCAAAAACAGCCGTGGTCTTAATGGAATCGGCGTTGAGTCCTGGTGCATCAATAAGGGCAATATCGACCACGCCATTGTTCAGCAGAGATTCGTCCACATCGCGGATGTCTTTGACGTAAATCTTGCATTGTGAGAAATGATCGTTGTCGATTACAATCTTTTCAAGGTCCTTAAGGTCAAAGACAATGTATGTGCTCTCGTCGTTGCGATTGTAGGTCGATCCGATTGGGATGGCATGAACTTCTTCAACCCCACCATTCTCTCTAAAGTCAAGGACCTCGCAGAATATGCTCGTACAAGGCTGTTGGTCTTCGGGAAGAACCTTGCGACGGAGCAGGGCGTTACAGAATGTAGACTTTCCAGCGTTCAAGTCTCCGGTCACTAGGACCTTGCTTGAGGTGTCTTCAATGCGCTCCTTGAGGGCAAACAGGTGGCGTATACTTTGCTGGATCTGACCGTCTAGGAGAGAAGCGACGGAGTTCTTTTCGAGCGAATGCACCAAATCTGTCTGTGTCCGGCTGCCCATGCGCAATTCTAACTTCAGGACTGAGAAATCGTGGGCGAGTTGAGGTGTCACTAGTCGAGGCTCGTCCTTTCGCTTGTGTTCGATGGCTGAACTGGACTCGGCGTCGTCTCCGATCGTGGTGCCGGCTCGTCGTGGTCCGCGGGGTCGTTCAGGCGAGCGGGAAGCGGGATCGAAGTCGCCCATTGCGGACTGGGTGTGGTGTAGTCCGGGCCGTGAGTCGCTGCGAAGATGTGATTTTTGCTTCTCTGCTGCTTGAATAGAAGGGTAGTGTGCGGGCCATTTCAAATTCATTTCTTGGAAACTTTTCAAGGCCTCGATTGTGCCGTGGATTGCGCGGCCGAGGGCATTTTTGTTCTGGTTGTATCGCAGTTGAAGGACGTGGCTGCGCTGCTTCTCGTGCTCAGCATTTGATGAGCCCGCGGAGAGTATGGGTACAGGCGAGGGGCGGTCTTCGCCAATGTTGGAGCGCCAATTCATGCCAGAGCCTTCGCCATCCTGCACGCTGCCACCATAGCCAGAGTCTTCGTCCAGCATAGACACCAGGCGGGCAGCGGCATCGCTGGTTGTGCTACCGCCGCCGACGGTCATGTATCCGGGCCCTGCATTTCGGCGCGGGACAAAGCCGTCGGAAGAGCCTTGGCGGCTGCTGGAGGACTCTCCCGGCGTGGAGGGGCGGCGGTTGTTACGGCGGTTTGGATTCATCGGGGAGGTTTGATGTGTTGTTGTATGCTACAAGGAGGGGCGCATGTCGTGTTGGATACGGGAAGATGGTGTCGTGGACGAGGGAGGCGGCGGACGAAGGAAAAGAATATGCAGCGAGGGAACGTCAGAGTTGGTGGTGCACACGCCACCAAGATTGCACGCAGGGATTGGCTGTCGCCCACTTCCTACGCGACCGGCCGGCTGACAATGCGATACAGCGTCTTGCATGTGAGCGAGTGGCAAGGAAGTGGCCTGGAGGGAGAGACAGCGAGCCTCCAGTACAGAAATCCGTTAGCTAGTGGAAGCCCGACAATGCAAGTGTAATAACTTGACAAAGGCTCGGCATTGCAGTCCCCTACATGCCTACGTGCCGACCTGCGTGACGATCCAACGGCTACTCGACCAGGCAGGCAGAACACCAAATATCTACCACAGTTCAGCAACCCAGCCCACGTGTGACAATTACTGGGAGCCCGGATGGTTGTAGGTGGGCTACTTCACCGCCATCTTTGCCAATCTTCCTGCCTACATCACATCCTTGATAGCGACAGGTAGCGGTTAGGCCCTACCCGCTAATCTCCCACCCCAAGTCTACGCCATCTCACGGCCCTTCTCCACTTCGCACCCGTCGCCGCCATGAATGTGAGTATCGCCTGGTTTTCGCTACAGCCTCAGCTGACATATCCCCCAGATCGTAGAATGGGCCTTCGGAAAGCGCATGACGCCGGCGGAGCGGCTGCGCAAACACCAGCGTGCACTCGAGAAGACGCAACGAGAGCTAGACCGTGAGCGCGTGAAGCTCGAGAACCAGGAAAAGAAGCTGGTTGCAGACATTAAGAAGAGCGCCAAAAATGGCCAAATGGGCCCATTGCGGATACAGGCAAAGGACTTGGTGCGGACACGACGGTATGCTGGCCTGCTGCCTGTCGCATTGCTGGCTTGGGACTGACACTCGCACCAGCTATATCCAGAAGTTCTACCAGATGCGCACACAACTACAGGCGATTTCGTTGAGGATCCAGGTAAATATGGGCATAATCAACAAGATTGGGGCTATGTGGCTGACCGCAAGTAGACGGTTCGCAGCAATGAGCAGATGATGCAGTCTATGAAGGGCGCCACGAGTAGGTCTATGTTTCAATGTGCTCATCACAATACTAACATTCGCAGCACTGCTTGGAAGCATGAACAGGCAGATGAACCTTCCCGCACTTCAGCGTATCGCCATGGAATTCGAAAAAGAGAATGACATCATGGATCAACGACAGGAGATGATGGATGACGCCATCGACGATGCCACGGGCATGGAAGACGAAGAGGAGAGCGAGGACGTAGTCAACCAAGTTTTGGACGAGATAGGCATTGATCTAGGCCAGGCTGTAGGTCGAATGTTGTGTTTAGAAGCGCATTTGCTAACGAGTGACAGCTTGGCGAAACACCCAGTGGTCTGCAAAAGAATACAGTGCCTGAGACTAGGGTGGCACAGGCCGTTGGCGGAGGAGGTGCTGACCCCGACGACGATGATCTCCAGGCTCGGTTGGACAGTCTGAGGAGGTGAACATCAAGAAGTAGGCACGCGACAAGCAATAAATGCACAAGATTGGGCCAGTATGTCACATGACCAGGAGTTGCGGCGATGGCGCTACGTAACGGTTGTTGGCTTTGAATTAGCTTCGGTTACCGTAACGGGATCAGCATGCTAGCACTTGAAATGATGTTTTCATGTGAAGGCATTTGATCGATCTTTTCTTACAATATATCCGTGTAGCAGCGTTTGATGTTTCGCCTACTACACATAGTCACAGAGGCCAGTCTCCGGACTAGCATCAAGTGCAAGGCGGACATTGAGGCTAGCCTCTGCCTATTACGGCCAGTCTATCAACTAACCTTGATAAGTAGTAAATATGGTATGTAGTCCGAAGTGTGACGCACTACGAAATGAAGGATGAGCCTGTACTCTCACTGTTAGAATTCCATCCTCTACAGTCACGCCGCTGCTACCACCCATACCGCAGATACACATTCTCTTCACAATCAAGCTCCATATTAACTACAGCCCTCTCATTACCTCCATCATCTTTGATACGCCCTTTGCATCCTTAGGACCGATTGCTACTCTCATACTCACTACAACCTAATACAATCTCACAACAAAAGCTATTTGTATCTACATATGGCACATGCAACAAAACCATACATATTCATACTGGTCACCTCAGTCACCTCCAAAGATCCACCACACCAACAAGACCCGCAACTACTAATTTCATCCCCCTTCCCCGACGTTCCTGTCAGCAAAACTCCCCGATCAAAACTCTGACCCATGTAACTTTCCACATCTAACAAACTTTGTCCCGCCGGTCAATCTCAAATTCGAACATACACACTTGCGGATACCCAAGTTCGTCTGCCGTGTCGATGTCCGACATCCAAACATCTTCACCGAGGCTCCCTTCAAGAAAGCATTTGAGACGATTTCCGACTGGCCAGTGTATGTGTACCACTGCTTTACTTTGAACTCCCGTAGTTCTCTTTAGAGAGCAAACAATACTTTTTAACCCTCGTTTTTTTTTGCTGACAAGCTTTTTTTGTGGCATATTTAACTGTCTTGTCACTATCTCACGATTAGCAGAAAGCGAAGATGAAACGGGTACTCACGAGAGATTCGATTAAGAGAGTGGTGACGAGAGATTCGATTAAGAGGGTGGTGACGAAGGCTTCGCGTGTTTCACTGTGGGAGCGGTTGGAGAAGCCGAGAAAGGTATGTTTTACGTTGAACGCCTGAGATTCGCTGTTGCTGATGTGAGGGGTGGTGGTTTAGTATGTATCGCAGGCATTCACGCACACGTCGTATAGGATTTTTTATTAAGGGGTTATGTTGGTTGGATAGCAGGGCACAAGGAGATCTGTAGAGGAGGCAGGGGAAGAGCGTGGACTGGAAGGTTGAAGAGATATGGCAGAGGGATGAAGAGTGAAGACTAGACAATGCTACACTGTGGACACTTCAGTATTCACTCATAAGTTTTACACGTTCACTCCCTCATATCCTATTACATATGTAAGTTATTATGATTAAATTTCCACAATAATTTCATTCGTTGCGAATCTGCGTCCACTAAACGGACTCGCCGCAAAAGCGTACAACTCGTCCTTCGTTAATTCATCTCGGTGCTTTGCCCACGCTCCCTTGAACACCCCTTCAGCACTAACTCTGTACTTTGCCGGCCTGCGCTCTGGCATCCACGGTCTATTAAACACTATCTCAACCTCTTCTCGCATACCGGGCGCTAACGTCAACAACTGGTTCGGAGGCGGCGGCATCTTGCGGGTAATATGTATTATAGCCTGTTCGATCTCACGGCGACTAATTTCGTCTATGATGCTGAAGACGCCCGCGTCGAGTGCGTACGAATCCAGTGGCGTGTTCCATTTGAGTACTGTGTATGTTGTGTCGGAGTGATTATTCTCCACAGTCACAAGGAGAGTAGGTGGATCTCGAGATTTCTGGCTGAGCGATAATTCGATTCCGGGTAAGCCGTTGCCTGATGTGCGATGCGGTATTGTGAAATTCAGAGGCGATGGTGACTGGTAGACGTAGAATGCGCCTAGGAGAGTGACGGCCAGCCCCGTGAGCAAAGCTATCCGCAGGTTCCAGAGGGCGGCCATTTCAGATACAGGCATGCTGACTGAATACGCCTTTACAGCTTGTGGTGAGTAGGGCGATTCAAGTTGTTCTCCTCTCTCCACCCTGGCGGAGTACGGGTGAAAGGGTTCAGCAGCTCAGGAGACATTGTTGCTAAATCCCCGCTCGATTCTCGCTCACATGCTGCATGGTAAACCTTGTGCATTCCGTTTCGATAGAATTCATTACACATGCAACGAATCAACTTTATCAAAGACAATGTAAACATTACCAGTTATGGCTTGGTCCGTTGCCGGCCCCTGGTTGGAAGCGGGATGTGCGGGGTGTGTGCCGCTAGCATAAACTAACCTGCCCGACTTGGCTCGTACCGCCGAACTGCATCATTGCTGCGAGATAAGATGGTTTGTTTTTGTGATCGAGCTGCGAGTAGTTTGTGAGGCCTGGAGGATGGACATCCCGTTGTGGACCCTACTAGCGCTGTCTGGTTTCCCCTATGTTAATGATGCGCGCGTAGCGGCATACCACCAGTACTTCGTACAGAACCACCCCTTCTATCGCCACTAGATAGAATTTACAGAATTTACACCCATTTCATGACCCACGTCAACCATGGCAAAACAACAAGTACCAGCTTCAGTGTCCCAACGTATTTTCGATCGTTACAGCCATCTTCCAGCCCCCAACCTGCAATGCTCACACTGCTGCGCCTCGCTTGGCCTTGCAACAGCCAGGTTCATACGTACGACGATCTTGGACGCCTAAACGCAGCGCACTTCAAATTATCGTACCGTCTCTGAAAGTATGATTCCGGACACACACGTACACATGTCTCTTACTCTCGATGTGTGTCACATGTTGCCGCTTGTTCTACTATGAGGCCATCCGCGTACATCTCTATCACCTCCCAGGACGCGACTGAAGAGCAGGGTAAACGCGCGGAAACGATGGAAATGCAGCGCCTCGACGATGGCACCGGATCTGATATCCTGCAGCCCAAGACAGAGACTCGTAAAGTCGGGCTGAAAGAAATATGGTCGTCTTCTCCTTGGAAAGTAACTTTAGTGGCTGTTGCGGCCCTCCTTGCGCTCGCCATCATTGTAGTCCTCGCTGCGGCCGCGGAAATGACATCACAAGGCTATATCATGGGCCGGGACTGCTATCCTAATGGTCTTTGGAAAGAAAAGCCTGGTGCGACATGGCGCATCATGGATTCTTCCTACTTTTTCACGCCAAACCTCAGCTTTGGAGCCTTCACCTTCACTCAGGTCAAGGTCATCGATGTTGCTTGGGACGTCATCATCGGAAGAGGGGGACAGCTGCTGCTGGGTTGGATCAATTATCGCGTCTTCAACGAGTGGCTAATATATCATATGGAGATGCATTTCACTTCCTACAAACTCTACGCAGCTGTTGCGTTTGAAACGACGACTATGGGTACGCTTGGTGTATTAGCAAAAGAATTTCTAGCGTTTGGCGAAAAAACACGGCGTCGGTTCTTCAGGTGGCTTGCGATGCTGTCCATGTTGCTGTCAACGTTGTACGTGCTATCATTTCCGACTTTGATGGCTGCCATGACTGGTTACATTACTACGTACGAGCTATATGTGGAGAATCACGATCACAACCTCATCGAGTGGGGTAAAGTAAGACGAGTAACGAATATTATTCAAGACGCAGATAGATTATTGCGCTACGACAAACCCTTGATAATCACAGAAACCGATACGGAACTCAGAAACGCTGTCAAACTTTGTATGTCGAATGTGGACTCTCCTCAGTAGCTGGCTAACCTCTGCTCAGACATGGAACAGTTCGATCCTTATACAGGCAGAACCCCAGGAACAACTGTAGACGGTTTTACTTACTCCGAGCTATTCACTGATGAGCCTTCAAAATGGGTAGCAGAAGGGATGGCGACACCTTTAGAGCTCCCTTCCCCGAGCCTCAATATTACAACCTACCGCACCTACCCAGAAAAGATAATACCTCCACCAAAATGGCATGGACAAGTCCCCGTTGCTTTTGAGGACCGTCCCACAGATGTATACAACACGTCGTACTTGCTTGAGCACGGCTCCTGTCAACCAAGCGAGACATACCAGTGGGGCTTCTCCTACATATTCCTCTTCATGGTGTCCATATTCAACTTCATCTGGACATGCATCATGATAGGCATGTGGCTCGATACACGGCTGAGCTCGAGAATGTACAAGAGTGGGCGGAGACCGGGGCTGCTGCGCAGCATCATGGATTACTCGGCTGCGGTCAGGCAGGAGCTTGGTACCGAGGCTGAGTATCTAGAGGAAGACGACTTGCGGAAGCGTTTGAAGCAGAGTGGAGGTGCGTTGATAGTACCGAGTGGGGAGCTTAGGATATCGCGGGCGGATACTGGAGAGAGGGAGATGAGGGAGAGGGGGTGGCGGAGGAAATTGACGAAGGGAAGCACGTTTTGAGAAAACTGAGCAATTCATGGCATCATGATCATTGTCATTGCGAAATGTAAAAGTGGATGGGGCTCTAACCCCATTGGAATCTCTCTTCATCCAACCTTGTGCCTTCTTTCCAGCACTTTTCCACCCATCCTATACCAACTATTCGAGCAAGTCCAGAGACTCCTGGATTCGGTCTCTTGGACACAGATCTCTCGTCTGGTACAACGATGTGTGTGACTCCCTCTTCTTCCTCATTATCAGCAATCAGCCCATCCCCAAAACGCAGATAGTTTTTCGCCAGTTGCGCCTTCAACGACAATTCTTTGTTATCCACGTCATCTAGAAAAACAGCCTTGACAGAGTGGAACATATGAGTCTTCAGCTGCTCTAGAGGCTTGCCATGATCTTCCAGCTGTTTCAAAAATTCTTGTCGCTGGAACGTAGCTAGACTTTCCGGTTTCGCCATCCCATCCAGCAATTTCCTCATCTCTTCCACGTCCGCAATGTCGCGTGCATAAGAATCACCATTTTCATCTACGTTGCCCTCAATCTCGAACTGATCGTCATCGTGGAGATAGAACATGTGCCTGTTCGGTTCAAAAGGAAGTAGGTAGGGTAATGCGCCAGTGTCTGCTTCGCTTTGCGAAATACAGTCTTGAATCCAGATTGGCTTGACAATGTTGTTTGCAGCTCGCTTTTCCAGCGACGCGACTTTGATCAGCCGTTTGTCGGCAATGATGATAAGATTCTTGTCTGTAGAGTCACGTTGGACAAGCTTGCCACCGTTGGCTTTGATGAGTGCCTCTAGGTCGGCTTTGGATTTCTTTACTGGGTGTATCTGCTCAGTCATTACGTAGAAGCTGAGTCGGTCGAAGATTTTAGACTCTGGGCCTGCATAAGGTGTCGTCACCTTATCGTTACCCATCACCGCCAGCGGCTTCTTCGATGTACGCGCCTTCTTGCGTCGTGACTGTTCGATCTTGAACTCCTTCTCCTTCTCAGATTTCTCAATCTCTACTTTAGTTTTGATTTCGAGGAATTCCTGCACGGAAAGCGCCTGATCCCATCGTTTGTCTGTCCTGAGCTGTTTGAAGCGTGGAAAGCGGAGTGTCAATGCAAAGCGGAACTTGTCAGTGCTCTCGACGCTGGCAGCTTTGCACTCCAGTACGACAGAGTCACTTGGTCTAATCCATTGGTCCGGTCTCTCGTGTTGCCGATTCTGCTCATGGCCACCTAGTTCGATGAATGGTGGTGGACGCCGAGGATCCCAGTCATGCCATTTTCCTTGCGTTCGTCCACGTAAAGCAGTGTAGTCATCCGAGCTGAATCCACCACCAACCTTGAAGAATGACCAACAATGTTCGTGTTTGGGTTCTCCTGGATTTACGCTCTTGTTCGTAAGTAACGCACAGAGAAAAGATGAGTGGGCACCTCCGCGACGACCAGAGCCAAAGTACCCTCCCACAACAATGCAGTCAAGAGACTCTCCAAACTCGGACATGTACTCCGGCTTCACCTTCATCCAATCATTGTTTCGTTGGTTCAAGCAATACATTGAGCGAGGGTTCTTTAACACCAAGCCCTCGGATGCTTCAGCAACCACTTTTCGCAGCGCCGGCTCGATCTCAGTATGCGAACGCGCCTCGATGTATGGATGGACTTCTAATCTGCGATGTACACCTTTGACAGCGCTTTCCAGAGCACGACGGCGATCACGAAGCGTATACTGGGTGAGCAACGTATCGTTCAGGTACACACAATCAAACACTCGAAACAGCGGTCGCTGGCCAGTCTCTTGGTTTGTTTTGTTCTCCTTCTCGGATATGGCTGCAGTCTTAAGAGTACCAAAACTGACAATGTGATCGGTTTCCATGTCCCAGGTAACCATTTCGCCATCGAGGATAACATTCCTCACGTTCTTCCCAAATGCGTCTGTTATGAACCGCGTGAGTGCTCCAGCTTCGTCGCCATGGAAATATTTTCCATAGAGATAAGTGTAGTCTTTCGCCTTTCGGGACCAGAAGCCAAATGATTTCCCACCTGGCGCATCTGAGTCCTCTACCATATGTAGTTGCATGCGCTCGCCGTCAAGTTTCTCCTCAATCCAGAACGTATCGTCATCTGAATCTCCTTTGAACCTGGTAACCATCTTCTGGAACGAGCCTACTTTATCCTGAAATTGAGCGAGTTGCGGTTGGAAGCATTGCATGAGACTAAGGCCAGTATTCTCGCCCGCAAGACGTATGTTGTGATCAAAAAGCTCCCAGCAAACACGCCGAAGATTCGATGACACGTTGAATAGCGTTTCCGCATCTGGATGCCAGATATCAAGCAAGGTCTTCTCAGTTGCGCCAATCTTCATCTGACGAAGAATCATCCGAATAAGCCATGTCATTTCCTCGGCATTCATCCTCCGGTAGAATCTCTGGAAGATTTTGACTTGCTCTTCTTCGGTACCGACCTGTGATAGTTTGTCGAGAGCATTGTTGACCTCCGCAATGCTCATGTCGCTGTACTCTGTCTTGAGCTGTCGTGACGATAGAATCTCATAGCAGCGTCCTGCAAAGTCCCCAGCAGTCCAAGCTGATGCTTTTTGCAACTGACTAGGCAATTTCCAGTTGAGCATGTGCTTTGCATCATCTGAATCCTTGCCGATTCTAGTGAGCTTGATCAAGATTTTTGCTATTGTCTTCTCTTTCAAACCGTACATGGCCCGCTCTCGGTCTTTCTCGGGAATAACGAGACGCATTGCAGGATAGAAGTCATTCCCCACCTGCTTCCGCCAATTTGCAATAAAGCGCTCGACGATGTTCCGCTTGGCTTCATGTGGCGTTAAGTTGCCGCGGCCGTGCGGTCCAACCTTGCGTCGGGGTCCTACTTCCTGCTTCTTTTTTTGCGTGTCCATGAGCGGGTTGAAAAGATCGGTGAACAATGTGTGAAACGGCAGTGTCTTGTGTAAATTCAAAGGCCGCAGCGGGTATTTCTCGTCCAGGTCGGCATCATGGCCGTACATGAGGGTGTTTTCTCGTACAGCGTCTGCATCTGGCATTGGCGTATCTTCTGCCATTTTGAGTGCATTGACGAGGAGCACCACGCAGTGAGCCGTCGTTGGTATTTGTATGCCGCGTGGTGGATGCCTGGAAGGTCGCGTTTAGCGTTGCGCGTGATCACGTGGCTCTTAGGCATGGAAGCGGTTAGCGTGCTGCCCAGGACATCACCCATGCACAGGTGGATAAACGGGGGCTGTCATGAGGCTGACAGTGCTAATCTTGGAACATTAGAATTGCGACTCCACTGTTCGTTTTCAGCACTGTCTCTCTTTCTCTTTCTCTCTTCCTTCCATGTACATATGTATGCTGCGTAGCGCTACTGTCCAACCCGAATCGATAGTCTCGGAATCCCTTTGTGTACGTCATTATTGCTGACCAACCCGATGGAGCATAAATGAGCTCTACACGCAACCAGGGCTGGGTCCCGCAGTCAGCCGGAGATGTGCAGCACAACGTACGCAACGCTGCATTGCAGGGCGCCTCGAAAGCCTTCTCCAAACCCCCTGTGAAGCCGAAGCCTGTCACCAACACATATACCGGAGGAGACAATGCAGCCTGGCTAGCAGCCACGCGGGTTGGAACAGGCAGCCCTGCATCCTTACAACGAGACCATACCGGCGGATCTCTAGGCGTCAGCAGACCAATCACCTCCAACCCGGCGAACACTACGTCGTTGAGCGTTCCTGACGATCACCTTGACCGTGTACCATCTCCATCCAACATCGCGGCACGGCTAGCCGCTGCTCGGCATAGCCCTCTGAAGCCCATGCCCCAACCCAAACTCCAGCCTGCGCCCTCGATGGACGAACAGGAGCCAAATGAAAGGGATATACTACCTCCGCCTGGTAGTGTGGGCAATCTGCTTGCGAAACTTGAGCCTAAGAAGCCTGGTCCGCAGCAGCAGAAAAGGAGAGACAGTCTTGAGTCGCGCTCAGCTGCCAGCCGTGTCCAGCGACCGGAATTAACTAGCAGGCCCACCGACGATACTCCCATACCACCTACAAATACCTTGGTAAAGATGTTTGAACAAGGCAGATCTACAACGCCGACCGACCAGACTTCTACGCCTTTACATGTTGCTCGAAGTTCGCCGCCTCCTGTTCGATCCCCAAAGCCTCGGCGGACCTTTTCACTGCCACCTGACCCGGAAGAAGATAACGCTCCACTGCAGAGAAAAAGGACACAAACACCTCCGCCTGTCAAGCCAAAGCCAAAGCACCAGATTCAGCTATCCCCAAAATTCACTGACGGTGCGAATGACAAAGCATACTTCAATACGCCTCAGAAGGGACCTATGAAGTCACCTCCGGTCAAGCAGAAGCCGGTAGAATTAGCAGCTCTAACGACAGCAATCTCACCACCTCGAAAAGGCTCCCGCCAAACAAGGAGAATGTCGACATCCATGGAAAGCTCTAAACCACCGTCAACGCCGTCTTCTTTCAAGTCCGCAAAAGAGGAACAAGAAGAAGAGGACGCAGAAGTCAAACTCAAGCCAACCGTGCCTCCACCTCGTCGCTCGACTACCCGGAAAGCAGAGCCAGTGCCGGCTTCTCAAAAGCTTCAACCAACAACGCCCATTCAGATCAAATCACGCGCAGGTGCTCGAACGCCAGGTTCAACATCTCCAGTGCGGAATCTCTCGCCTCGTCGACCAGCCTCTAATACAGGCACGGCCTCCCCTTCGGTGTATCACAACAACTACCAACGCGAATCCGTCAAGCAGATTACCCAACACATGACTGGAGAGTCTCTATCAAGTGCAATCATGGGCGCAGCTCTAGCTTCACAGTCTCGCAATGTTTCCCCCGCGCCTCGCCCCATGTCAGTTGAGCCGCTCTTCCCACCACGCAAGCAACACCACCACCACCACTTACCGTTTCACCGGTCTCCGTCTCCGCAGAAGAATTCACCTCCGAAAAGCACAGGGAAGTTGCGCACCACAATGCGCAAAGAGCCTTCATCGTCAGACGATGAAGATAACAAGGTGGACAAGTACAAAAAGAAAGGCACAAGAATCATGGGCATCAAAGGGCGGAAACATCCGAACAAGCATGACGAGGGAAATCGAAAGCGATGGCGTGACCAGATCACTGAAAGGGAGCGAAAACGGTACGAAGGGGTCTGGGCGGCAAACAAAGGCCTTTTGATACCTTCATCTCCTCGTGCAGCGTCTGACGATGATCCATCCGCCGACGTACTGAATCTTGTGGTCAAAGAGATTTGGACGAGGAGTCGTTTACCCACGCACGTGCTAGAAGAAGTATGGGACTTGGTAGACGGACGAGCAATTGGAAGACTGACCAGATACGAATTTGTCGTGGGACTGTGGTTGATTGATCAACGACTGAAAGGACGAAAATTACCCGTCAAAGTCAGTGATAGTGTGTGGCAGAGCGCAAGGAACGTGGACATTAAAGTGAAGATTAAACACTAGTTAATAGAGAGGGTATGAGCGTTCATAGATGACCGTATTTGCCGCCGATATTGTACTTGGTGCTATAGATGCTAAAGATACCCTTAATTGGAATTTATTTCGTTTGTTAATACAATTCATCATCCACCCCTTACATCCTTGCCAGTCCCCCTTATCCCACCATAGACAAAAGCCCAGTACTCCTCACAAAATTCGCCATACTCCAAAACCCACCGCTAAAATCGAGATCGTACCAGTAATTCACTGCACAGCAAATGCCTTCTTCGTTGCAACTCTGGCTTACCTTGTGATACCAGAGCGCAGGCAAGTACAGCATATCGCCTTCCTCCAACGTCACACGCAGAGGCTGCGAGTGCCGCGAATAAGGCGTCGGATTAACGAGTGGTGCATCCGGATCCCACGTCGCAAACGGCACATATTCTTCTGGCTCATCTACCGCAATCACAAGCTCCTCCTCCTCCTCCTTCTCTTCCTCACTAGACGCCGTGGATTTGGGTCGATACGTAGCTGCCAGGACAGCCTTCTCATTCACACAAGCCGCCTCTACGGGCGGCAGCAGTACAAAATGCTTTTTACCGAGAATCTGCACGTAGATGTTTTCATAGTTGTCTTTGTGCAATGCGGTGGTTGAATGCGAGTTTCCGAGCCAGAAGTTGATGGCGTCCGGGTCCTGTTCGAGGGCTATGCGGGCGAAGGGGATGGAGGAAGGTACGTCGGCGAAGAGGGTGGCGTATTCGTTGCGGAGATTGTCGTTTTGGGTTTGGGCGTAGTGTGTTGGGCCAATGTACGTTTTATCTTGTTCTTGACGCTGGATTTTGGTCAAGACGGATTCGAAGGGTGAGTCGGTTTCGTGGGGTTTGACGAAGAGGGAGCCGCCAGAGGGTAGGTCGACGACTGAATCGGCGTTGCCGTGGGGGGTCATGGCTACGTTTACGGTTTGGCCGCGCATCACGTCTTGGAGGTATTGGGCGTTCCATTTTTTGCGGGCTGGGAAGGATAAAGCTCCGTTGCGGATTACGAATGGGCGGTTGCGCGCGACTTGTCGCATGAACTGGAGTGGTGATGGCTCTTCATGGAGAATATCGATGGTAGAGGGGTTGAGGTCGTGGTAAGATGTTATCAGGTCTACCAATCAATAAGCATTGGATCGACAGAGTACAAAGAAATGAAAATTCAGTAAAGAGGGCGTCGAAGAAAATGAATGCACCTCTTACAGCATCTTGCAATGTCCCTTCGCCTTCAAGCCCAGTCGGTGCAGGTCTAAGTACATCAGCAAAACAAACAGATCAAGAGAAGTTACACACGATATACCTGAGACCAGCCTGCTCCGCGCTCTTCAAGCCCGCAACTTCATCTTGCACCTGAACCATCTTTCCGCAACCATGCAAGTCGGCGCAAAAGTTCATGAAGTGGGATGCCCATGGAGTTAACGCCCTAGCGCCGGCGATAATCAAGCTCGACGGAATTCCGAGCACTCGTTCGCACATCCCTCGCTCGCTCCAACTACACCAAGTTCCGCAACGTCATTGAGCGGACGCGCAAGCCCAGCACCGCACAATCAGAAGATGCACATGTGATACTAAAGCTCAAGACTTTCTTCGCTTTGTAATGCCGCCACCATGGTCTTCGATCCACCGCTTCCATAAGAAGTCAGCACCCGCCTTCTTAAGCCCCCAAGCATGGACGCGTACGTTAACAACCACACCTATGCGCCCAAATGCGCAACTAAATCCGCATCTAGGTAGCGCCTTCCTCGTCGCCAAAGTCTTCGTCGTCGGCCATGTATTCTTCTCGTACATTGGCGGCGTGGGATCTACCACCGGCATATCCATGGTCCCCACCATCCCTCATTCCTTTCGCTCTCACCCTTGGATCCTGTACTCGTCGCTTCACCGTCGAGGCCGCAATATACAGGTCGGCGATGTGATCACGTATACGCATCCCATGTTTCCTAAGCAGCATGGGTGCAAGCGGGTTATTGGTATGCCGGGTGACTTTGTCAGTGTTATTACGCCGGGACGCAGCGACGAGGATATCGAGGCTGTTGATGCTGAGGGGAAGTGGGCGAGCGTGAGGGAAGAGGTGATTCGGGTCCCGGATGGACATTGCTGGGTTCAAGGGGACAATCTCGAGTGGAGTAGGGATAGTAGGCTGTTTGGTCCTTTGCCGTTGGGTTTGGTCAAGTCGAAAGTGTTGGCGGTTATTTTGCCATTTCGAGAGGCAAAATGGGTCGGCAGTTCGGTTGATGTAGTCGATCCGCAGGACAAGGAAAGAGAATGGATCTTGAAGTAAACAACGGGACAATACGATGCTGATGAAATGACCATACTTTACTTAATCGCCTAAACAAACTGTCGCCTCTTTTACCAAACAACTACACACGAAATTGCTATAACAGCTCTTGAGAACAAGATACAACAAAGATTGAAAAAATAATGAAAAAACCTCGACACATCCAACTTCTATGCGTACAAGACCAAAGTCATAAACCATTCCATAAACGCCAAACAATGCATTCCCTTTCTTCGGTCACACACTCGCTCAATCCCAGCTCTGCTTCTCCACAGACGGCGTACCAAGCACACCAACGCCATCACCCCTCCGCTTCCTCTTACCCACAAACTCGCTCGCCCAATCAAACATCTGCCACGCCCAGCTACCCGCAACCATAACACCACTAACAACATTCACCAGCGTAATCAGCAATTTCCAGAAGCTCTTGCTCTCCTCGACAATCGCCAGCATGATGGGCTCAATATCGAACTTGACAAAGATACCGGGAACGTAGTTTTCGTCGACCTTGTGCGACTGCGAGGTAACGGCGTACTGGTTTGTCTTGATGGCGTGCGCCATGCGGAACATGTTGGATGAGGGCTGGTCTTTGGTGGAGACGACGGATTCCATGAGGGGCATGAGAGAGGGGTCGTCGGTGTAGATGGTGGGGACGATGGAGAGGTAGTATTGGAATTTGTAGAAGTGATCTGCGGGGCTTGGAGTGACGGCAATGGTGGAGTCGAGGGGGTTGGTCAGGGAGGGGTAGTAGGGGCCGAATGACATTTCGCGGATAATGTGGGAGAAGTTGAAGGCTGAAGGGGGTTGTTAGTTTGGAGGGAGAGGTGACATTTTTGACGGGTTCTGGGATGCGTGATCTTACTTGAATGGTCGAGGTGTTCTCCAAATTCCATGTATCCGTGTCCTCTTGCGGTGATATGGAAGTCTCCCTGCACCTTGTTTCCCACAAGATTGCCGTAGATTCTGCAACTATCCGTCGGGCCGCGCAGCTTGGGTGTCTTGCTGAACTTCTTCTTTGTCGCTTTTCCCAAATGCTCGTGCACGTCGCCGTACTCTTCCCATTCCGGAATCTGGGTTGTCTCATCGCCCAGCTCGTGCGTGCCTTTCTCAGTGTTCTTGCCAGTCCACTGCGACCAAGAGGTTGGGTCTTTACGTAGAAGCTCACCGGCTAGCGTGCGATCACCAGCTGCATCTTGCATATTTACGTGGAGGTCAGCACATTTCATGGCGACGATTATATCGAGGTTTATTTGCATGTCGTGAGATACACCCTTTTCGATGGTGAAGGATTGCGTCGTCGTGCCAGCATACCAGCGCGCAATTTCCGACCAGGTCAGATAGATGCATGTAATGATGAGGGTCACTGTCCATGCCGAGGAATTGCGACCCTGGACGAGGTATGTCTTTTTGGTTTTGGCTGTGGTTATCTGTTAGTTGTGTTGCTCGTCTGTGAGTGAGCAGCATCGCATCAGTTCAAACCACCATTGCACCTGATATAATTCACCTTCCCCAAATCTCTGCGTGTAAAAATCCTCTTGATCATCCGTGGAGAAAGTAGTACTTACGAAAAGCATCGAAACTTGACACGATGCCCCCTTTGGCAGGTCCAAACGCATCATCATCATGCCCATGCTCCCCGAAACCGTTCATTCTGGCTGCTCAGTCGTGATACTAGGGTACTGCAGCCCCAGTCGCGATTCAGCAAAAATCAAAATGGGAAGAAAGTAAAGGGTGGGGTGAACTAATGAGCGACGTTGACACAAGTAGGTAATGCGACGCGAAAGGCCACCTTGAACTGCTGTAATGATCGACGTCCGTGCCCGCGGAAGAGGCCCGTTTAGGATCGCTCCGCCACGTGCTTCCTTCACCCTGCGAACTTATCGCAAGCGCCATCCCACATGATAACAATGCGCCCCAGTTAAGATTTACATCTCTCAGAGTTCATTATGCTTGTTCATTTTCTTCATGCTAACCTGCTAAATATCATACATGCTCTTACATCATGCCTCCTTTGATCACGTTTAAGCATTAGTTTCCCCAAGGTTGCTGAACTTGCTGTCGCCATCCTGTGCCATGTCGGCCCTCTTAGGAGTAACACCGGCATTTGCAGCATTTACACCCTGCAGCTTGCGCTCCGCTTCTCTAGCGGGATCGTTGATTGTACCAATTTCGCCAAACTTGCGGTCTCCGTGTAGTTCCGGATCCTCTGTCAGATTGGCACCCTTGGGCTTAAGTACGCCTGGATCGACATGTGTACCAGAGAGAGCAACGGGTGCTGTACCCGTCACGCTGGATGCTCCTCCAGTGCTACCCGAAGTGCCGCCTAGACCTTTGCCTGAGCTTATGGTCTTCTCCTCATTCCATCCTTCCTGAGCATCTCGCGCTTCAGAATTAACGGCAGCGCTGAGCTTGACGGCATTTGACGTGTCGGTTGTGTTTGTGGTTGTGGATGAAGAAGGCTGGTCTGAGACTCCTGCCTTGGGGTTGCCTTCACCAAAGTGGCCATGATTCTTAAGGGACTCGCCTGCGAGAGAGTCGGATGTTACGATACCGACCGCCTCGTTGATGGGAACTTTCGATGCAGGGTCGGTAGTTACCTGGGAGATGAAGTCAGCTGTGTTCTTATACCCAGTATCTCGCCGTGGGGTAAGGCGAGGATGTGTAGGTCCGTTCTCGGGTGATATTTCATGCATACCTTTTGTCCGATGGAAGTCATGTTGTTTAGATATCTTGCTATTTGGGATTAAGTTCAGTTGTTTTTTTTTTCTGACAGAGAATAGGATGCAGGTATTTAGTTGGAGAGTTGTAGATGGTATGTGATTTTCCAAGAGAAGTGCAAACTGCCTTTAATGTATGCTCATAAATAAATCATTGTGACCTATTCATATGTATGGCGTATGTTGGCGTTTGTGTGACGTCAAAGGCGCTTCATCTCAGTCTTGACTACTAGTGCTGCCCTGTTCTTGGACAGACGTGGTGTGAGATAGACTTGGATCACGGAATATACTCCATCGAACCGCAATGGAGATTGGGTATTCATGTATGCTTTGCGGCTGGGATAGCGTCGGGAATAGTCGTGTCTTGGCAAGCCTCCATGAGCGCTTAGTTAGCGTGTACGTACACTTTCTTGTCTAGACCAAGAAGGCGAGCTTACGACGTTTAACCCTATACTGCTATTAGAAAGTAAGATATCTTTTTTAGAACACATCTAAAAGGAGGACATTATTAGTACCGTACAATTTCATAGTTCACAGTCTCTTGAGATATTTGGTTTTCACACTTCCGGCATGGCTTCGCTTCGATCCAGAGACCGAATGCACCAGTCAAACAGCTAGCCAAATGATAGCGAATACATTTAGTAGGAGACATCACGATTATTAGAAACATATGTATTTCATCATTCATTGAATTCGTATATTAAGTCATCAAGATACTGCTCTTGCAGTCGGCCAGCTGAACGCAGTGACAGTGACCTTGTACGATAAGAAAATCCTCCAATCCCACTACGCTTTGGGTATTTTTGTTCATCATCTCCTCGTGGAATACTCTACTGCTTGAGACCAGAGCTGGGGTCGTTCTTTTGTGGGTATCCGTAGTCCTTGCCAGTTGTGTCGGCAAGACCAGAGTGGTTCTTGGCCTCGCGAGAAACAGCATCGTTGGGAATGCCATCGAGACCATCCTTTGCCTCACGGGCTGAAGCACCGCCGGCACCGACGGCAGGCTCACGGATAGCTCCGCCGCCGGAAGTGAAGCTGGCTTCTTGGCCACCCGAGCCAACGTTGACAGTACGAGCATCAGAAGAGTTGAAGTCGGAGGCGACTGGAGGCTGGTCGGGAAGAGGGAGGTTGGACTGGGCCTCATCGACGGCCTTGTTGTTGCCCTTCATGTCGACGGTGGTGGGGGCGTAACCTTGCTGAGAAGAGACCATTTTGGTTGTTGTTGTGTGCTAGGTATGTTAGTACTTAGAAGTACTGAAGGCATGCATGTGGGGCCGCGTCTCGCGTCAGGAACACCAACTTGAGAGCCTCCTACCACCTACTGCATAGGATTGTACTTACTTTATGGGTATGAGGAGGAAGTGAAGAGTGTTGTGAGTGTGAGTCTGGCGTTAGAAATGTAATTGAAATCGTGGTTGTGATACTGGAAAGAAAAGTGCACTGTGAGGTACGTTGGTGTTTTATCATAATAGCTGAGAACCCTCGCCCCACCATGACGTCTCACTGATGCAATTTGCCCATCGTAGATTCCCACCCCAGCGAAGTGGGTTTGTTCGCATCATCGGATGGTCTTCTGCAAAACCAGCTAGTGCTTGCGCCCGTGCATCGGGACAAGCGAGCCGCAACTCTGGAAAGTGTCGCGTGTCAGTTGTTGTGATTGGGGGAACTGGGAAGCCAAGTACAGTAAGACGTAAGCAACTTCTAATTGCTTCCCTTGATGATGGGAAGTTTGAAACACAAATATATTCATAAGGAATGCACCTGGTTTCTCCCTGTGGTTTCCCTTTCCCCATTTCCACCCCTAGCAAAGTTCGAAGATCATCCTAGCAATGAAGCAAGCGGGAAACCAATGCCAAAGACAGCATAAATAACGCCCAAGTGGAGAATATGAGGTATTGCTTCCTAGACTGATGACACGACAGGGATCTGCCGCTATTGGACGGGCATGGCAAGCGGCATACTGCCTAAGTTCAGCATAACGAGATCTTCTGATGCTCGTTTCACCCGTGCATCCTAGTAAAAGATGGTCCCTGCATCGGGGTCTTGATCAACACGTACACATTTCATGTAGAGTATGACGTATGTGTGCGTGCGCTTCAAGGTATAGATGCCCAATTGCGCAGGAACCAGTCTTGGAAGCGAGTGACGTGGATGTCAGGGAAGACGGTGTTGAGGTACGCGGGCACTACAAAGTCGTAGCGTCCCTCTGCCGTTGCAAGTAGCGGAGCGAGCCGTCTTTGTCCAGCCACATCACCTTCCAACTGTGCCATGGTCATATGGTACTCGAGGTCTGCGAATTTAGTCAGCACATAAGTTGACATTAAGTGGTAAGACGACATACTTGCGGGAGCTTGGTATTCAATGCTAACCCAAGCACGATCTAAACACAGGTCAATTCACTCTCCTATCATACCTGAGAGATTTAACATACTCCTACAAGCTCTGATTGTCTCAACAAGACTATGCACAGTCATACGCTCGCCACACATGCTCATCTCGGAAGCCCAGGTAGGCATGTCAATGGCTCGAACTACAAACTGCGCTACATCGTATGCGGATGTTAAACATAGCCAGGAGGGGTTTTGCGCGGCATCATAGATTGGCGCTATCGAGGTCATCTGTCGGGGATTGGCAATGAAGTCTCCTTCGTTGCCATAACCCGTACTGGCTCCCATACGATGAGACATCATTCCGTTGACGGAGAATCGCTCATAGAGTATACCACAGACGAAAACGGTGTGCTGAATATAGCCACTGTAGTGCTTGAGTAAAGCCAAGGCCGAGTCCTCTCCACGGTCGAGCAATCCATTCTGACTTCGCAAACCGGGTTGACCTTGGAACTCGGCAGGCGCGAAACGTCGCACACGACATTGTACAGCCGCTTCAATGAGCCGAAGCTGGGAGCCTCCCAAGACTGTGGATATGACTGTGTCAACACCCATCAAGGCATGCTGAAGGGAGGCGGCATTGTTGTAGTCAACAGTCTGGCAATTGTAACCAGATGCTATAAGACTTGTTTGATGCTAACAAGAGTCAGTTTGGCCAAGGCCATTTAGAGATCTGATTCTGAGCTGTCTTTGGATACATACTGTTCTTGAGAGAATGACCAACTGGTGACTAGTCGAGTTGTTGATCTCCTGAGCTATCAGAAGTGCTAGGCCACAAGTACCTGATGTTAATTGTAAAGTCAGCAGATTTCTTAGAACATTCCAATTACTGTCTCACCTGCTATAGCGATGCGCATGTTGGCCGGCATTGCTATTCGCGATATATTTGGGCTCCCTAGGTCTCGAAGGATTTCGAAATTGGATGACAGGGTTCGACTTCTCCTCCCTTTTCTATTAGCACTCCCAGGACTGACCTTGGGCACCATCCATGACCATTTGCCCTTCACATATTACAGCGTATTGACGTCCGTGACTCACAGGGGTGTTCCCGAACCCATGGTAGGGTGGAGGCCGGCAGCCATGGCGGGACGGCTGCTGCCACCATGTTCTGCAACATCCAGGGATGATTGGGGAGAACTTGGAAAATTCTGGTGAAATCCAGTGGCAGATCACATTTCTGATACCGTTGCCTGCTTCGAACATATCCTCCGTGGTGGGACCCGGTGCTGTAGCTAGTGTGGAGGGGCCGAATCACCGCCACCCCGTTGCTGCAGGCGTCCTGTGACTCTTAGTAGCAAAGGTAATACAAGATACACAGAAGTATACGCGGCATGTGCGTGGGGTTGAAGTGTGTAAGCATTAGAGAAAGTGCCTAAACTCTCTATTTTACCATAGGACTGGAGATGATAGTGGAAGGAATCAGGTATCGGTTTTTTGAAGCAGCTATTATACGGATTCATAACCGTGTGTAGAAGTATGACATGGAATCATGCATTAGGCGAGGAATAGAGCAGTTGGTCAAAGGGCGACGACTTGATCACGGCATGTGCTGGTTCCAGGACAGAACCCTGGAGACTTTCGAAAATGAGTTAGAATATTCTTATCAGTCTAGCGACAAATTTAGGTAGCGACAATTCCGCCAGGGTCAAGTCGTAGGGCAGCGGAACATGGGTATGCTACCGACATACGTACATACACGTTTTTCGGAGACAGCGATTGGCGCGGGAGAGATTCACCAATCATGGGCGAGCGAAGAAGCCAAGGGGTTCTCGGAAGATGACAGGAAAGGAAAATGGGGCCAAAGACTAGTTTAGTGTCGAGAATGGCGCATGCACCAACAACAGCCACAACAACAAGCAACCGATTCGCTTGAACAACGGACCCTGAGCTGGCAGAGATGGCAATCGGGTTTTGTGGCTGTGTGAGGATAAGATATTTGGCTGATTTCCCTAGTTATACCTCTTTCAGTAATTTTAGGGCTGCCCCAGTGTGTGCCTAGATCTTGGGCTGAATTCGCCAGTATGTGCAAGGCAGAAAGGTCGCCCTTCTGACTGACAGACAGAACGTGTGGGGATGACGGAGGCTGCGGCAGCTCGTCCCATGGCCTTCTGCCTTGAGTAAACTATCTTCACCGGTACAGGTGGGGTAGCAGGAAAAGCAGACATTGAGTGCAACGACAGATCCAAGGTGTATGCAACACGTCAGATGCTAAGAAAGAAGGACCGGTTGTGTGCACACTCGCAAATAGGAGATGGGATGGGATGGTTGAAGAGTGAGTCGCTGCCTAGACGAAGTGGTGACAACGCGTAGGTGCAAGAGGGGGTATCGGAAAAGGCCGATGGTAGACAGTTTGTGTATAGTTGCAGTCCGGACGTGTATGTAGAGTGCATGTACTATGTGTGTATGGATCCACCGATCGTGTTTTGCGGAGGCGGCGTGGGGAGGGGGGCTTAATTGGGTTAACATGTCACGTGCCGACGTGTTTGGCGAGCGGTACTGAAACCAACCGCGCCGCTTTTGTAGGCAAAGTAGTCGCCCTGTGCGTTGGGGTGCCATGGACGGCTTACTGGACTCCCTGTCTCGATATTTTGATTGTTGGATCCCGGCATGCGCGTCGTTATGCTGACGAGTCGAGCACAAGTCTTCACAACTACTATGTCGTGAGATGATTGTTGCTGCACGCGCACAACTGGCCGGGGTTGTTCGGATAAGGCTGAGAGAACGGTGGAAAAAGCAACGCGCAAGAGGGCAGGGGAGGCAGCGAGGAATGAGTGCATATATTCACCATACGAAGCGCGTCGCGACTGTGTCGCCAAGTAGCCCCGCGACGGTGGTGCATGTATACGTGACGATCTGCAGCACGGGATAGACCTTGGACGTGAGGCTGGTGTGGTGGGCGAGTGCGTGCACAGACGGCGTGTTCGTTCTTGGGGCAAGGTGGGCTGCACGACATAGCTAGGCAAGCGCCCGGCTCGGACCAATCTGATCTGATACGCACGCGACGGGAAGACGCGCTTCTCACGACCCTTTCCTGCCACCATATTGCGCGCGTTATTCTTTCTATAACCTCTGCATGCTGGCCAATTCTTGAAAACACTGTTCTCTCCTCTCCACACCCGGTGCCGCCCCCTCACCATGACTTACTCGTCGCCCCTGCCCTCGTTTTCGTCGCCTGCGTCATCGCGTCTCCCCACGGTTAGACGCGCAAGTTTCAGTGGTCAATTGGCTTTTCTCGTCCATTCGCAGGAAACGGTCGCAAATCACATGCCTCCAGACGTCGACAACAAAGCCCTCGCTCGTCAGAAGCGAAGACGCACAAGGTACGTGGCCAATTCCTCTTCTTTCTGTTCTTCCATCTGGCAGCGGCCCATGTTCGACATATACTCGCCATGTTCGTTCGACGCGCGCTGGTTCGTGCGCGGCCTACCGCCCGGGAGCTATTCGGCCTACTACCCCGCGGGCAAGCGACACTCCAACATGGCATCGCCGCTGACCACGCCCGCTTGCAGCAAGGAAGACGAAGACATACTCAAGTCCGAGTACCTGAAGAACCCCAAGCCCAGCAAAGCTGCCCGCCTGGAAATTGTCAAAAAGGTCGCGCTTGGCGAAAAAGAGGTCCAGGTACGACCCACATTGCACCACGTCACGAGTATACGCGCTCTTGCTAACTTGTGTTCCTAGATCTGGTTTCAGAGTAAGTCATTCCTTCCTCGCATCGCTGCGCATGTTGCTGCTGCCTTGCAGCAGGCTGCGTTTGTCGTGTGCCGCGCGAAGCTGCACCAACATTGAAACATGTCCTGATCATGCCTTGCTCCAGATAAACGCCAGAACGACCGTCGTCGCTCGCGGCCTCTGGAGCCGTCTTCCACCGCATCATTCATGTCGTCTTCATCAACCATGTCGGACCCGCCCACCGAGGATGAAGTAGTGGCTGTTGCGCGCCGTATCGATAACGCGCCGGAGCCGCACGAGTCGGACGAGTGCCCAAAGTCCGATCCACCAGAGCAACCCGCAACCCCCGAACTGACGTCCGACGAAACTATCCCAGAACCGCGCACCATCGACACAGCTGTCTCCCCGGCTGATGAGCCAGAGAACGCAAACGAAGCAGCTGTAGAGCCTTCGGCCGAAGCACAGACAGGGATAGCTCCTCCCCAGACCACCAACTCTCAGCAAGCCGTACCATTGTCACAAGGTCCCACACAATCACGCACATCATGGATTTCCAACCGCCGTAGTGCCTCATTCGTCAGATGCCTACAAGACTACACCCCTGAAGTCATCACCTTCCCGAATGCTCCGCCCAGGCCCCTGGAATCACCCGAAGCCTCAACAAAGACCCCTTCACGTCCACTGAAACGCACACACTCATTTATGCGCTTATCGACAAACGAAAATGGTACCGCCCGCATCGTCACCGACTTAGATAAGACGCCTTCACCGCCCAAATCGAAGAAAACCCCGTGTTCTTTTTCTCGTGCTGCGGCTGGCCTTCGACGAAGTTACAGCGCAGCAGGCTTGAACGATAGATTGGCTGCTGCTGCACGAGGGGAGCCAAGCCCAAAGCTGCCAAGGACAGGATCGAGCATTGGAAGGAGTAGGGACTCGCGTGCATGGGAGTTTTGGTGCGACCCCGAAGCCCGGTCTACAACAAGTCTTACTGCGCGTGCGGAACAAGAAGAAAGTGGAAGCGCAGCAGACGCGATAGGCATACTTCGTGCGAACCGAAGAATACTGGCTCAAAACCAAGCGCGTCAAAACAGTAGTCCGCTCACGCGTCACAGCTTACACAAGGTGCTTGGTAGTCCGTTAGTGAGGAAGTCGCGTGGTCAAATGCAACGCGCTTCAACAGTTAGCGGTCGCATCCCGCAGATCGAGTATTCCAACTACAAACGGGGCGGCGACAGCACCGAATTGGACGAAATGCCACCAACAGAGAGCGACAAGGAGAACTGGGAGCCAAACGCGTCCAAAGCGGTACGTCGCGATCGACAGGTTGCTGCTACGCCTCCAGCTTCAAGGGGTGCTCGTCAAATCCTCGGGGAGAACATAGAGTTGATGTCACAGGCATCAAGTCTAGGTGCAATGTTGGCCAAGGAAAGGAGGGGCAGTGGGAAACTGGTCCTTGATCCCGAGCAAGACGATGAACTACGGCAGTTTATGGGCGGCGACGGTGCAAGTGGGCGTTCGAGCATCAACTCAGCGGAAGAAGCTGGTTGTGTCGAGGGTTTGCTGAAGCTGAGCCAGGGCCAGTGGAGGTGATTGTGCAACAGAGCGTAGTGCTACTGGCAAAAGACATCCTGTTTATGTTTGTCTTTTTTTTTTTTTTACTTTGTATTGTCTGCATATAACAGCGCTCATTTTCCTGGTGTTTTTTTGTTTTGGGCTCCAATAGGAAGGAAAGAGCGCAAGCTCAGGATTAGGAAAAAGATATTAGCTGTATCTGCAATATGTTTTTGCATGGGATACTGGCGGTTTTGGCACATAAGAGTTAAGTCTACAAGCACACGATTTGAAAACGGTGGACTTTTGTCACACACTAGCTTTTCTCGAAATAAAACAATAAACATTGGAAATCTTCATACAATCTGTTCCGTATGTAACCCTTTTTTTTCAATATCCGAGAGACATCGGTATTTACCATCTAGACCGAAAGGAAAGGGGGAAAAAAAAGGAAAGGCGGACTAGAGAGTTTTGCTAAGAAAAAAAAAACGAACGTGTTGATGTTTGGTTTTTAAGGAGAAAAGAAAGAAGGAAGATAAAAAGAGGGGAAAGGGGGGGGAGGGGGTTTA
Organism: Bipolaris bicolor; assembly: GCA_026262445.1. Taxonomy (NCBI): domain Eukaryota; kingdom Fungi; phylum Ascomycota; class Dothideomycetes; order Pleosporales; family Pleosporaceae; genus Bipolaris; species Bipolaris bicolor. Next base: position 1,122,196 of record JAODYD010000001.1, on the reverse strand, counting down.
AGTGGTAATTTGCGGGTGTGAGATGGGAAGTGTGGAAAGGAGTGGAGGAGAGAATGGTCATCATGTGAATCAAGGCCCAGATTAGCTGGAAAGAATGACTCGGATCGAATAGAGAAAAAGACATGTCACACACATATACAGAAATCAACAATGTGGAAATCAAGTCGCTTGCTATGAATAAAACACACACAGAGAGAGGTGGCACGACAACTAGATGGACGCTGTCTAGTTTGTACATTCCTGATTGCACACACACACACACACACACACAGATAGATAGAGACAGTGATAGAGAGAGAAGAAAAAAGAGCCCCCCAGTAGACCTGACCACCCTTTATATATGAAGTAGCCATGGATTAGAAGATTACAAGGCGATAGAGTGCGACAAAGAAAAGAAAAAACCGGGTATATGCAGGAAGAGGCAGAGCAAGTAGAGGAGCGCATGCAGTCGTACAACAATCAGAGTGTGTGGAGGAGGAATGATGCTGGCCAAATCGTCTACTTGGCGCCCGGTGGCAGCTTTACGTTGTTGGAGAGCCATGCCTGAGTCGTGTTAGCAACATGCCGGGAGAATCAGTGATGGGTCGAAATTACCAGTCCCTCGAAAATACCCTCGCCTGTTGTTGCACAGCTGGGCTCTACTTTCCATACGTGGTCTTTGGCAATCTTGTCTAATTGTAGGAGATCGGACACTTCCTTGGGTCGCATCGCTGACTGGGGTTAGCAATTTGTTTCTAGTGATGGTGAATTCCATGTACGCACCTCCGCTCAAGTCCTGCTTGTTGGCGAATACCAGCAACAGTGCGTCCTTCATTTCCCTGTCCTGGATGATGCGGGTGAGTTCGGTCTTTGCCTCCTCGATACGGGCGCGGTCGTTGGAGTCGATGACGAAGATGAGTCCCTGGGTTCCTGTGGCGTCACGTCAGCACGGGTGCTCGCATGTCGAGTGCTGCACAGCATCAATCGGGGCAGGGCGACACATGCGCGGCGCTGTCGCGTGCGCGCATGTTTACTCGCCTACCCGGAATGGTGGCGTGACGGCCCAACATACCAGAGAAATAATGCCTCCACAGCGGGCGGATCTTGTCTTGGCCGCCGACGTCCCAGACGTTGAACTTGGTGTTCTTATATGTGACGGTCTCGACGTTAAAGCCGACGGTGGGGATAGTGGTGACATCTTGGTCAAGCTTGAGCTTGTAAAGGATGGCTGGGAGGGTTCTAGTCAGCCGAGTTTGGGCATTGGGCGGACATTGCAGATGCTGCCAACATACTCGTCTTTCCAGCGGCGTCGAGGCCCAGCATCAGCAGCCGCATCTCCTTTGATCCGAAGATCTTGGCCATAGCCTTGGATATGGACGCGCCCATTATGGCAGCGTGGTCGTGGGGATTACGTCGGCAGTGTGCGGGGAGGGGCTTGCCAGGTGGTAAGTAGCCGGTATACGAGGCAGGGAGTGGCGGCGATGTTGTCGTCTCGGCGGCAGCAGTAGCTGAAGGCGAACGGGGGGATTGGGTAGGCCGGGGCGCGGGAGACGTGTTTATGCTTTGCAACGGGGCAGAGCAAGCGGAAGATAAGAGGAAGAAAAAGAGGTGGTGGTGGAGAGAGAGAAAGACACAAGACTATACTGGGGGACGGCACAAGACGGGACGGGGCGCGAGAGAGAGATAGATATGGCGTCGTGGACGCGGGCGTGTGTGTGCCTAAAATGAAGGTTTCAAGCCGGTCAGGAGTGAAACCAGAGGCAAGCAGGCCGCAGATCCCAGAGAGCCTCCAGCCGACGAAACATCCGTGCGCGGCCAACGGCCTTGCTCTTGACAGGTCCATCCATTCTCTCTCGCCGCACCACCATCGCCATCTTCAGCGCCCCAAATGCACGCAAAAAGGGGGCCCCGCCCTCTGCTCTGCTTGGGTGCCTGCGTTTGATTGCGACATACTGGGCCCCCGTGTGCGCCGTTCCTGTGTGGCCAGTGTGCCGGCAGATGCAGGTACGCGGCGCTACTCCTGAGATTGCCTATACAGACATGCCGTAGTACATACACGCACATACAGATATACATACAATACATATGTACCCCTACTTCAGTACACGCTCCGAACCCACAGCCTTTCGCCCCACACACGCCAATGGTTCGTCTCAATGCCTGTACGCCTATAGCAGCCATTCGCTCGCTGCTCTTCACGCCGCGTCAACTCGCCGCTCTGCTTACACGGCCTTGCCGATACACCGGCTTCTTTGTTTCTTTCCCCTTCGTGGCTAGTCGCCCAAAGCCTCCATCGTAATGCCTGCGTCTGCTTCAGCCGTTGCGACCCGCTACGCTGCAGTAGCAATGTCGCCCGCTAACCAAAAACACGTCTTATATCATCATGTGCGGCTCCACACGGGAAAGTTGTCCAAACAAGCACCTATACCGAAGCTGGGCCATTACCTCATACGCATTAACCTTCGAGCTAACCCTATCAGCTCTATACTAAAACCACGAGGCGTTGCTCAAGACCGCGTCTTCGACATGGACACGCCATGATTCAATAGGCACAATGGCTATTCCATGCATGAATCAATCGCCACGCCAGCAATGCCGAGGAGCCTAGCTTAACTCCGGCAGTGTAACAGAGAAAAAACAATGCAACCAGCAGTGGAACTTGGCGTTGGTCAAGATAAGCAAAAAGTATTTCGGCTTGGCCAATTTTTATATATATCATGGGTATCGTGTTCCTCAAGGCCAGCATACACCGCTACATTCTAGTAGCTACTCCCTCATTGCTCAGACGCTCCATTGCCACTCAGTTGTTTTCTACCCCTTCATTCTGGCAGACTCCTCATCACACCCTCAAACGCCACTAGAGCCATGGCATTAGCCGGAAAGGCACGTAAAAAGCATGGCACAAAGCCGCGCCAGTATCCCCTCCACCCTCCTTCTCTGTACACTGTTTGAGCGGCATCTCTCCATCGGGGAAACCTCCTATTGTCAAGCGGATCTGTCATGATGCGCTGCTTGATCACATCGCTGGGATAGCTCGTCAACCAAAAAACCTGCGCCGAAAGACCGCCTGCCCAGAAGTTGACTGCAGGCGCTGACAGATTTGTGTGCTTCTGGAATTGCTTAGTGAACAAGTCGTACGTCCCCCACCAAAAACAAAAAAATGTGCGGAAGAGCAGCGTCGCGCTCAGACCATGATACACACCCTTTACGCCATGACCCTTGTATATCTTCTTCAGACAGTCAATGGGTCCAGAATAGAGGCGCGCTGTCTTATCGGCTGCATATTGAACCTGCAGACGGGCTTTGATGTGTTCGACCGGCGCTGCAATAAATGATACTGTCCAACCTGCCATTGTGCCCGCCATGCCATGGGCGTACATGGGGAGCTTGCCTTGCTGCTCGCCAAATCGAACAGACGAGGGTGGATTGAAGACACGATCGTTGAGGACGCGGCGATATACACTGAGAGATCCTAACATACTACACGCCATCAGCAATCCGTCAAGTCTTAGGTCGAAAGTGTCATACATCGAGTCCATAAACATCCACCCCACCAACGGCGGGGTTGCGCCTTTGTACAATCCCGCGAAGCCCTCCTTTCTCAAAGTCTGCATAAGACAATCTACCGGACCTCTGAAATGCGACTTTTCTGTTGTTTGCAGTCGTACTTTGACTGTGTCGAATGGATGACCGACTATCTCTAGTTAGATAAGGGCGTAAGCAACAAGTGCAGACTGTCACACCTGATAGCTTTGCAATGCCACTGAAAACACCAGCTACGAAGCCACGGTAATGTTTGGGTGACTTCTGAGGTTCGTCGGAGGTAGCAATAAGAGCCGTTGCTGCGGGCTTCATGTCGGCGGGTTTCAGCGCTGTAGTAGCCATTGTCGCGTCGCTACTCTCCAGTGCAATATGAGAATCATGCCTCAAAGAACAAGGCCAAGAGGAGATATCGGTGGAAAAACATCAGCACCTCGATGTGTGCTAATCCCCATCCCATATCTTGTGCAGCGCGTCGGTAGCCTGCAGTCGGAAACGCACAAGCGTCCGCGATACACTTATGGTGACGATCTCGAGAGCGACCGGAGATCGGCTAAGGTCGGACCGTTCTTCGATTCCCAGGGTCCCAAGCTATCCGAATTGGTACGATCGTTACTACTTGGATTAGCGGCTCTTACGACCCCTCCAAACAAACCTGCAGTCATAGACAGACCGAAGATGGCGCAATTAAATCTTGTTACTAATCGGATAGACTTTCTATCAGTACTTAACACATTGCATTGACGCGTCTAACACGCAAACATGTCAACGATGCAGAACGCGACCGAAACACCTAGTACAACACCAGCGGGGACGAAGGCGAAGAAAGGTATGTTAGGTTTGGTCTAACATGAGAATGTTAAAAATAACACATCTTAGTATGGACCACTCTGATCACTAACACGGCATATCTGACCGGCCTCCTCACCCTCGATTACAGCCTGAAGAAGCACGGCTCGAAATACCCTCTTGTTGCACTATACACCGATACCTTCCCCGCTGAAGGCCACAAGGCGCTCGATGAGCGCGGCATTCCCAAACAGCATGTCAAGTACCTGCTACCCACGGTTAACAAGGACTTTACCAACGACCCGCGCTTCTACGACTGCTGGAGTAAACTGACACCATTCTCGTTAGAAGAGTATGACCGAGTCGTTCAGCTCGACAGCGACATGCTGGTGCTGAAGAACATGGACGAGCTGATGGAGTTGGATTTGGATCCACCAAGTACCGGGGGTAAGGGCGACAGGGTGTTTGCAGCGAGCCATGCTTGTGTATGCAATCCGCTCAAGAAGCCGCATTACCCCAAGGACTGGTACGTCTCCCCTCATATCCACGACTTGCGCAAGCCCTTAGACTAACGTTGGACTAGGATCCCCGAAAACTGCGCATTCACTTCGCAACATGGCGACCCCGACGCCGCTCAGAAAACCGGTGCACCTTCCACAGCCGGTCTTCGCATGCCCAACGGAGGCTTACAAGTCGTCAACCCTTCCAAGGCCACTTACGACCTCATTCTGAAACAACTTGCCAACGAGACGTCCATGTCGTACGACTTCGCCGATCAGTCTCTCCTCGGTGACCTCTTCAACGGGCGTTGGGTCGCCCTGCCATATACCTATAATGCACTCAAGACGATGCGATCAAAGGGTGTACACGATGCTATATGGAAGGATGAGGAAGTCAAGAATGTACACTACATCTTGAGCCCGAAGCCGTGGGATGAGGCACCTGGCAAATGCTCTGTGGAAATACACGAGTGGTGGTGGCCTACCAACGATGAAAGACGTGCGTTGGAGAAGAGCAAGGGCATCAATGACGGTTTCTAAGGGTGGGCGTATGTAGACGTTGGGCATTTCAATAGAGCCCAAGGATAGTGGTGGCGACGGCGGCGTTTTTTTCTGGAGATACCTATGATAACTACGTACTCTAAGGATCTCAATGACATGGCACTTCATCAATCATTCCCTTTGTTCGTATCGGTCGTATGTGTGCTCGAAGAGACTATTCTTCAAAGCTTGCCCTTGTCATCCTCGATCTCGCAGAAAGCCTTGAATGTCACAAGGCCTTCTGCGCCTTCTTCGTCCCCGGCATCCACATCGCTCTTGATGACCACCTCGGCCGTGGCTCCAACAAAGTAAACGAAGCCCTCGCTCAGCTCTTCTTCTTTGGGTCCAACACTGATCGTTCCCTTGCCCTTTGTGCAGAGGATGATGCTGGGTCCATCAATAGGATCAAACGTCGCTTTAGAGCCAACCCGGTTCAGCGCTGTGCGCACAACCGCGAACTCTGGGATCGGGGGGTTGTACAGCATATTGCTCGAGTTGGAACTGTATGCAGGCGCATTCAACCTCACACGCGAGTAATCCTTGGGCTCCATCTTCTGCTCGCTAATGGGGGCGTAGCTATACGTCAGCATCTTGGTGAGATTGTCCACGTCCTTGAATTTCGGGGTGAAGCCCGCGCGCACCACGTTGTCGGAGCTGGCCATGCATTCGATGATGTCACCCGAGAGGTAGGCGTGGATGTCGTCTGCTTTGAGGAACATAGCTTCGCCTACATCGAGCTTGACGTAGTTGAGGAAGAATTGAACGAAGAGGCCAATGTCGCTGGGGAATTGCGAGTCGAGGCGGATGACGAGGTCGGCGAGCTCTTTGCCTGTGTTGGAGGGTGGACCACCGCCGGCGAAGTTTTCGCCCTCAGACTTTGCGGCTTCGATGAGTTCTTTGCTTGCGGATTCCAGTGCGTCCTTGTCTGCATTCATGAGTTTTGTGAAGGCGGACTGGAGAGCCTTCTTGTTTGCTTGTACATCTTCCTCCTTGTCTGACGTCTCTTTTCCCTTGATGGTCTCCTCAAATTTGGTCGCTTCTTCTTCGCCGACGAGTTTGCGTAGGGAAGGAACGGTCTTGAGGAAGTGCGTAATTTCGGCAAGTGGACGGAAGCCACATAGTCCGTCGAACGGTGTGACCGCAATGGTCATTTCGGGCTTGTGGTTGTCATCTGAGTGGCAGAGTTAGTATCAAGTCAAGACTGCTGTATGAAGACTGACCTGGGTAGTTCTTGGGGTCGCTCGCATGCAACTGCTCGGCCAGCTTCTTGTTGGGATGTGCCTGTATGCTCAAGGCTTTGTTTATGGACAGGACCTTGAACAGGAACGGTAGTTTGTTCTCATATCGCTCAGCGATTTCGGTGGAGAGTAGCGCCTGATTCTCTTGGACGAGTTCTAGGAGGCTTCGCTTCGTCTCGAGATCTTTTGAGGGAAGTGATGGGTGGGTGCCCATCCACAACTACAACGGTGAGCAACGCGTCGACAACGATGCCGCATTGATTGCATACCTCAGCATACGGCTTCTCTTCTTCGATTGAGAACCCCGAAGCTGTTGCAGCGTGGAATTTGGCAGCGGCCGAGTCTTTACCGACTTTCCCTGGGCTGGTTCAGCATACCGCTGATGGAATTATGATGCGGGGCTGCGTACCCCAGTCGTAGCTGTTCACGCCTGCAAGACAATCAATTTGTGTTCTTTTTCCCTGTTTTCAATTCCTGCTTACCGCATTCTAATCTGATAAGTGGGTTCCGCATTTTGGCAAGGCCTTGTATTGTGTGTAGATTGTGGTCAAGGAAAGTGATGCGTGGCAGCGGATCTTTGGCAGGCCCACTTGTGCCGCTAATTGGCGTCCCCCAAGCATCGTCACAAGGCTGGTCGGATTAAGCTCATGGAGACCCTACCCCTCTTCCGTTGCTAGCGCGGCTCCTACCCTGCATCGCAATCAACTACACGTGCTCTCGTTTGCATTTCCCACTTCTTTCACTCTCCCTCCACCAAACCACACCGCTCCCACATGACCTGCCTGCAACGCGTCCGGTAACACAGAACGTGCCGGGGAGCTGGCGGAGAACAACTTCCGCCCATATGGCTGCTCGAAGCAGGCCCCGTGGCCAACTCAAGGAGGAGTTCGATGAGGAGCGGGTGATTTGGAACTCGATCAAATCCGATGGCCGAAGGGTTGACCAGCTCATGGTATGAGACATCTCAATCAATGCATCCTCAGCACTCTTGTTTGCAAGTTTTTGACTGTATTCACAACGCGCCATGTAACCCGCAAGCTACGCGACTCTCGAGAGTCCATTGGCTATGCTCGATCCAGCACCATGTATACCAAGCTCATGACCAACGATGAGGGACGGACGTGACAAAAGCCCAGTGGCCTGTGATAGCCTTATGGACAGAATGGTTGCGAGGCGTGAAGCTCCAAAACCTTGCTGTTCATGCTTCCTTTTGCCACACCGCATCAAGCTACCCCATGCCGCCACCCTCTACTAACGTATCGCAGAAAGAATCAGATCTTCTCCAGGAAAAGATCCTTGCTCTCCAAGCAGAGCAGGCCGCTCGTACAGGTAAGCTTAGAGGAGCTGGCGTGGCAGCACCAGCACTAACTTGAGCAGACCGTGGAGAGGAACGCTCAGCCCGCATTGACGATGATTTGGAGGACCTCTTACGAGACAATATCCGCAAGGTGGAAGAGGTCCAAGCTCTCCTCCAGCCTATCGAAGGTGGTAACGACGTTCATACACAAATGACTCTTCTTGCCGCTTTGCGCAATTCTGAGGAAGCTCAGCCATCTGCTTCACGATCTACTAGCGTTGGGCATGGGAAGTCTGGGCGCGACCGCCAGGGCAAGCGAAAGCTGACCGATAGCATCGATGACCGCGACAGTCTGACTGCAGATAGCCCCGGAGGCCCTAGCCCCAAAGTTATCATCAGCAGCCAGAAAGACCGACTGGTTGCCAAGTCTGGTGGCAGCAGGGCAGGGTCAGTCCCCATTGCGAGAGAGGGCAGCGTCAAGATGGAAGACGACAAGGATGACTCGGGTAAGGGTAAGATGGTTCTTCCTTCTTCCAAGCCCAAGCCCAAGATCAAATACAAGACTAAGCGTTGAGCTCCTTCGCTTTCGGCGTTCTTTCTAGACGACAGATGATACCCACTTTGGCATCTTTCCTTTCGGCTTGTTCGAGGTTTGTAGTCGGATAGGCAAGCTCAAAATTTCACCTCGTCCCATCTCATACCTCTTTTCTGTGTGCTCATGCCACCATGTAACTTTCCCGTTTAGCATCCGCTACATAGCCGTCATCCCATCATACTCGATATCAACGGGGGCTGACAAATTCCAGAAGTTCGACCGCGCCTTACCCCGCAGACTGAGGTACTCTACCGCAATAACGCCAAAAACCGATCCTCCTCCTCGTCCATGTCTTTTGAGGGTGAAGGTATTCTCTGTCGCGTGACGTCAGTCATCGGCGAAGGCAAACAGCGTCGATATGAAATTATAGATGCCGACCCAGATCCTCCAACCCCATCCGCGCCATATCGCGCCTCGGTCAATCACCTGATTCCAATTCCGCCCCAATCCTCTAACGCGACGCTGCCTGACCTTCCCAAGGGCAAGAATGTACTCGCCCTTTACCCAGGCACAACCACCTTTTACAAAGCGGAAGTTGTGGCTACATGGAGACAAGCTGATGGTAAAGTGAAGAAGGAAGATGGTGGGAGGGAAGGAGATACGGTTGAGAACCTGGTGAGGCTCAGGTTTGAGGGTGAGGATGAAGCGGATCGTGAGATGAGTGTCGAGAGGCGGTACGTATTGCCAGATCGATGAGCATCTGTACAACAGTGCCGTTTATATACCAGACTCGCGCTAGCTACTCTGTAATTGGATAATATGCAATGGAGATTGGATACGTTGATTTAGAGCATGCGTGCGTTTGAATAGTTGACTGGTGTTGACAGAACTGGGTGGTAACCAGTCTTGCTCTTCGAGAAATTTACATACTAACGTTCCTTTGTAAATACCCTGTCTGATTATAACCTCTTCTTTCCTGTCACTTCACTTCTCTCCTGTAGTTGTGGCTTTGACTCTATGGTAGCACGTATACGTCTATACTCCGCCAAGCCACTAGCGCGTTTTTGTGCAAGACTTAGGTAGACCCTGTCCACCCCCAACGCGAAGCCGCAACACGAATGCTCGCTTTGACCCCGCAAGACACCCCGCATACATACCAGGCATTGAATTTTAGTGTCGCCTCAACTATCAGCCGCATTTACGCGCTCATTCTGAGGCGTGGTCTTCCAGTCCAATCAGACAAGTGGCTATCCGCAAGTCTACCGACGCCATCGGCCTACGCCGCACGCCAACCCAAACCCAACCGGTATCTGCACAAGTCTGACCCCCCTCCACGCGAACACCTGACTTCGTCATGAACAACTATTCCTTCCTTGAGTCCTCCCAACAACAGGCCCAGCAGCAGCAGCAACATAACCAATCGCGCCCACCACCCTCACCCTCACACTCGCAAGCTGGCAGCATAGCAGGATCGCAAGTGAACGGCGGCGGCCAAAACGGCATTCCAATGGTCAACGGACTGCCAAGCGGTGGTCAGCAGACGGACATGAACCACCTCTGGGCTGTGGTACAGCAGTTGAGCCAACTGTTGGAGGAGAATAAGGCGCAGACAAGAGGTATTGTAGAAGGGGTTGCTGCGATACAAGGAAGGGCTGCTTTGGAGGAGGGTGGAGAGGTTGGCGGTGGCTCCGCACCGAGGGGAAATGGTGTGAGTATGAGAGAAGTGAATGGAGAGATCAACGGTATGTTAGCTGCCATTTCACAGCGACCAAAATGCGATCCTAACATTCTTCGTAGCAGCGACCCAGACACATCTCCAAAACCAGCTCACATCAGCCCAATCGACCATCGCTTCCCTCACCGCAACTAACACATCCCTCTCCGCTCTCCTCACAGACTACGAGTCGGCCTTGGCTCTTTTACTTGACAAGCTGCGCCCATATGCTTATTCCCAAACATCGTCGATTCTCGCCCTTCACAAACATTATCAAACACTACTCGAGCAGGAGCGATCTACATCGATGAGTCTCAGGATTGAGCACGCAGAATGGCAAGCAGGACTTAGCCGCGTAGCGGAAAACGCAAGGAACGCACTACGAATGCAGGGAGAGGTGGAGGCAGGCTTGCGCGGACGCTGCAAAGAGCTCGGAGAAGAGAACCGTGTTCTCCGACGCATGGTGGGGTGGGAGGAGAGAGAAGATAGTGACGAGGAGGATGAGGATAGTGTATAGCGAAGCGACAATAGGGTGGACATTTGTGCTGTTGTTTCGCGAATTTTGTGCATAGCGATGGCGTTTGGGACACTGTTGTCTTATATCCATGTTTCCAGGGTCTTTGGAATAAAGTGTAATGTAGGCTATTGGGATACCATTACATTCTGGTATGAATATAAGCCATATGATGAGGGTGTTCATTGTGATCCTCTAGAAGGAACAATCAAAGTGGGCTACCATGGTTTAGTCTCAAGGGAGTTCAATGTAGAGTGAAGCTACATGTTTCGCAATGTCAAATACTTTGATTGTGGATGTTCAATTGAAATGGTTTATCATGAACAGGAACGCACACCACTTTCGAGTCTTTGTGTAGTGAGTGAAAAATTGGGCAAGCCTCTTTTGCAAAGTTTGAGTTCCTCGTATCGACATCATATTACAAACTTACCTTTTGAGTCCTCTAATCAAAGATCTCTTGTTTAACTACCGTTCAAGCGACATTTGCACAAAACCTTTGATCTTCATGGACATGAAGCTGTGGGACAGTAGTATGAATGATGAGTTCGTCGAAGATTACCACAATCGATGCAATCATCTTTCTACTTGTGAGCGCCCTTGTGGCAATGGCTCCCATGACTGAAAGGAAATAGATACGCTTCTAAGGCCCAAAGCGTATGACATTGCTTCTAAACTTCTACCAGTATATGCCGAGTTACTCTTTATGATTATCCGACAATTATGGCATCACTACGCGATCACTGAACTTACTTACTCCTATAACGTCTCACTTTTACGAAAGGTAGATATTGAGAGATACCAGAGAAAGCTTGATAAAGAAAGAGTGCTGATCTACCATAGATCATGCCACCGGCCTCGCGTAAATGACTATACTAATCGTATGTCGGCAAGTGCTTGAGAGATAAGGCTAATACGCGAGGGGTGCCGAGAAGGTTAAAGTCCCTAGTGTGGTATCAGACTAAGTTGAGGAAATGTAAAGATGTGTATAAAATTTGGGACCGTTTGGAGTATGCATGTGTCTGCACAAGGGCCATGTCAAATTAATTGCGCTTTTTATATGACTCAATGGGATATGTCGAATAACCCAATACATGATTCCATCGATCAAGGAGTATGTCCCTATCAAACAATGGCATCTCAGTATACTGTTACTCGGAGCACACAAAACTTGCTTCTGCTGTGATTGCAAGAATTGAAAGACAGTCAATAAGATTCTAGTCTACACAAGCGCCAGAGATCCTTCGTCTATTACAACGCTAGATGCCATTGGCCGGCCGAGTTCGGCCACCTTGACCGGAAAGTTAACTTTTACACGGCTTAAAAAAAGTTCGCCATCCCGCGCTCAATCTCCTTAGGCAAGGAGACGGAACCGAACAGGCGAACATGTTGCTACGCTCAGTGCGCACCTACCCACGGTCACTCCACACGCTGACCCGCGCAAGTGCGGTCCGGCCATCCACCTATTACGCACCAAACGAGGTCATCCGAACTCGGCAAAGCCCATGTCCTAAAATTTCTACAAAACAGTCACACTTTGGCAACAGACGCTCTCTAGCAAGCAGTGTTCCTCGCCTTCAACAACTCGGCTCGGCAGAAAGGATTTCAACATCCAAAATGGCAGGCGACGACCACTACCTCACGCTTTCATGCCCTGACAAGGCAGGAATCGTCTACGCCGTGACGGGCCTCCTAGCAAAGGAAAACCTCACGATTCTGGACTTGCAGCAGTTTTCCGACCCAGACTCCAAGACCTTTTTCATGCGCGTACACTTCGGCCATGCCTCGGATGTATCTGCGCTGCAAGCCAGCATGGCGACGCTCGCCTCAGAAATGAGCATGACGTACCAAATCCGGCGCGTAGACGCCAAACCCAAAGTCCTCATCATGGTGTCGAAAATCGGACACTGCCTCAACGACCTCTTGTTCCGCGTCAAGTCGGGCCAGCTCAAGGTCGACGTGCCGCTCATTGTGTCCAACCACGGCGAGTTCGCAGAGTTGGCGAAGAACAACGGTATCGAGTTTCACCATCTGCCTGTTACAAAGGACACCAAGGAGCAGCAAGAGACGCAGATTCTCGATCTTATCAAGCAGCACAATATCGATCTTGTGGTGCTTGCGCGTTACATGCAAGTTCTGTCTCCCCGTCTATGCACGGAGATGTCTGGCAAGATTATCAATATTCATCACTCGTTCTTGCCGTCGTTTAAGGGAGCAAAGCCCTACCACCAAGCTTATGAGCGCGGCGTCAAGATTATCGGAGCTACTGCGCATTTCGTCACGGCGGATCTGGACGAAGGCCCTATTATCGAGCAGCGCGTTGCAAGGGTCGATCATGCGTTGAGCCCTAAGCAGCTTGTCGAGGAGGGCAGCAATGTCGAGAGCCAGGTGCTTGCTGCTGCGGTGAAATGGTGGAGTGAAAAGCGTGTGTTTTTGAATGGACAGAAGACTGTTGTATTCAATTAAAAGCATTCGCACACTAGGGCGGATTTGGAATTGAAGGGGATCAAAAATTGTAAATACAACATACATACATAGGTTACAAAAAAGTTCAAGTCGGGCCCTCTTTTTTTTTCCTTGGTTGCGGGCTCGTTGCGAGAAAGAAGGCGCGGTTGAACGTCCCGAGCCCTTTTCGGTAATATGCACAGAAAGAAGTTTGTACCGACCAGACCAAAACGCAATCCATACAAAAACAATTCCACTATCACGAAAGGAAATAATCCTGAAGACATTTTCCAAATCACAAACATAAACCCTCCCCCCCCCCCCTTCGTATTTTATACCCTCCCCTACCCCGCCAACCCCCCTCCTCACCACTTACCCATCCCTCTCCCCAAACAACCCTTAGCCACCACTACTACTACCCCAGACCACAAAACAGGCGGGACGCGGGACGATCATCGCCCTTATCCTCGGCATATTACTCTCCCGCGATTTGTGCAGCGCAAACCCCCCGTGCCTAGAAAGTTAGGCTAGTCCCGATGTAGCCGAGAATGTGCCTCGAGACGAACACAGCTGGGTACGAGGCTTGCGTGCATGCTCGTTACGACGGGGGAAATTGTGGGGGGGGGGGGGGTGTGCGCGTGTGGGGGTGCATGTTGGGGATGGTCGTGTATGCGTTGTGTATGTGTGGAATGATGGCGGGGAGGGTATAAGTAGGAGGAGGAGGGCGGGGATGGTGATGTTGGTATAGATTGGTTCTTTGCATACAGACAGGAACTTCATCCGTTTTGATCTTCAATTGATCATCTTGTTTATTGGAATAATTCGAGGGAAAGAAAAAGTCGCATATCACAATGGCATCGTCGAGTTCAACATCCGAACCCGTTACGAAAGTGCAGTTGGAAGGTAAAGTCATTGCTATTACGGGTGCGAATAGAGGTACTTTCCCCCCTTCTCCCTCTTTCCCAAAAAAAATAAAAAATCACACATGTCTATCCCCGTATAAAAATACAACATTATATTTTTTTTAACAAAAAAAAAACACAGGCATCGGCCTCGGCATAGCACACAGCTGCCTCACCAACGGCGCCGCCAAAATCTACTCCCTCGACATCGGCACCCCAGACACCGACTTCCAGGCCCTCGCCTCGCAGTACCCGAACCAGCTCTTCGCGCTCGAAGCCGACGTGACAAACGAAGCCTCGATCCAGGCGGCTGTCGATAAAGTGCTTGCAGAGGCGGGGGCGCTGCACGGCATGGTGTGCAATGCGGGGCGCACGAAGCACAAGCCGGCACTGGAGTTTACGACGGAGGAGATTGATCAGCTGTGGGGTGTGAATTTGTATGGGAGTTTTTACTCTGCGAGGTGTGCGGCGAGGGCGTTTATTAAGCAGGGGGTTAAGGGGAGTATTGTTTTTACGGCGAGTATGGCGTCGTATCGGCCGAATAAGGTATTGCTTTGTCTTTTTTCTCTGATTTCCCTCCTACTACTACTACTACTACTACTTCTTCTTCTTCGTTTTCTTCTTCTTCGTCGTCGTCGTCGTCTTTGCGATGGAGAGAGAGGTTCAATTGGAGGCTAACGGTCTTCACAGCGTGTTCCCTCGGCGCCGTACGGTGCGTCCAAGGCGGGAATCAGGAATATGACGCATACGCTTGCTATGGAGTGGGCGCAGTATAATATCAGAGTCAACTCTGTGTCGCCGGGTCTGGTCAAGACGGCAATGACGTACTGGGTTGAGCAGCAGCCGGATTGGGAGCAGCAGCTCAAGTACTATGGGGGTATGCCGCGGTTAGCGGCTGTGGAGGAGCTCGGAGGCGCGTATGTGTATTTGCTCAGCGATGCGGCGAGTTATACGACAAGTATTGATATCCCGGTCAATGGCGTTATTGGTATTTGCTAAGCTCGGCCGAGCAGTGAATCAGTGGCTGTTTGGAAAAGACAACGAGAGAGCTGAGAGAAATGAATTAGAATCTTGTTTGATTATATCAACAATTAGAGATAGCGTACTAGTTACACATTTGCCCTATCCACTTTCCATGTCCGAATATGCAACCCGTTTCTTATCTGGACGATTGAGACCAGCATAAGGCATGCCTTTGTAGATGGGCCCAACCTCAGATGCAACACCGAATGCACAATGACCAATGCTCTGAACTCCACCTCCACCTTGGTACTCCCCACTTGAATATGCAGGAGGATCACTGCCGTCGGCAAGCGCGCCGAATTGGAGCCTTGTATTCATGAGCTCCATCGGAAAGGGATCATTTCCAAGACACGCGCCACGACTGATATTGTCCAAAGTCATGTTTCGCGTCGTGACGAGAATACGTGAGAATCCAGCGGAGAAAGTCGTGCCGTCCTCCCAGATGGTAAACAGTCCAAAGAGAAGTATACATAGCGTGACGAAAATGACGGGAATGTAGCACTTCCATAGTCGCTCCGGCACGTAGACGAAAGAAGACTGGAGTCGCGATCGCTCGACTGTGAGCTTCTCTTCGTTGACAGCGAGCATTTCCGGCGCAGAGAACAGCGAGAGGACCATGTCTGAGTAGAAAGATTCAATCTCAGTCCCTAGATTTTTCTTGGGCTCTGCGTTCTTGTGCACCAGTCGTGTCTTGGTGACGTCAGAATAGACTTGAGAATAGTAGGGTCCCGGAAGAGGAGGTTCGAGATCGACGTGTCCGCGAAGGAATCCCCGGAACATGGAACCTAGAGCATGATAGGCAGCTGTTTTCTTGTAAAGACCCACATCATCGCGTGGGCTGATGTAGTTCGTTGCTGGCTCAGGGTCTCGTGTGTGATTTGTTAGACCGTAGAGACCACGAGTGAAATTTGTATCCACAATTGGTGTGAGATATTCTCGCTTCGCCATCGACTTGAAGAAAGGCTCTGTATAATTCCACTTCACAGTGTACCTGGTCTCCATGTGCACACACCGGATAATGTGAGAGTCAAAACGATGGGTCCAGTGCTTTGCAAGAGGGTCATCAGGAGATAGTCTTTCCGTCGAATTAGTGGTGTAGCCGATCCATAGTATGGGCTCCGACTTAAAAACACCCAAACTTTCAGGTGCTTCACCAAGAGGCAGTCCACCAGGCCCTTTGCGGAACTCTTCAGCTTGTGGTCGTTTGTAGGCCCCAATATCAACCTCAGCAAAGTAGGCAGCGCGACCATGAGGGGCTATTCTGCTATGATTAAACGGTGCGTCCAATTCGCGAAGCTTGTTCTCATCATTGATCTCCTCGCATTGATAACCGGGTCCGTTAAAGGTTTGCTCGTAGGTGCAGTTGTATTGTCCTCCACAAGCCTGTTGTCGAGCGCCTTGTCGAGTGTTTGGATGGTCCATGTTGCTGTACGCCAGCAAAACTCCGATCCGTACCAACTCTGCAGATGGCTGGTCGTAGTAATCGAACCAACCCGGTGCTGTGCCAGCGATATCAGTGGTGTTGTAATACATTACAGATTTCTTGTTGCTTCCGTCAGCCATTTTAACCGGATAACGCCAGTTCTTAGTGGATTCCATGGAAAAATTGAGTGTCGGAACTACAATGTCGACAACCTCCAAGTCAAGGTAGGTACCGAAGGTGAGGGCGCCAGGTGAGAAGATGATTGTTGCCAAGGGTATCAGCCAGATGATCCCCGCAACGAACACAAGAATAGGAGCGTTGGTAATGGCTTCCCAATTTGCAAAGAGCGAAGGGTCTTCTGTTGCGCCGAAGAGTTGGTCGATAGAGAGCACCGTCAGTGCCCGCTCTCGAAACGTCCTCCATAGTCGCTGTCGGAACACCAGAACAACGCACCCTCCGAATGCGACCTTGGAGAGGTAGGCTAGCACACGGCCGTAGAGAACCAAGCGGAACTTTTTGTTTTCATCGGCTTCCTCTTTGTGATGTAGGGCAGTGTATAGAAGATGTTGGAAGAAGGCGAAAACAATTCCCATGAGGAAAGCAAAAACCATTAGTGCCGGTGGGCGCCAGTGTATACGCCATTGTGCTGATTGTGTAGCGCGATGAGCAATGAGCCTTTGCGTCATGGGATCCGTACTTGAAGCCCGAGAGAACACGCTGGGTCGCTTCCTATCTGCATCTAGAGCCGAGTATGCAACATCCGGAGACTTTTGCGATCCTAGCGAGTGCATTTGGATACCTAGGCCGGAATCGATATCTTCTTGGAATCTCGAGCGCCTGTCGCTCATGTCGTAAAGGGACTCATCACTGTTTCTGCTGGGCAGCGAAGCATAATCTCCTGGTCTCGAGATGGTTATGCCTGGCGTTGGGGGTGAATTTCCGTGTTCTGTGTGCGGGATGTCCATGTTGAGTGTCTGCGGTTGCTCTACATCACGAAGCACGCTATGTGCTTCGCTATATCCACGTAGAATGGTGTTGGGATTGATATTGAGAGGAGGGGAAGGTCTAGACGTCAATATGCGCCAGGTAGGTCGCACAGCTGAGGCGCAGCTAGAGTCAGCTGGCGAGGGTTACACGTGTGTGAGGCTGAAGCCAACATATCCCTATTGGACGTGCGCGCATTTAGGCTCCACCGACAAAGGTCGAAAAGCGGCAAGTGGTGTCGCTTGCATTGAGTTCGCAATCTTTTTTTTCTCGTGGGGGCCAAAATCCTCAGCCCTTTAGGTAGTAGCGCACCAATTAACCGTGAAGCCGTTGTGTCTTGAAACAGTATCGGGTAAGAAAGAAAAATGCAGGGTTCAAAGGAGATTAAACGTATTTTTAGTTGCCGTAATATCACCCTGCATGTGCATTCTATCGTTGCACACATCTTTCAAGCTCAGTAGCTGAACATGACACGACAGCTTCAGACGTCGTAGAATCTCTTCGCCTCGTCCTCTGTAACAGGACTGACATAGCTCCTCTTGGAATCGATAAGTCCATAGCGGCTGCCTCTGATTCTCCACCACATCTCTCTACGGTTACCGTTTAGCCTCCCACCTAAAATATCTTCTTTCAATTGTTTGATGAATGCGTTGTAGATCTCCGGCTCCTCGAGCTCAGTGAGCTCTTCACGCATGACACGAATGGCCTCGAGTGCACGTTGGTATGCGTTATCACCAACACTGTTGCTGATGAGCGAGCGGATTTCTTTTGCAATGCCATCGGCGGCGTCCTGGATGGCGTCCAAGTCGTCGGAAGCAGAGAGAGCTTGTTTGAATGAGGGAATCAGATTGTTAGATTCAATCTTGACGCGTTTGGGATTGCCTAGGAGTTGGTCGACATCCAAACCTGATAGAGGCTTATCACGCTCGGTACGCTGGCGCTTGCCTCGACCCTTGACCTTTGGTGGTACTTTCTTCAAGTCTGCCGCTTGCTTGACGGCATTGAGTTGCTTTTTTGCCGATGCTACAAGTTCTGCAGGTGGCATAGAGTATTTGGTGAGAATTTCCGATGGATCAGGGATCGGCAGGCCGGGGTCGGGATGTGTTGCCCGCCATCGTATAACCTGGTTGATGCGATGGACAAGAGGCGAGAATGTATCTTCTGGTTTGGCGTACTCGTCTTCGTTTCCGTCTTCGTCGCGGCCAAAGGTTGATAGGTCCATGGCATCGACGTAGTCGCTCACTGCGTCGACGAGATTCTTAGTGGGCAGATCCTTGTGTTCCGTTATAACTTTACCGCTGACTGTAAGTTTTCGATCCAACGGCGGGAATTTGTACCGCCTCATGTCTTCTTCAAAAGGAAGCTCCACGTCTACCAGAGCCTCCCACTCTGGCTCGATGCGCGGGACAAGCAGTAGCAAGACCGGGGGCTTTAGATCCTTTGCAACCAGCCTTGCGATTGCGTAGCAATCAGCCTCGTAGAGCGCATGTATGAAGGATGACAAGCCCAATTGAGCAGGTTGGTTGGCCTTCTGTGGGACAATGAAGTTTGTCCGACTGAGAGGAAGAAACCGTTCGAAATCCTCAGCTCTGACAAAACCCACTAGCTCCATAGCTTGTTGTGTTTCCAGTTTGACAACGTTCATGTCGGACTCGGAAATGTGAACAGCCGTCCTGCCGTATTCATAGCCCCGCTCCAACTCGTCCATTTCTACATTCTTCTTGACACCGGGTTCGGTCTGGCTTTCCACCTGATACACACGCTGATTTCGTACTGCTGAGAGATCGGTTGCTGCTTGATCTTGATCAGTTCCAGAAGCTGAGGACTCAATAACCGGGCCTGATAAGCCAGTGGCGTCTGTCCGTATGACAAAAGAACTTGCTGTTGGTGGCTTTGCTATCATGGTACATGGGTATCGTTCAACATCGATGGTAATGGTAGCATCGTACTTGGTAGGGTCGCCTAAAGTCAGCGATCCTCTGTAGCTGTGGACAGGCCGTGTCTCCTTGAGACGAGGTATGTGAAGTTGGTCAATGGCTGTGGCTAGGGTACCGAAGTTACCGTCACAATCTTCTATGAAGCTTTTCAATATGCCTTCGTTTTGAGCCTGGGTCCGGTTAGCCATGACAGAATGAGAGGTGTTGACCAGCAGTACCTTTTGAGGGTCTTTCTTCTCTTCCTTGAAGCCAACGTCGGGGTTGTCAAAGTCAACGCCCAGCAGTGTGATCTCAAAGGGAGCCTCAGGGTCTTTGATTTTTGATGTTAGTTGTTCCAAATCGTCCGTGACCATTTCCCCACGACCATCAGTCACAATGACAATCCTGCGGTCGTATTTGAGAGGGTTTCCTTTGGCACCCCTAGTTGCGGTGTCAATCATGTGAATTGCTACCGCGAGGGCAGAGAGGACTGTCTGTGTCAATCAAGGGCATGCCGAGTAGCAGGCAAGACTTACGATCTCCACTGTTGGTTCTGCTAGGCTTAAGATATGCTTGGAGATTGCGGATGTCGCCAAGGAGATATCTGTTGTGTGTAAGGAATTGCCGGAATTCCTATAAGGTGGAACAAAACCTACTGCTTTATTTTGGAGAAGACTCTAATATGGTCGTAGCCTTCATCCTCTTCTATGATACCAGCGAGATCTGTCTCGTCAGTGCGACAGCCAACCACACTCATCAACGCGCTTTTCCTGCCCGTTGCAACCTAGAAAGTTGTCAATCACAGCGCTCTGGATCATGTGATGATATCTGGGACAATGCTAGTGGCGTGCGTGTCTAACGCACTAAATCGCCGAATGAACGTCGGCTTACAGTGGTAGTGATTTTGTCCCAGACATATTCCAAGGCCCAATCAAGATCAGTCTGGTCGCGGCCATTTCTCTTTTTGCCCATGGAACGACCGAGGTCCAGGATGTAGACGGTTGCTTCTTTGGCCGCCATGGCTTGATGTTGATTGTTCCTTGCACGCGCCTCGCGTACGTATGGTAGTAGTACACGGTGCTTTTGAAGCACACTGTGACAAGGCTAGATGCTTGGAACTGGAGCACAGGAGCCCCAGATGGCAAATTCTATGCTGGCAATTTATAGTAAATTTGACAAGGAAGAAACGGCGTCCTAGACGTGTTTGCTGGGGCCATGCGAGACGGTGCAGCCTGTTGGATTAGGCAAACACACGCGTGGCGCAGCCGAGTGTGGGCTAGCGCAAACACGACGTCATGTGACGCAGTTGTCTGGCAATGCTCTATTCCGTATGTACGTACATATCATTTTTACACGTCATGTGTTTACGAGAATATTCACCACCCGAACGAATATATTAGATTAACCTCCCGGTGGGAGTTGTATCGAGTTTGCAAGTTCAATACTAGGAAGCTACAAAGGCGTGTCACCTACACATGAATAGGCGCCTCAGCATCCGCTTGGCCCACAGCAAAGGGCATTACCACATGGCAGGCACCATTCTTTTGCGCGAACCTACCTTATCGGCACCGAATTTTGCCATGTACCATTCCTTGGTACCTACTGCCGTCACACCAAGATTGGTAGCGACGAATATGGTTCCGCAGGCCACAGTCCAATTGACCAAGCTGCCCTCTGGAGCTGCTATGAACGATAGTAATGCATACATCACTACCTCGCAAGTGTAGTGCGGACAGAGGAGATTGGGAAACATGGGGTGAGACGGGAGCTGGTAGCCCTTACCCTCCGTGCGCAGGCGGTAGAGGTAGGCGTGGTAGGAGTGCTGCAGCATCTGGGCTGTGATGACTCCTGGCACAAGGAGTGCATTTGCGGAAGCGCTACCGGGTGCCTCGACCCAGATGGCGGCGTTGATGGTGATGTAGAAGAGAAGGCCGAGCAGCCAGTGGGCAACGGACATTGTGCTCTTGCTGGCTGAGGTGTAGGCATGTGACTCGAGCACGCGCCGCAGACCCTGAAGCAGCAGGAGCGCCCAAACCACCTGTTGCTGCCTATGCGCATGCCACACGTGCATGTGCCATGCCCACAGCAGCGAGCAGGCCACCGAGGCGACGTAGAAGTGGGTGAAGAAGCGATGGGGGACTTGCAGCGAGGCAACAAAGTCGAGAGTGCGACTGAGCGCCGAGGGCTCCTGGGTCTCCTGGGCGGGCGGTGTAGTGGCACGGGGACCGTAGGCTAGAAATCGGGTGCGTAGTGCAGGAACGGCCTGTATGACGAGGATCTAGTAAGCAGCAGCGGTTAGTGGTTGGCGCAGGGGGAGCTGAAGTGGTGGTGTCGCGATACAAGAAGTGAGGCAGCAAGGTAAAAGGCACGCAGGAGTGGTGGCAGCAGCAGCAGCAGCAGGGCGGGCTGGAGCGGAGCCATGGCTGGTGGAGGCGTGAGGGCGTGAGGGGAGCGTGTCTGTTGGGAGGGAGGGGGAGGGGGAAAGGGGACGGTGACGGCAGCATGATGGGATGGCGGCCGGGCGGTCCTTGGCGCAGCCGCGGGCCAACGGTGGCAGTGGTTGCAGCCGCAAGTGGCTGACGGCGCGGGTTTGGCTGCTGGGGTGGGCGTGGGCGTGGGCGTGGGTGTTCAGTGCCATGTTGTGTTATTATTACTGCGACGGTGGCCAGGCGGCGAGGGCGGCGATCGCTGTTGTATTGCTAGCTAGCGGGTGCTAGCTGTGCAGGCACAGGTGGTATTATGGGGAGGTCGGCCGCTGCTGGCGTGGACACAGCATCGCTGCCACTGCCCATGGCCCATGGCCCATGGGACTGGCTGGGACAGCGCATGGCGGCGCATGGCATGGCGACGTAGTAGCAGCATGTCTGTACAGGCGACGTCCAGTCCAGTCCAGTCCCCTCCGGAACCCACGTCGCCGCCCTCACCTGGCCACGGTCGTCGCCCGCGAGCGAGCCAAAGCTGTAACCCGCACCGTGCGCTAGGTGTCGCAGGTAACGATAGCCTTTGTGCGCTCACCCACCACCCGCCGCCTGCGTGGCCATGTCGCCGCGCGTGCGTGCTGCGTGCGCCCTTTGCATCCCTCTGCCCTCTGCCCATGCCGCCGCAAAACAAAACAAAAAAAAAGGCAGCCCCATGGTCGACGGCATGCACACATACATAGGCGCTCGCAGGCAGCGTCGGCCGCCGTCGTCGCAGCAGCAGCTCCAGCTCCACGCGCAGCAGCTCAGCCAGCAGCATCCGCTCCAGCAGTAGCCGCACCCCCGGCGCAGGCGAGAGTGCAGGGTTGTGTTCAGGAGAGACGGGGCCCGCCTAGGATCCAAGCAAATGGCGCTCGCCGGTGAGTGGTGCAGCGCCGCCTGGCGACTCGCAAGCCTCGACTGTCTCTTCTCCGGCCTCTCGCTCAACCTCCACTGCTGCTGCTGCTGTTCCTCTCTCCACTCCACCCTGCGCGACAACCCCCCCCATCACGCCCTCAGCGCCCACTGCCTCTCCCCGGTGTCGCTGCCGCCTGCACGCCCATTGTCCCCCCCTCTCTCCGAGCTGGGCAGTTGAGCGCCGTGTTCCTGCCGTCTGCGCTCCCGCCCTCCCTTCCCTTGCTCTGCCGAGCCAGTATGAGGCAGGAACTGCAAGTGTCCTGTCCTTTATCGTGATGACCAGTAATGCCGATACTCTCGTAAACACGCCCTCTGCCCCCGTTGGCATCCTCCACGACCGCCCTCGCAGCTCCTCTCCACGCCCGCCCCACAAGCCCTCTGCTGCGGCTCTTCATTCATCCTGGAAGCCAGACCACGCCTCGCTGCCGCCTGCCAACCACGACGCCCACGACGACCAGGATGCAGAGGCCGAGTCCGAGGCCGAGACGGTCGTCCTGTCGCGCGACGAGAACCCTGCTGCTGACTCCAAGCTGATCAAGACGGAACGCGTCGACGATGACGACGATGACGACCACAGCAACAGCGACGCGACACGTCTGCGCTCCATCAAAGAGGAGCCGCGCCTGCACTCGCCCCAGCCAAACGGCCGCCAACGCACCGCCAACCACGTCAAAATCAACGGCGCAAAGAGCCCGGCCCCTTCATCTCCAAACACGCGCACAAAGGACACCAGCCCCAACGATGTCGCCAAATCGCGTGGCCGCAGTGCCTCGACTGTTGACAACCGTAAGCGCAAGCTACGCGATGACTCGTTTCCGTTTGAGCCTCCGCGCCAGAAAGCCAAGACCGACACGCCAGGCTTTGGCCGCCCACACAAACGCTCCCAATCCACTCAATCCACTGCCACGGGCATTGCCGGTCGCAAGCGCCGCGAAGTCACCAACCTCGCTCTGTCCAACGAGGAGCATTGGTCGGGATCCAGCTCAGATCACTCAACCTCGCCCCAGCCATTGTCTGCACCCCATCTGCAACAGCATGTCCGAGTAAAGCGCTCCACACATCGCGCTTTGACCTCGCCCGCGCGTACCATGCCCCATCGAAAAATCGATCGGTTTGGCGCCACTCGTCTTGCTCGAGAAAGTGAAAAGGGCGACTTGGATGCGGTCAGAGAAGCCTACGAGGAGGCGCCAGACGAGCTCGACCAGCCTGATTATGCCGGAATCACTCCGTTGCAAAAAGCCTCGCTGCATGGTTGGGCGCCCGTTGTCCGTTATCTGATAAGCAAAGGCTGTCGTACCGACTGTGAGAGCCATGACCGCGATACGCCGCTCATCGATGCAGTCGAAAACTCGCATCTAGACGTAGTCAAGCTTTTGCTCAACCAGGGCCAGGTCAATCCCCACCATTCGAACAAAAAAGGACAACGCGCCATTGATGTTCTTGATCCCGAAGACGAGGACGCGCCCGAGATT
Organism: Bipolaris bicolor; assembly: GCA_026262445.1. Taxonomy (NCBI): domain Eukaryota; kingdom Fungi; phylum Ascomycota; class Dothideomycetes; order Pleosporales; family Pleosporaceae; genus Bipolaris; species Bipolaris bicolor. The sequence goes on along the minus strand of JAODYD010000001.1, from coordinate 1,098,014 downwards.
GAAAAAGAACTGAGAGAAGCAATGAGACAACGAGTGGATACTTCTACCAACGACCAAGAACGCACTCAGAAACAGGCCAAAACTGCTTCTCGCCTCTTGTACAACGAATTCAATGTCGAAACCCTTATCGAAAAGGCTGGAGACGGAGATATCCTAGCTGTGGGAGAACTCATAAACAGCAACATCAAGCCAAACATCACCTGCGGAGTTGCGGCAGCCAGAGGCGGACATTACGACATCCTTAGCATTCTCTTGGCTAGCGGCTTGAAGGCCGATCCCGACCCATCCAAGCACCCAGAGACACCCATGACAGTTGCCATTGGGCGTGGATACCTGAAGATTATACAGTTGCTTCTTGAACAAGACAACTTCAATCCTACGCGGAGGAACAAAGACAACAAGACATACTACGAAATCTCAGAAGAACGACATGGACCGAAATGGGAAGAAGAGAGGGATATGCTGAAACGCGCTTGCGAGGAGTACCAAAAAAACCATCGAAGTCCACGAAGAACCAAAAAAGAAGCACCGATCCCTGCCGCCAATCGCGTCAAGAGAAAGTCATCCCCACGACGGGAACGCTCCTCTTCGCCTCAAGCAGAGCCGAAACGTGCCAACCTTACAAAATCAAACACTGCTTCCTCTGCGCCTCAAAAGTCACGACGGTTAATGTCTGGAAAGGAAAAGGCCTCTCGAGAGGGCCAGAGGAGGAAACGTGTTGTAGAAGACGACTCATCTGAAGAGGAGAGCGAGGAAGATGTACGGCCGCCTACACGCAAAGTCAAGCGGCGGTCCTACAGCGAAGGCGAAGGTGAAGAGGCAAAACCGGTCAGGAAAGCTCTGAAAGCACGGTCAGACGACAATGAATCCAAACGGCCGGTTCATGCACGTTCAGACGAAAGTGATGAAGATCATGGCGCAAAACCTCCAGTCAAAGCAGCCGTGAAGCCATCCAAACCGATCAGCGCAAAACCGACCCCGGAAGTCGATTCGCCCGACGAACGCAAGATTGTCAAGAACAAAATCAAATACAAGACCGTCGAGGAAAAGATACGAAAACGAAGGCTGTCGGATGCATCAGCCGATGACACTAGTGTGAAGAGGACTCCTACTGTATCTGCCAAGTCGACACCGGCTCCACCTGAAAGGGTAGCGACACCTGAGGTGGAACGTCTAAGGCGTCAGGAAGAGCAACAGGCACAGGCAGAAGCGAAACGGAAAGCAGCCCAGGCAGCGGCCGAAGCCGAGGCCGAAGCCAAAAACAAGGAAGCAGAAGAGGCCGCCCGCAAGGTTGCAGAAGCAGAAGAAGCAAAGAAGAAGGCAGAGGCCGAGGCCGAAGCTGAAGCCCGGCGTCAAGCAGAGCAAGCGGAGGCTGCCCGTATCAAAAAAGAGGAGGAGACGCAACGGCAAGCGGAAGAAGAGGCCAAGCGTCAGAAAGAACTGTTGGAACGCCAAAATCGTATTTCAAAACTCCCTCGAGCCCTACGGCGAGCCTGCGAACTAGGTACCAATCGACCACTCCACTTTTCAGGCGAAGAGCTCGGCGTCTCAGCTGTCTTCCTACCACTCTTCTACGCAAACGCTCAGGATCTCAAGGATTCACAGGCTTTGCCCGGCAAGACCTACGTCTGCTCGTTCCAAGTAGTCGGCATCCTTGGACTCCCCGAACTCGACTTAGCCCACCTCGATGCCCCTTACTCAAACTGGACCCGAATTCCTGTCAATCGTACACAACGAGATGCAATCCTGCGACAATACGACGTTGCACTTCTGGCTCAAGATTTCCGATTTCCCATGGAAGGTGCTCCAGACTTTGACTACGCGAAGATCCAAGAGAGTATCAAGGAGGCTAGGAATCAATTTGCAGCAATGGAAGGTTTATATTGGGTTGAGGAATCACTACTGTATGCCGAGGTGGACAAGGTGGAAACCCTCCGCCCGTTGCTGAACGACATGCGCGCTGAGTGCAAGAGACGACGAATCCATCTGGCCGACATCAACGACGAGCTGCCGGAGAAGAAGCACAAGCCACGCAAGAGCTTCATGGACATTGTGCTCTCCCAAAATGGTGTCAACAACACTGCTCGCACCACCATTGTCAACGGCAACGGCTGAAGTAACGAAAGCATTCAGGTTCACTAGTCACAATTAGCTCGTAACGAGTCAAGCAGTAGCACGCATTGCCGCACCAGCGGAGGGGGCCGATAGCAAGGTTTGGGGGAGCGTCTAATTGAGGTTTGGAATGAGTCCAGGGGGACATAATACGTAGAAGTCGGCCGCGGAATTGCATTTTGCAACCTTGCTTGTTCACATCCATGGGCTATGTACTTGGCATGGACGCCAATCATCATCAGCATTTTGTTGGAAGGCCACGGCGTTACGATAATTTTCATCTAAAAAAGTAACGATTCCGGCCGGTACCGTCCCCCTCCATAGGGTTATTTTTGCTCTCATGCATGCGACCCAGAAAAGAAGGGCGGATGGATTGACGAGGGAGAAGGGCGGGTTTCTCAAGTGAAATAAGCATGAAAAGCCAAGAAGAGCAACTTTGTCCAAAAATCAATGCATGATGGGAAATTAGGCAATTTTTTCGTGTTTGACCTTTTGTGGTTCTCGCCCAGAAAGTGATTTTGCATGGGGATTATTTTAGGGATTATCCTTGTCTTTCTTTTTGACGAGCACACACACTCCCCCCCACTTTTAAAGGGGATCCACATTTCCATCCCCCCTCCTCCGAACTGCCCCGCAATTCGGAGCTCGGAGCTTGCATATCTGCCCTTTAACCTTTTCGTATCAGTCTAACTGAGGCGTGACTTTGTTCATTGTATACAGTTGGGAAACGAAGTCTTACCGTATTCACCAAATCCAAGTAAAAGATCCTGTCGAATCCCAACTAAACAGCTTCTTTACCTACATATTCCTTTTTCCCGCGGCCACCTCTCACACAAACGCATATACCCAAACCCAGCCAAACCAAACACACAATGGCCCCCAAGAACAAAGGCAAAGGCAAAGACGACTCCAAAGCCGAAACCTCAAAAGGCAGCAGTAGCAACAGCAAACTCAAACCAGCAACCAGCATCAACGTTCGCCATATCCTCTGCGAAAAACATTCCAAGAAGGAAGAGGCGCTTGAGAAGATACGGAATGGAGCCAAGTTCGATGATGTTGCTAGGGAAATGAGTGAGGATAAGGCTAGGCAAGGTATTTCTTTTCCTTCTTCTTTTCCCTCCTCTCATATCTCTCATTCTCATTCCCTTTCCTTTCCTTTTCCCTTGTCCCGCCATCTTCTCTTCCTTCTCTCTCTCCCCTCCCCTCCCCTCCTCCACCCCCTTTCTTACGCTCACGCAATGTTAGGCGGTAGTCTAGGCTGGAAAGTACGAGGTAGTCTGATGCAGGATTTTGAAAAAGTGGCGTATGAGCTTGAGCCGAGTACGACGGGGAGTCCGAAGATTGGGGAGGTCAAGACGAGTGAGGGGTATCATATTATTATGGTTGAGGGGAGGAAGTAAGTGGGAGTGGGGTGTGTGGGGGTTGAGTAGAGAAAGCGATATGTGTATGAGGAGAGTGATAAGTGATTGATACCCTGGTATAGGAATGAGAATTGAGTAGGATTAATGTATGCTTTGTGATGGTGTGTACATGTTAGGATATGCTGATGAGGGGATCGTTCTATTTCTATGGGTCAAGTAGGACTCCGTACGCCTTTGCTTGCAGTACATCGTCTGTCTACCGAGGCGCCCCTGAGAGGCACTCTTCCACTCCATATCTATCCTGTCGACACACAAAACCTACGTGCCTCAATATGCCCGTATATCCAGGTTAGATGCCGACCTAACAGAGGCAAGAGAAAGATTAAAGCTGGCGCGGGCTTGCCCCTGTCCTTCCCTTCTATTGTGTCCAATATACGGATGTGGAGCCTAGTATGTACATGATCCGCCCCATAGAGTAACTGGATATCGTATAGAACTGAACGCCGCGAACGCCAATGCTCGAATATGTCAATTGTCCGGAACCATGCGCAGTCCTCACAGCGTCGCTGCTGCCTCGACGGCTCCCGTAAGCTTGAACGTTTTCGGGCTCGAAATGGTCACCTCGACGGGATACTTCCATTCCATCATCTTAGCCCATCCTGTTTCCATAATCAGCATCATGCCAAGCTACTCTTTGTCCCTTCATGCTGAAGATGACGTACCCCAGTACGCAGCTTTCCTGCCAAAGTATTTCCCCAGATACGGCACCATGACCATTGTCAGCAGCAGTTCCAGTTGCTGCAGCGATTCTTTCCATTCCCGATCCGCATCTGACATGTATTCTTCCTCGTCGACTGAGGAGCTCGTAGAGGAAGAGGGCAGGGAATCAACCTCGTCGACCGAGGAGTGCTCGACGAAGCTCTCGCTATTGCTCATCGACATGGCGGGTTCGGTAGCGGATAACCAGCAAAGAGAAGCGGTGGATGCGTGACTCGGGAATGCGGATTACCACTAGAACATGGGACAATTGTGAATTCGCAATCGTACAATGCGACGAGTACCTGTCGGGCTACGTCGGCGCGTTTGGTGATGTGACGCCGCAACCAATGAGCGGAGGTGGGGCTTGGGCGGTTCCCATCACGTGACGCAAATCTTGGCTCGCAGTTCGACTCACACATGTGTGTTGCGGCGAAGTTCAAGGCCGTTGTTGCCCACGTCTGCTCAACGCCACCACCAACAATCACGCGCAAACAGCGATCATATCGGATTTTTCCTACGAGAATTATTACTGCAACACCGACGGAAAACTCTCTATACAACCGCAATCATGGCTGATACTGTACGTCATTTGACCCCACGCTGGGCTGTTCGAAATGGGGAAGTGGGCATTGGGAGAAGAGCCGGATGCAAGACCGCAGGTGACCTTGCAGTCCTATGCGTATTAGAGCGATCTGCAGTAGTAGTTTAACAGAACTGTTACTGTAATAGCTTTGTATAGGCTTGCATCCGGCTTTGTTTTTTCTTTCCTCTGTTACGGCAGGCGATGCTACACTTCCCGCACATGGACGGCAGCTCAATGCGATCTTCGTCAAAAAGCTTATGCTAATATGACTCTCAACGCAGGCTGAGGTCCCCGAACGCAAGACACGTAAGTCTGTTCAATTTTCTGAAGGCGCCACGATCGTCGACAGCAACGGCGAAGTCACCGAGTCTCTGGAGGTGAACGGCGGCAAGGAATCTGCCGAGGGTCACTCCTCTGGTGGCGGTGAGATTGCTTGTGTGTAGGCAACCAAAAACATAAACTGACGGGTAGGGCAGCGGGCGATGACAAGGAGGTCGAAGAGGTCACCGACATGTTCGCTGACCTCGCCAAGAAGGTATACATATACGCATGTCTTGTTGTGCGGCGGGTTGCTGACATAAGTACAGAAGAAGAAGAAGTCGACCAAGAAGAAGGAGGGCGAGGAGGATGACGGTGCAGAGGGCGATTTCGCTGCGCTGAAGAAAAAGAAGAAGTCTAGCAAGAAGAAGGTCGAGGATGATTTCGAGGCCAAGCTCGCCGCTGCTGGTGGAGAGAAGGCCGAGGGCGAAGAGGAGGCTGCCGCTGCCGAACCAGAAGTGCAAGAAGGCGACATGATGAAGGGCACTGGCATTTGGCAACACGACCAGACAACTCCTATCAGCTACAACCTCCTCCTCAACCGCTTCTTCACACTCCTCCACGCCCAACACCCCGATCTCGCCAGCTCAGGCACAAAGAGCTATAAGATCCCGCCCCCACAGTGTATGCGTGAAGGAAACAAGAAGACCGTTTTCGCAAACCTTGCCGAGATTTGCAAGCGCATGAAGCGTTCCGACGAGCACGTTGCGCAGTTCCTGTTTGCCGAATTGGGTACGAGCGGTTCATTTGCCGACCAGAAGCGTCTGGTCATCAAGGGTCGTTTCCAGCAAAAGCAGTTGGAGAACGTGCTTAGGCGATACATTGTCGAATACGTTACCTGCAAGACTTGCCGCTCGCCCGATACGGACCTGTCCAAGGGTGAGAACCGTCTCAACTTCGTTACTTGCAACAGCTGCGGATCAAGGCGTTCGGTCCAAGCTATCAAGACTGGTTTCTCTGCACAGATTGGAAAGAGGCGGAGAATGGTGGCTTAGATTGTTCATTCTTGTTATACGGGGTTTACGATGTTCAATGTCATTGCATGGCTCGGCTGGCTGGGCTTTTCGGTAAGCGGGCGCGTTTTTGGACGGCTGCTTTAATGAAGGTCTTTCAGCGATATGAGGATGCTGTGTAACATTCATTCCATGGATAGTTTTGCGTACATGTGGAATCAAAATGGATTTGGAATGATGAATGATAAGTGGAAGGATATTCAGTGCCAGTGCGGATGTATTTCCTGAGTGATGCAGGGTATGATATATCCTCGACTGGACTCTACTCGGTTGGGGTACCTGGGTATGATTCTTGCACTCCATATGCCTATTTCCATCTTGCCAATTTTCCTAGACAAAACGATTCTACATTGTCGGCATAGGTGTTTAAGCGGCGCTTCTGTTACACATGATAGAGCAGGAAATGTACTCTTTGTCAGGTAGATGGCACTTGTCAGTCTGTCAGTCAAAGTTAAAGTTATATATATTGCCCAAGCTTGCAATGTGTTACTGGGGGGTTTAGCATCAACGCCATGCCTTGAGATTGGATTCTGGAACAGCCAAGGCCAAACTTGCCCTTCACCCGTGCCTACATCACACAACATACACTGAGAGTTGGCTTTTATACAGGGCGCACGGCTGTGTCTATAAGGCGTCGGTGTCTTTCATGGTAAGCTTTTTTTTTCATTTGGAGATGGCTTTTGAGATCTGCCGGGGAGCGAACAAAGACGAGACCGAGTATGTAACCTGTAGTAATACTTGTGTTCTATAAGAAAAGCGAATCCGGCTAGACTCGAGTCTTAGTGAAATTATCTACGGTTAGCGTGCATCCTATGAGAACAGTAGTAGACACTCTTCAGCTGTTCAAGAGGCCAAGCTGGGACCAGTACCAAGTCAGCTATTCTCTCAAAACAGCTTGGCTTAGTGATGTTGTTGCATAGCGTACGGCCCCCACGACGACATTGGCATGCAAAGACAGGGGGAGGGCCTACAAGGCATTCGTGCGAAGTCCGGCGGCACAGCGAGAATTGGCAGAAACATGGGTTTTGATTTGTCCGTCCTGTAATATGCTTGTGCAACCCCGACCTAACTACCCAGACGATTGCAGGCGCCGCCGTCCCGTTTCTGGTGGACCGCACATGCAAAGACATACCAGGTTTGTGCAGCGTCGTCGCAGCAAAAATGGCAACTTGTGCATGAACTACGATGTGCACTTGTGCTGCTCACCCGTCGCACATGCTGGGCGCGTGCTACCCAGAGAGCCCAAGGCGAATGCGGGGCGCTGATTCGGCGGTTACAAGTCCACACCCCACTAACCAGCAGGCTGCGCGCCCGAGGCTGAGCAGCTTGACCAAGACGACAGGAATGGGGCGCGCGGTTAAAACGCCTGTCTATACTGCTTGTGGCTGCTGATATCTCCGTAGACGAATCTGAATCTCCCTGCTCTTTCCTTCCTTTGTCTCTCCCAATTCTGCCTTGAGCTTGTGATACCCTTCTAGCATTGCCTTTTGAGCTGCTCACTGCTAAGGCAGCCCCCGAATCAGCAATGTCAGGACACCAGCCGACTCCGCCACCGGGTGGGAACTATTACCCTCGTGAGTTGCATGCTGTAAACACTATGAGGTAGTAACTGACATTGGCCAGCTCCTCCTGGTATTTGCCTCCCATTCAAGCTCGGATTCGAGTAAACCTTCTTCTGCAGAAACCCTTCTGACGTATTTCAGACCAGCAGCACCAACAACAGTACTTCGCGCCCCCTCCCGGCGGCCAATCCTACCCACCACCGCCCTCTTCTCCCCCCGCGCACCAGCAACAACACTATCCACCCCCTCCAGCCGTAGGCGCCACCACACAGCATCACTACGCACCGCCGCCTGAGAAACAACAATATGCGCCGCCGCCCGAACAGCAGCATTACCCACCGCCAGGCCAGGCGCAATCGCCCCCACCACAGGCGCAACCACAGCAATACCAACAGCAGCCCATGAGCCCAGGCTTCGGTGGATTCCCCGCTGGAAGCCCAACCGCAAGCCCATACCCGCCTGAGAAGCAAGGACACCCAGGCATGGGACAACCGCAGATGAGCCAGCAGAGTATACCACAGCAACCGCAATTTGTAGGTGCAGGCGCAAATGCAACACCTGCAACAGTAGCCGCAGATGATGTTGGCACATTCAACGGAGGAAGTTTCCGTGTGAGCCACAGGGATACCAATACGATTCTCACTATACAACTGGCAATGGGATGTCCATTTACCGCGAAACCCGGTGAGTTTACACCAAGTATACCTCTTCTTTGCTCTTGTTGCATATAGAAAGGGAGGAGGGCATTTCAAGACGCAAGAAGGCAATTGCTAATTTGTGTTCTTCTTCCACGACTAGGCGCCATGATCGCAATGTCACCCACCATGACACTAAAAGGCAACGTCAAGTTCTCACTCAAGAAAGCCCTGATCGGCGGCGACATGACCAAATCCACATACACTGGCCCCGGAGAATTGCTCCTGGCACCTCCTGCCATCGGCGACATTACCATCATCAAGCTCGGTGGGAATGATACGTGGAGCGTGGGACGTGACGCTTTTCTCGCATGCACACAGGGCATCGTGACGGAGTACAAGAGCCAGGGCATAGGAAAAGCCATGTTCAGCGGCGAGGGATTCTTCGTGTACAAGATTAGTGGTACGGGAATCCTGTGGTGTACGAGTTTTGGTGCGATTATCAGGAAAGATGTAAGTCTTTATTTGGCCTTTTCTTCCCCTCTCATACATAATTCCCAATCCTTTCATTACGAGGAAATTTCCTGACATGTGCGACTAGCTTGCTGCCAACGAGAAATACATCATCGACAACGGTCACCTCGTAGCGTGGAACTGCAAGTACGTGCTTGAGCGCGTGGCTAGCGGTGGTATCGTGAGTAACATGGCGTCGGGCGAGGGTCTCGTGTGCAAGTTTACGGGTCCCGGTACTGTGTTTATGCAGACGAGGAATGCCACGGCGTTTGCACAGTTTATGGCGTCTCATGCTGCGGCGTAGTGTTGGAGCAGAAGACGGGCTAGGTGGGATGGAGGGGGGTGCAAGTTGCCTTTGATTATTCTTTTATGTAGAAATACCTTTGAGAACGTATGGATTATTATCGTTTCGGTGTACTCTCAGACTATTCTTTTCCTTTTCAAGACTCGTTATTCGAGTCGTGGTTGAATCAAGTGTCGCCATTTTTGCTTTTTCCCTCCCTCCATTTGTCTAAGATGCCCGTACGTATTCGAGCTAACACGTATACACTCATGCCTAAAATTTAATCAAACGTCGTCTTCGTACCCTGCGACTCGACAATCGCCTGGCTTGCCCTCGGCGCACTCGAATGCGCAGCTCCACTCTTGATTGTTCGCGGATCGACCTTGCGCTTCGACCCGCCGCCTCGCTCGTTATTCCCACGGCCTGCCTTGCGATCACCGCCTTGATCAAAGTTCCTCCAGCGATCCGGGTTGACGCCATCAACAGCCTTGACGGGCCTATCCTTGCCCCAGCGCTTGTTATAACGTGTCGTTGCATCCTCTGCGAATTCACATCGCAGCTCGCGCCCCATGAACTTGCTGATGAACCATTTCCGCTTCTTCTCGGGTTTCGCGTCGTCGTCGTCTTCGTCGTCGCTGTCGTCCTTTTTGCCCTTCTTTTTGAACTCGGCTGCGTCTTTGAAGACGAAGCCCTTGACGGCCCATGTGGCGGATTCTACGTCGGCAAAGGTGATCCAGGCGTAGCCCTTGCATTTGCCCGAGTCTTCAAAAGTGGCCATGTGGATGTCTTCGATGTCGCCGCATTGTGCGTAGTGTTCTTGCAGGTCTTCTTTGGTGACATCGAAAGAGAGGTTGCCGATGAAGACGCGCTTGTTGGGTGGGTGTCCAGATTTGTCTGTGCCGGCTGCGCGGCGATTGTCCTGGCCTTCCTCTGTCTTTGGCTTATCTGGCCGTCCCTCGAAGCTCTTTGCGTTCTTGATGAGTAGGGCGCGGCCGTCCATTTTGGTTTCTGTCAGGGCAATGGCGGAGTACATTGCTAGCTCTGTGGAGAAATCGACATATGCAAAGCCCTTGTTCAGAGGCTTGGTTGTCCAGCTCGGGTTGACCTTTGTAGGTGGGGGCATGTGGACGCGGGTTATTTGGTCGCTTGCGATTTCTGAATTCTCAGACAAGAATGTTCGCAATGAGTCCTTGGTCGCAGACCACGGCAGATTTCCAATCCATACACCGTATGCTGATCGCTTGCCGTCTGCATCCTTGGCCCCCTTTGCTTCGCCATCTGTCTTTGTGCCGGCGTCTCCCTCTTCTCCCTCGGCGGCGGGTGTAGGGTTCAGCTTCGCTTTCTTCGCTTTGCGGGCGGCTTTCTTGGAGACCGGCTCCGGGAGGTTGACGTCGATTTCGAGCTCTTCGGGAAGGATATCTCGTTTGCGCTTCTTCGCTGGCGTCTCTGCTTTTACTGGTGCTTCTTCTTCTTCACCGGCGCTAGCTTCTGCGACCTCATCCTTGGACTCGGACTTGGAGCGCTTCTTTTCCTTCTTTTCCTTTTTGTCTTTTTTCTCCCGGCGCTCCTTCTTGGAAACGGCGACGGCCTCGTCGGAAGAGGTCATGTCGATATCCCTGGACATTGTGGTGTGCTTGATGGTTGGTCTAGCTGCATTGACTTTGAACTTTTTTCTGGGTCCTGCATTTTCGCTTCCTTGCAGCCAGCGCTAGGAGAAGACGGGCTTAGTCACGTTCTGTTCACGCTAAACGCCAACATTGGGGCTCTATCACTTATCACTATCGATAACAACTTTGCTTGGCTTGGTTCCTACGACTCGTGCATGTCGTTCTTCTGACAAAGCTTGCACTTGTGCGGTCTTGAGTGGCTCTCGCCGAATGCCAACACGTTCTGTTGTGGCGCCAATCATAACGAAGCCGTTGCACGACGTGGCGATGCAGGCTGCGTTGTACTCTGCGTAGTGGCAGTTTGAAACACCGCACTGGAGAAGGGCCCCGTACACGTACAACGGCGTTGGCATCCTCACCAGATATGGGCCGGAGCTACTAACCGTCGAAGTGAGGCGAAGATATCGACGGCCGTCTTTCCGGTCTTGCCCATGTTAGTGAAACGCTATCTCAGATGATCAGCTGGTACACTGGACGGCCATCACGTGCCGTCAAATTGGGTGGCGTCATCGGGGCGAGCAGGAGGCGCGTCTTTGGTTAATTCAATGGGTGAGGAGACAGCGAGGCAGGTTGAAGGCAATCATCTTCTGGCGACGAGGGTCTCACCGGCTGACGACGTATGCTGCAGCCTGGGGGGGGGGGGCGGTCCACAACCACTGGATCGACGCGACCAGTCCAGGTACAGCATACTGCCCGCTGGAGTCGAGGCACTACTCTTCGCCAGAGACATGCACGACATCAACGCTCCTTCAGCTGTGCGGGACGATTGTCTTGCCGGCGAACCTTTTTTGCTCACCAGAATGGGCAAAAAGAAACGTCGCCCGCCTTTCACGCCTGTGCCAGCCTCCAGTTGGAAAGGGAAGCTTTGGCAGTCCGGTGGCCGGGTCGTGCTCACTTAGCGTGCCCTGGTGCTAAGCACTGACCCCACTCAAGGCAGCTACCATTACACGTCCAGCTGCTCCGCTGCCGTCTCACTTGCTCCACCTCCACCTCCGCCTTTACATCTCCATCACCCTCCTTCAACAGCAACTCTCTCTACACCCGTTGCTGCACTCTCCCTTCCGCTCGCAAACAGCGGTGCCTGGCAGACTGCGTTTGCTCTGCCCACTCCTTTGTGCACTCGCCTTCACCGCCAGCCTTGCTTGCCCATCATGGCGGCGACTAACCCCGTCCCCGTGACGCTCGATACGCCCATCGTGGTCAAGGTCCTGTTTCGCGGCCAGACGAAGAAATTCAAGCTGCCTCTAAAGGACCTTGGAGCTCATGTGCTTCCTGACAAGGTCCGTATAGTCCCATGCAGCTTCATGTCCGGCACACGCGGACGGCAACACGGCTCTGGAATGTGGCGGATCACTTGAACATGCGAATACTGACTGCGTGCTCGCTCACAGCTCCGAGCTATCCTCGCACTTCACCAAGACAAGGATGTTCTATTTGAGCGCTACTCCGACTCGGCTGCTGCGTACGTCACCTTGGACTCCGACAAGCCCCAGGTCTACAAGACGCTCTTCCGCGCTGCAAAGGCCAAACTCAAGCTTCGCCTGAGGGTCTCCATTCCTGGCGAGGAGCCTGTGCCTGCGCCCACACCTGCACCTGCAGCACCTCAAGAGACACCCGCCGAAGCTCATGAAACAAGCTCGGACGATCTTACCCAGGAGAAGGTTGTCACCCCGCCCGTTATCGCTCGTTCGCCCGACTCCAAGTCGATTCGCTCAATCAGCTCTGTTTTGTTACCAAAGGCCAGCGAGAAAGAGCAAGAGGCTCCAGTGCCCCAGGCTTTCACCACTCGACAGGGTAGGCATCAACCACAAGATTGATCGTGAAGCATGTGGCTAACATGGAATCCAGACTTCTTTGGCAACGTCACAGCTGCTGGTAGCAACTCGAGTCTCGCCTTCCGCCCCAAGCCGACGAACGTCTGTACGTCGTGGGTTGTGTACTGCAACAACTGCAACGAGCCTATGGAAGATGAGCACTACCACTGCAGTGTATGCGACGGAGGCGACTATGATCTTTGCCCGGCGTGTGTCACCAATGGCATCCACTGCCCTGGAAACAGCCACTGGATGGTCAAGCGCTTCGTTAAGAACGGCGTTGTTGTTAACAGCACGACCCAGCGCATTGCACCAAAGGCCAAGGCCGAGACTGAAGCCGAGCCCGAAGCCGAGGCCGATGAGCCTCAAGAACAAGAGGTTCCAGGCGCCTTCACTGAGGAAAAGCAACCTGTTGTGTATGACGAGGAGCCAACTCGCACCTGCAACTGCTGTGTCAAGATCTTGCCGGAGCGGGAGTTCGTCACATGTGTCGCTTGCGATGATTACGACCTTTGCCTGCAGTGCCACATCAGCAACAAGCATGGCCATCACCCCGGTCACGCTTTCAAGGCTGCGACTAGCGAGACTGTCCTACCCACTCTCGCCGATTTCCTGTGCAACTCTGGAAGAAATGTCCGCCACTCGGCCGTCTGCGATGGCTGCGACAAGTTCATTTATGGCATTCGCCACAAGTGTCTGAACTGCCCCGATTGGGACTACTGCACCGACTGTGTAAAGAACGCCAGGTTCATTCACCCACGCCACCGCTTCGTTCCCATTTACGAGCCTTTGGCTGAGCCAATGAGCAGCCCTAACCGCCACTACGGCATCTACTGTGATGGGCCTCTCTGCAAAGACAAGGAAAACCTGTCCTACATTGAAGGCATCCGCTACAAGTGTGCCGTCTGCCACGACACAGACTTTTGCCAGAACTGCGAGGCCCATCCTAGCAACAAGCACAACCACACCCACCCTCTCATCAAGTTCCAGACACCTGTGCGCAGCGTTAGCGTGACAACTGTCAACGATGACAAGGAGGGCAAGTTGCTCTCTCGTCTTGGTGATCGTTTGGCTGCCAGGCGCTCTACCGCCACTGAGACTTCCGTTGTTCCTTCTAGAGCTCCTTCCGTCGCTCCTTCTACCAATGCCGCGACACAAGTCCAAACCATTCTTGATGTGAAGCCAGAAGAGTCTCAGGCTAAGAAGGAGAAGATTACCATCAGTGATCTTCTCGTCGACTCTATCGAGCCAGTCCAGGAGAAGATCGTTGTACCTGCCGAGGAGAAGCCCGTCAAGTCGGAGGCCATTCCGATCTCCCGATCTGAGACCGCTGCGGATGGACTTGATGCCCACTTTATCCGGGATACCATTCTTGATGGCTCCAGGATCTCTGTCGGCGCCACATTCGTCCAGACCTGGACTCTTCGCAACCCAGGACCAAATGCCTGGCCTGCTGGATGCAGTGTTCGCCACGTTGGCGGCGACAACATGCTGAACATTGACAACACCCGCCCATTGAGCCACACGGACCTTACCGAGGCCAGCGAGAGCAACGTCTTGGATGATGCCGTTCAGCCCGGTGAGGAGGCTCAGTTCCGTGTAGTCATGAAGGCACCCCACCGTGAGGGCACCGCAATCTCATACTGGCGCTTGAAGACTCCTTCGGGCATGCCCTTTGGTCACCGCCTGTGGTGTGATATTGCCGTCATTGCTGCACCAGCACCCGCAGAGCCGCAACAGGCCGCCTCTAGGCCTGGTACCGCAACCACTTACGAGGTTGCTCCCAGGTCTAACCCAATGTACGAGCGCCTTATTCAGGCCAGAGCCGAGAGGGAGAGGGTAAAGTACATGCGCCAGACTCACTTGCAGCAACTTGAGCAGAACCACCAGCAAAAGATGGAGCAAGTGCAGCGTGTTCGCAAGGCTGCTGTCGAGCGTCTTCTTGAGCTCCGTCGCAAGGAGCATGAGGCTGCCCTTGCTACTATCAAGCAGGAGCCCGTCTCACCAAAGGTCGAGGCTGCCCCTGAAGAGCCAGCTGTAGAGGCGGTTGAAAAGGCGGTTGAAGAGCCAGTCGAGGAGCCAATCGCCGAGCTCCCCAGCCCAGAAAAGATTCCAGAGCCTGAGGCCGGACCTTCGTCATCTGGCATGATTTTCCCCCAGCTCGACAAGGAGTCACCTGCGTCAAGCACCTATCAGCCATCTCCTGCTGCTCAGCCCATGTCTCCTCTTTCTGCAAAGAGCACTGTGGCTCGTACTATTACGGTAGCTTCGGACGATGAGTTCTTCGAGGATGCCGAGAGCGTTGCACTCCACTCTGACGACGGCTTCTTGACCGACGAAGAGTATGATATCCTCGACGCTAGCGATCAGGAGATGCCATAAGTAGATCTCGAAGAGGTCACAGGCTGGGCATATTGACAAATGCAACAGCCCGCAAAATGCTTTAGGCTGGTGTTTCATGGATTTGGGTTCCGGGTGTTCGGCTTATGGGTGGCGTACAATGTGGTATTTCAACACACTCTCTAAGCAGAAGGCGCTGGTGTGCCACACACGTAACACATTGTACTGTGCGGGCGGCACCAGGTCTACTGCTGTTTTCCTATCACTTGCGAGAATTTGAACCTTTCCTTACCTCTTTCTTGTGTCATGTAAGTGTAGTGGGTAATTCTATTCTCTTAACAAAACGCGTGCATCCAAAGTGGGAACAATTGAGACTAGCTTGGGTCGAACAGCCTTGGTGATGAACCTACAGGTAACAATAAGTACGTCTCTGCGGATGATGCATATTCGGTGAGTTCTACAGTGTATGTTTGATGTGATACATCTTCACAACATGCGCTTCAAAGAGACTGGCACGGGATTGAGAACCGGGTAAGTTGCTTACAATCTGACGTTTATCTGATGGGTGAAGAACGTACAACGTACACAAGTCATGACGTAAAACCTCTGTTGTATATCACAGCGTATCGACATTACCGACTCCATACCATGACTCTCCCGATTGCGAATGCCAAACTTACCATACTACTCTTCCCGGTTCCTTATCTTTCCCCAAAGTCGCCTGCTACCATTCACCCATGTTATACCGGGACCTTACGAGTCAACCGCCTAGGAGACGCACGGTTGGGGCATCCCCGCCTGTGGCGTGAGCCCTGAATGCGAAGGATGGAGTGGCCCCACTTTGATTACTCGTACTTTTATCTCAGTATAATTACTCTACAAGAACTTTTCCCTTTGGGAAATAAAGAGATGCTGTGTGAGGAGCCATGATGAAAACAAGAAAATACTTTAAAGAAGGGATCTCTACGGGTAGTAGGATTTTTTGTTTTTTGCAAAAACACTTCTTTGTGATGTGAATGATATCAAAGACTTTCAATCAATTTTCGGAAACTTGAGAGTTTATAAATTCTAGTAGAGTTACGATTGGACGCACGTTACTAGGGCTATGTTGCTTGCGCGGCTGAACACCTTGATTCTCACAGTCATTTGACAGCTAAATGAAATGGCTACATATCTGGTTGTGAGCTGTATATCCCCCCCTCTATTCCGGCGGGTTGATGAACTTGATGCTTCCGCCATGATGGATTACTGTTCATGCTGGCTATCCGGGAAGGCACTCATGACAGCAGGTACTCCAGCGTGAATTGAAGAAGATTTCACCGTTCCTGAGCAGAAGCACAATCATATTGCGTTGAGAAGGGTCCAACGATAGACGGAGAGGCCAGCAAGAGCTGCACAGCATGTAAGGATTGGAATTACGCATCTCGTCTGTCTATTTCCAGGCGAACTTCATTTAGCCATCTCGCGCATCATTTCCTTAGGGCGAGACACTGGCTGCTCCGTGTCGGGCAGAGGTATATTGTATGAGATGATGCTTGAATTTTGAAAATGTAAAATCACCATCGGTGAGATTCATTAGGCAACATGAATTCACCATAGGACAACGGGCTTAGCGCGCTTGCTAAAGCGGATAGAGATGTGTATCCAGCTTGCGCGGGTTTGTCATAGCACTCACTCCCGACAAGACTTTTCAACTATTTCGTTTGCTGAACGTGCTATACCAACTGCCGCCTAGAATCATGAGCACGAATCCTGTATACGCAGGCTACGGCAATGAGGGTAGCCGTGAAGCCCAGATCGCACTTTCTGCTCTTGCGCGCACCCTTCACATGGACCCACTGGTACTCAAGATTGCTCTTTCTAATGCTTTCGATCTGCTGCACACCACTGGCGGCAATCCAACACTCGCGCTGCAAATAAGCTTCAGTCGGTTGAACTACTACATCGACGGCAGCACTCTGGATAGGATCATCGCAGCTTTCCGTGATGCCTTTGCATTCATGCTCAGTGACAAGAAGGGTGAGTGGATCATACTGTGACGACACTTCATGCTGATCAAATTATTCAGATCACACCGCGAACGCGCAGACAGCTCCGATGCCATACTACGGTCACATTCATACTCCTGCAGCACCGCGGTACCGATACATCGCACCAAAGGTTGGCCATAATATTCAAGGGGGGTCTGTAGGCCATGGTCCAGGTCCCAACATGCCCACTGTGCCTTCAAATAGAGGCGTGAACTTGCCATCGTCAACCGGAGAGTACGAAGCAACTCTGAGCCAGATTGTACAGGGAGGTCATCCTATGGATTTCATCAACAAGGAGTGGAAGTAAATCACTCTATCTACTATGTCCAACAAGCCTGTTTAGGATAGGCTGTCTTTCGTGGATTTCTCAAAGTAAAATGTCTAGGTCTTAGGCTACGTACGGTGCATCATTGGCAATTCAAAGTTCTGGTGCCATGGAATGGGGATTATGTCGATGGTGGAAGGGTAGAAGAAGTTAGCAAAACTACATCAATAATATTGATTAAACCTCCTGATGAAATTGTAAACTACTCCAGCGCGGTGTTTGACTGCTGTTCATACCGGTCGGCCTTCTCCCCACATGTACTATCGGCAACAACAGTATGAGTACATGAGCAACTCGCATCTTTGTATGTTTCCTGGTGAGAACTCCCCTATCTAGGACCAGTGCTCCATGTGTCGTATATGTTTTCTGTGATAGCTTCGAGCAGAGCATTCTGATTTGCTGGCTTCTCCGTGTCTTAGACAACCTTGAATATATCCCAGTCTCCGCACAAGTGTTCCACTAGTGTTATAATATCCGCGGAAATCTTTTACGATTCTCATAATCCATATATAATAGTTTTCTAGAGGTAAGCACTACTATAATGTGCTCCTTTCTTAACCTAGTCGGTAGGCGGCGGGATGTTATCAAACCGGTGGCCTCTAGTCCAGCTACGTTTTACTCCGTCATTACGAAGGATATCACACTGAACGAAGGCTTGGATTAACGCGTTGCCGCTAAGAGGTCCAGAATCGCTCGCATCTGTGTCTGCTTGATTCGAGGATGCTGACATGGTGCGGAGTACGAGGTGGGCGGGTGATAGTCGCGCCTTCTGCTGAAACCTGAGAACCCTTTCCAAAAAACGGTGAACAAACAGCGAAAGCAGTCTTGGGCTGCAGCTGACTACTCGGTTAACGGAGTGAAACCGTTTTTGGGTAGTGAATTGGGTATTCACCTTGGTCTGCCTTGATCAGCATTCACTCCACGTTGTCGGTGCCTGAATAGAAACGTCATATCCATCTTCTAGCCCTCCATGCAAACGATGACCCTTGAGTATATATATGGCCCATTGCCAACCATATTTCTCCCTTCAACAATCTCGACAACCAATACAACTGAGTAACTCGATAACCAATATAACCAATTGACCATGACCGATCAACACGGTCAAAACGGCAAAAATAAAACACCTCAACGGGGTCAATACATCCGCTTCATGGAGTTGGAGGAGTCGTTGTTTCCTGACAACGAGGGAGACTTCGCCTCCTCCTTCATGAATCCCAGAAGGCCGAGACTCCAATCGGATCGGCGTAAGTGCCAAACATCTAAAGCTTTCGACCTTTCAGCGACTAACACTTTCCCTCCAGCTTCTCCTTTCGATCCGAGGAATTTGGACGAAGCCTGGCGTTACGCCGGGAACAGGGTTTGGACTGGAGAAGCAGTCGTATATGCTCCTCCTCCCCGGCCAGAGGAGCCAATGGATTTTGATCCATCACAAAATCCACTCTTCTCACAAACTGGCAGGTCAGAAATGCCAGGAAGTACGGGGATCCTGCCAGGATCCCCACAGGCCAGGGACTCGTCGTACTTTGGAAATCCCCAAGGCTCCGGTTCCGGTAAGGATACTCCTCTATTGTTACTTGTACCTTCGCTAACACATTATCTCCACAGTTTCCGGACTTCAAAGTTCCCGTGACAAGACAACTCCATCGTCCACGAAGAAGCCCCGACGACAAGACAAGGACAAGTTCCAATTTGTCGGGTGGAACGATGAAGCGAAGCGGGCGCTATACCGCTGGAAACGGATATTGAAGAAAGGTCCTTCTTTCTTCTTACACCAATTCCCTGGGGAGACCGAGGCATCGGTGCAGGATGCTTGGGATAAGTACGGCGAGGAAGGGAAGCGGCTGTACGAAGAGTGGGAGGCTGCAGAAGAAGAGTAAGGCGCGATAGCCCGCCGTGATACTCGTTTCTAAATTCTGTCCGCTTTCGTTGGACGCACTACTCGTCTTCTTATCAACTTACCCGACTTACCCTACCAAAACACCACCAACATGGTAGGCGTCAGCCAACGATACGGCGGCGTACGCGCCCCAGACTTCGATACTAATATAAGCGCGAGAGTTCACGCTCATCAATGCTGGAAGCAGTTCAAGACGACGACCTAGAGGCGAAGGCTGCACTGAGAAACGAGGGATTTCCCAAGCGATGACGAAGGGGACAGCGAACCAGTCTTCATCTCGAGTGATGAGGACGACGAAGTACAGTACGTGCGAACTGTACGAAAACGCGTCCCTTCCTAGGTGGAGAAATGTAGATGGCAGTTCATATAGATGATTTGTTTTGCTGTAGAATGAATATTGTAGAATAGAGGAGAGAAAATAAGAAACCCGCGAGATACCCTCATGGAAAAGTTCGACGTGGGCTTTGAAGCTGGTAGTACACGGGTCTTCATCCTCTGTATATCTTTCTTCGTAGATAATATGACGATATAGGAACTTAAGGTATTCGCGAAGACGAAAAGAAAATTCATGAAAGTGATGACCGATGTAATGAAATCTTGAGAGTGGATATAATCGTGATGCTTGGAATGGTGTTAAGAAAGCGATACGGCGGCGATCGTAGGTTGAATAGGTAAGACCTAACAAGCCGCGGATGATATGGTATGAAATACCAAAGTGCGCTTATATCGAAGCATCTCAACCTTGCGACCTTTTTCTTGCAAATTTACGGTTACGGTCACTTGGTGATTGCGATTGCGACAATGTAGAGTACTTGCAGCAAGTGGTGTTGATGTTGTTCTTCGTCATGTGATCTGCTTACATGGAAATCCAGCCAATCACCGCCGGCGTGTCAGGCTCGGATGCGACCAATACCCGTCGAAGTGTGTCGGATCTGACAACGGTCTATGTAACTCGTGTCGCACACGTGCGACAATGATTTGAGTGGCATCCGGCGTCAACTGCAGTACGATCCCGCCTGGTGGTGGAGCTACTTGGTGTCAGGTGTCACGTAGTTTCTGCCCTCCCAACAGTATCAGATGTGAGCCACCCCAAGCAAATCGCTGTCAGTCGCATCAATCTACATTACACGCACCTCCACACGACCACGGACCATCAATCTATCGAAGAAACATTACTACTCTTCGCCTATAGCTATAGCAGGTTTGGATCTACTAAACAGATAAAGAGAGGTGTCATGCGTTGTTTGATTCGAAACTCGCTTGCACGCAAAGGCTGGGGTGTACTTCCTTATACGCAACCACCGTCTTCTGAATCATTCTTGGCGTCCATGGCGTCGCACCCAAGAACGGACACATGAAAAGCTTGACGAAGATGCTTAGTCTTCGGAAGTCTTGGGATGAATACCCGTAGAAGGTCCAGGAGTCCATATCACAAATAGCTATGAAGCTAAACTGAGCTGCGACGATCGTGCAACGTGGAGAGCGCGCCATCGCCCTATCAAACACGAAGCCTTGGTGTGCATTGGCGTTTGACACACGGTTTCTACCATGCGTAGTTTTCCAAGCATTCAGGCAATGTTCTAGATGCGTTGCATCCTGCGTTTGTCAGTAACGCCCAGGACGATACCGAGGACGGATGGCAGACGTAAGCATTCTGTTGCTAAGACTCAACGCCTGTCAGTGGTAAGCATTCTGATATAAAAACCCATCCGGAGTTCCCTCATAGCTTGCTTGTGCTTCTACACTCATTTACATTCGGTTACACTCGCTGCCGGACAGTCTCATTTCAAAATCCATTCACTTCGAACAATCCCATTTCAATCAACATGAAGGTCTCTCTGGATTTGATATTCGGACTCGCGCTTTTCTCAACCGTCAATGCTTATGTCATTCCTTCTCGCAACGTTGGAACCGACTACGTGCTTCCTTCCCGGAGAATCGGAGCGGTATGTAAAACACAGCAGAGCGGCTACTACTACAGGCCACTTTAATCAGTCTTTCTTGAATACTTACACTTATATCAGATAAGGGGCATTTCCTCAGCACCCCGCACCAATGCTATCCAGCGTGATGCAGACGTCAGCCATGGCGTTCACCCCCGCAATCCTCAAGGCCTGATGATCGGAGGTCTTACTCTCGGTGGACCAGGTGGCGGCATTACTGGAGATGGCCTTAACCTTGGTGGCAACGGCAACAAGGGAAATGGTACTGCGATGGCTGAGGGAATGAAGGGCAAGAAGTCAGGGAAAGGGAAAGGAAAAGGGAAAGGGAAGGGAATGATGGGCGAGAAAGAAATGCCAGCGGGATGCGCCGCTCCGCCCCCTGCTGGAGAGGGAGAGAAGCCAGCACCCCCTGCAGGAGGAGAAGCACCTGCTGGCGGAGAAGCACCCGCTGGCGGAGAAGCACCTGCTGGAGGAGAGAAGCCTGCTGTTGGAGAAGCACCTGCTGGAGGTGAGGCACCCGCTGGCGGAGAAGCACCTGCAGGAGGAGAAGCACCCGCTGAGGGAGGAAAGCCTGCCGGTGGAGAGGCACCTGCTGGAGGTGAGGCTCCCGCTGGAGGAGAGAAGCCAGCACCCCCTGCAGGAGGAGAAGCACCCGCTGAGGGAGGAAAGCCTGCCGAAGGAGAAAAGCCCGCTGGCGGCGAAGCACCCGCTGGAGGAGAAGCACCTGCTGGAGGAGAAGCACCTGCTGGCGGAGAAGCACCCGCTGGAGGAGAAGCACCTGCTGGAGGAGAAGCACCTGCTGGAGGAGAAGCACCTGCTGGAGGAGAAGCACCTGCTGGAGGAGAAGCACCTGCTGGAGGAGAGAAGCCTGCACCCCCTGCAGGAGGAGAAGCACCCGCTGAGGGAGGAAAGCCTGCTGTTGGAGAAGCACCTGCTGGAGGTGAGGCACCCGCTGGCGGAGAAGCACCTGCTGGTGGAGAAGCACCCGCTAATGGAGAAAAGCCTGCTGGTGGAGAATCAGCTGCTGGAGGAGAGTCATCCACCAGTGGTGGAGCACCCGCTGATGGGGAAAAGCCTGCCGGAGGAGAAGCATCTGCTGGTGAAGGAGCATCTGCCGGTGCTAAGGCGGAGTCTGTAGGCGGAAACAAAGCCACTGAAGAGTCCGAACAGTTCTCCGAAGAGTCTGGTATCAGCCTTGGCAAATCTGGCGAAGCTGCGAACCTTGGCGGAAACCTAGGAATCACAAAGGGCTCTGATGGCAGCAGCTCTGTTGGCGGCAAGAACGGTATCAACGTTGCCGCTCGCGGATACTAAGCAACCGTTACAGACAACGACTAGGTGTGGATCATAGAGATGTCTCTGTCCAGCCTCCTAGCTGATACGTCTCGCACTTCTCCTGCACATATTCAAGCAGTTAGAACGTCTCTTTCATGGTGTCGAAGCTGGTCATATTTCGCGTTATTCAGGATTGCTGCCTTCTCTCACCCGGTCAATGGTAGTGCGGTGAGATAGTTTATAGTCCATCACTTGTACATACAAAAGAATGTTATTCGACGCACCTTCAAATTTTCTTCATGTTTTATTCCCAGGTTATACCTCTCCTTATTTCACACCTCACCTATATGGCATCCAAGACTGATTTTGTACGTGTGAACGGTGAAAGGGTGCACTGTAAAGGCACGGACCATGAGTCACTTATAAGGTAGCGACGACCTGAGTCCGTTCCTGACGTCTACACCTCACAAACCACCTGAGATCTACTACTAACTCCGACATCATGACTTCCGAAGGTATCAGCGACGGGAAAGACGATGCCAAAAACCATCCCGAGGGTTTGCAGCAAATTCATCAGCAAATGAATGATGCCATCGTTTTGCATAACCTCGAGTTGCTCAATGAAACTGTCAAACAACCTACTCTGATAGAAAAGAAACAACCATCGTCCTGGCTTGAGATGAATGCGTTACAGCTCGAGATTCAGCACTTGAAAAGCGACATTGATACCCGCAACGCTTACATCCGGAGTCTCGAACGGGAGAATGCACAAGTTGCTTCCGCGGTGGTGGATAACCAAGAGCTTCACAAACAATTAGATGGGCTCATCAAGAACTTAGAGAGCAATAATGCTGAGTTACATACGTTCAGATGTGCAGTCGCTAGCTCGGCTAAGACAGCTGAAGAAGCGGCTCACATGCGTGTCCAGATGGAGGTTCTCGAAGACTCCAACAACAGATTGATCATCAAAAACGACAAGCCGAGAGAAATTATTGCGAAGCACGAAGCCCAGGCTGAGGACACTACTTGTATCCAAGCTTCAGTCAATGACCTGCAGGTAAAGCTCACTGCCGAGGAGAACATCAACAAGCAACTCACTACAGAACTCGCTGAGGGTGAGGAGAAAATCAAAAACCTCACTGGTGTAGCTGAGACCCTAAAATCCCAGAACAAAAATATTGAGAGCAAATCCAAGGTCCTCGAGAAACAGGTGCTTGATTTGAAGAACGTTGGAAATCGGTAAGTTTGCCGCGCAATCAACTCATTGTACTGCAGCAATCTTCGCATTACTACTACCAGCCACCTGACCAGATGACCACGACCCTTGTGGCCACTGTCATTGCATTCTACCTCTTATATTCATAACCCTTTTAAGTGACTTTATTAACATATATGCAGGCTTTGCGAACGCTATACCGAGACATTCCAACGCTGCAACACACTCCAGCAGGAAATCGCTGCGCTAAAAGAAGAGAAAAAAGCTCTCACCGAGAAACTCGCCAGCCAACTACGCGACCTGGGCGGCTTCGTCACAGACCTAGACCTTGTCGCAGAGGAACTCCGCATCTACGTCTGCCCGCACAACAACCTCAGAGCCATACACCCCGGAACGGCGAAAGAAACGCAGGTTAAGAAAGTGTGGAGGGTAGCTAGCGAAATGTGGAAGCGATGGGAGAATGAGGCCAAGTTCCTGAAGGCCTATGAGACAGTGAGGCAAAACATCTTGGATCATACTCGTGCACACGAGGCTGCGTTTCACCTAAATGGAGATTGGTGGGTAGAAATCAAGGAGGCGTTTGATGAGCTAGACAGGAAGAGGCATTTTTGTACTACGTACACTTGAGTCTGGAGAGAGACTCATGGCAGGCCGGAGATATGTTGACTGCAGCATGAGTGAAGGGCACACTTGTAACATGGTCTATAATACCCAAAACGATGTTCATACATCAGCCATGTAACGCAAGTACGCATACTTATCTGAAATAACTCAAAAATTCACAAAACTCTCTACTTCACCCATATCCCCCCAAACATCCCCCATTCTACTCTCCAAAATGACTTTCAACATGCCTCGCAACAGCCACCTCGTCCCCCTCAAAAACCCCACAAACCGGACAAACCGCCGTCTCTCCTCCCCCAACGGCATTCCCACCGCCACCTCTACTCCCCTCATACCGTCTATCCGCCTCCTCCAACGCCGCAAAGATGCCCCTATCAACACCCCCCCTCCTCGCCTCATCGTAGAAATACTCATCATTCTCCCTCACATCCCTCTCCACCCTACCCCTTACCATCCTCCCACCACCTCTCACCTCCCCATCCCGCCCTAACCCCGCATCCGCCCCGCCAACAAGCGCCTCACCCCTCTCCCCCTCAGCCTCACTAATTAGATTCTGCACGCGGCCTACGCGGCCATCTCGCAGACGCACTTTGACGCCCCGTGGATGGTCGCCGCGGGTTAGGATGTCAGCGACGATGCCGGAGACGCGGTGGCCGGTGGGTTGGTCTTGTTTGAGGATTAGGGAGACGGGGGTGCCTGGGTGAATGGAGGCGTAGGGGGGCACGGGTGTGTAGGCTGCGGAGGGGCGGGTGCCTCTGGGGTTGTCGGATTGACCTCTTCCTCGGCCTCGTCCTCGGCCTCGGTCTTGCCCTCTGCTGCCGCGTGAGGAGGAGGAGGAGGAGTCGCCGCGGGTTTGGCGGTTGGGATCGCCTCTTCGTCCTGTTTGCATGGCTCTTTGGAGCGCTTTGTGGGTGGTGTGGGCTGTCCTTTTTGAGAAAATTATAGATTGACCGAGATTTCGTTCTTGACTAAAAATTTTATATTCCCTCTTTTGTTCTGCCCCTCGTCTCTTCTTTTGTGAATAACTTAAATAGTCCTTCCTTAGATTCTGCTCAATTTCACGTCGTTCTGTCGCTCTTTTCGCATGGAAAAGTCGAATAGATACTTGTAGCAGGAGTGTAGGCGCTATCTCAAATTAGTATAGAAAATTGCCCAACACATCCTCGAAAGTGATTAGTAAATAGAAATGCTTGCTTGAAAGAGCCTCAATGGCAAGACGTCAAGGATAAACGAAGTCGTTTTGAACATTTCAAGACTAGCGTTGATTACGTCATTTAACTAGTGATTTCTCCTTTGTAGAAACGATGTCTGCCAAAACACATCAGCAAGTACTCTATCCGCACTTGATCTCTTCAAGTTCCTTCTCACAGTGACGATTTGGATGTCTCAGAATCACAGCAGCAATGGGGTTCAAAACAATAAACTTATCTTCAGCTGAATTTTTCGCTATGTAGGACCTTATCCTGGGATCTGTCAAAGAACCCTCCAAAAATATGTGGAAAAAACCATCTAGTCGCAAACGAAAGACGCCAGGCAATGCAACGAACGCAACAGCCCCAAATACAGGAGAAGCGACACCAAGCGACCGTCGTACAAACCTAGCGCTTGCGCAACCCCTGTACCCAACGCCATGTATGAGAGATCTGTCAGAAATGTGTCGTGCCAAAGGGGTATACACATGAATCAAAGGTCGTCTTGGTGCGTCCCAAAACACGTTTGGGGTATCCAAGAACGACGAGTATTTCTCGGTCTTTAGAAAGGGAAACCACCGGGTGCTCCCCTGCTTCGGCCGCCACCAGGCATGCCGCCCATGCCACCAAAAGGACTGCCACCGCCAGAGCTAAAGTGGAAGCCTCCTCCACCGCCTCGGCCGCCTCCCATACCTCCTCCCATGCCGCCAAACATTTGCATGACTGTGGCTGATGTTAGCTCTGTTTCATTTAATGTATGTCATAACGTTACTTACGAATTTCTGGATCGATACCACCACCCATGCCTCCTCCCATGCCACCGCCGCCAAACATGTCGTTGGGGTCAACAAGGTCGGCGCCGGAGTCGTATCTCTCACGCTTCTGCGGGTCGCTCAGAGTCTCGTGTGCTTCTTGAATTTCCTTGAACCTGTCTGCAGCATCGGCATCATCGGGGTTCTTGTCGGGGTGGTGAATGATGGCCAACTTTCGGTAGGCCTTCTTGACTTCAGTCTCGGTTGCGTCTTTTTGGATACCGAGAATCTTGTAGTAGTCTTTCCTCTTGCTCTTCTTGAGCTCCATCTCTGCATCACGGATCTCTTTGGCAATACCCGGCTCCGATGGGTTTTCTTCGGCGATAGCCTTGAGATCGCGCAACGCCTCCTCCCAGTTTCCGCTTTCACCCAATGCCTTCGCCTTGGTCTTCCGTGCCTTTGTGTAGCCTGGATCCAGTTCAAGTGCTTTCTCGCAGTCGGCAATTGCCTGCCTCCAGCTCTTTTGCCGAGTGTGGCAGAGGGCTCGGTTCTGCAGAATTTTCGAGTTTGTGTTCTTGTTTGCAGGGTCAACTTGGAGTGCTTGTGAATAAATATCAATGGCCTCCTGATATCTGCCAGACTTGAATGCAGCATTGCCCTCTGACTTCATGCGATCCAGCTTTTGCACCATCCGCAGGTACTTGACTGCAGCCTTGAAGTCAGGATCGCAGTTCAGTGCCTGTCGGAAGTGCTGCAATGCCTTTTCGTTCTCGCCCTGCGCGTAGAGAATACGACCACGAAGCACCAGGGCATCTGGGTCTTGGTTGTTGTATCGTAGCAGAGACATGACAACGTTCTGTGCCTCTCCCAGCGCATTAGGGTTGTTCATCCGCAAGTGTGCTTCTCCCCGCATCAGCTGCCACTTTCTTGGTTTATCCACGCCAGCACCGAGGCCCTTCTCAGCCTCGTTGAGAGCATATATAACCATGGAACCTGAGCCTTCATTTCGTGAAGTCTCCTCTGCCATGCGTAGATGCTTCTGCATGGTCAGCGCAGGCTGTTTGTCCTTGGTAGAGGCACCAATCGAATCATACACCTGCAAAGCCTCATCTGGTCGGCCCAAGCTGGTGTATACTCGACCTAATCGCAGCAGAATCTTCATGTTGTTTGGGTCGAGCTCGTCTGCCATCTTGCAGTCCTCCATGGCCTCGTAGAAGCGGTTCGCAGAAATGTAGGCGGCAGCGCGGTTGGAATAGTAGGTAGCATTCTTAGGGTCGGCCTCGATGGCTGTGGACTAGTTAGTATGGAAGTCTACTTGGTATATTGTGGCACAAGGCTGCGGGTGCCGGCAGTGCTACGGGCAAAGTGAGTATTGCCAGTGTAACAACGCACCTTTGGAGTATTCCTCGATTGCCCTGGGGTAGTCTTTGATCTTGAAGAACTTGTTGCCCGCGGCCTTGTACTCCTCAGCATCGATTGTCGGTGGCTGAGCGGGTGGTGTGGCGGCCTCAGGGGTGGCTGCATAGTTGGCGGTGGGTGGCGGCGGGCTCTTTGTATATCTGTGCGGTGGGGGAGCCGGCCCATCAGGTACACCGTTGGTGCCATTTGTCTTTGGGGCGTCTACCGCAGGGCTCTGGGGTGCGGGAGAGGATGAGTGTTCCCTGTCCAGGTCCATGGGCTGGGGCGTGGGCTGGTCCATGGCAGCGGACATTTGGACTGAGAGACGCTGACGCTCCTCAGGCGGCAGATTCAGCGGGTGCGAGTCACGGTCGTATTTGGACGAACGCTTCGACGAGTAGGAACTGGAGCGGCGGGAGGAGCGTTCCCTGTCCTTGACCTTTGAATGTGACTGCTTGTCGGGTGAAGCGGGAGGGATGTCGGAGCTGGACTGCTGTGTGGGCCTGTATTTTTTTGACGATTTAGCAAAAAGAGAGGGAAGAACCATGGAGGCGAAGTGCGGGCGAGTAGCGGCCTGGTGAGTGACTGGGTCGCTGGAATTTCAGTCGAGCGATGTTTGGAGAATCCAGGGTCGATGAAAATTGGAGCTGGGATTTGGCTCGTCCCGTTGCTAGAACGTTCCATTATCAGCGAGGATAATCCCGCTAGCACCGCTGCCACACTATCAAGCCGCGGCGGACGTGCATGGGAAGGCTGGGGCGCGGGTCCCTCGGGCGGAGAGCCAATCCTCTGGGATATCCGTATTGTCGCGGCTTTTTTTTATTTTTGTTTTGATATGTGCACATTCGGACAGCGAAGAAAACACATGGGCCTTGTTCTGCTGTATTTTTATGCCGACACACAGTACGTAAGATGGGGAGAACAGAGGGCGCTCGCGTGCCTCTGGTTCTGGTCTTTCAGCTACCTTTGACGCTACCTTGCACGACAAAGCCATGGCCAAACGTTGTCGCGGCGAAACGAGACCAGTCCCTGAGGCAACGCAATCTGCGATGAGCGAGGCTGGGGTGCGCACTGTCAACAGATCGCCAACACCGTGCACTTGGGGTGCGTGAGTTCGTCCACTCCTAACGCTCGCAACCCACCCCTTTGCATTGGCATGATGCGCTGGCTTTTTTGACAACCAGCCTACTCGTTTGTGTGCCAATGCCAAACGCTGCTTGCTTGCATTTGCGTTGCTGGTGGCTAGATGGCAACGAGAGAGGGCTGGGCGGCGCGTCGGGCAATCATGTCAAGATAAACTTTGTTCTGTGCGTTGCTGGGTCGCGATGGGGGCGCGGAGTAGGGAAATGCTGGGCGTGGATGCTCCATAGCCTCACGCGTCAGCAGACTAGGTGGTAAGATGTGTCTGGCTCCATGGCCGTTTCTATTGGCTGGTGCATTGACTGGTTCGCACAGTGGACCCCGCTCCGCCCCGAGCATACTTCACCACCGCCAACTCAGAGAGAGTATGTGTTGTTTGAACCGTGGTTAGTGTACTCGGTACAAAACCCAGGCATGCCTCAGCAACAGCAATAATCACTTTCTACATACTACTAGTTCAACGTCCCGTGTGCTCGCGCTAACCTCCGCCTCGCCTCTTTCGTCATTCTGCGCCATCATCCCGCTCTCTTCCACGCACGTGCCATTAGGTACCAGCATCCCGGCTTCACCTTCCAGCATATCCAGCCAAGGCTTCTACCTACTCCACATCTCAAGAGAGCACACGCTCTTTGGCGCGATCCCGGGTGCCACCGTCTTCAGCGCCCCGAACGCCCCCAAAGCCCGGATCCGCACCAGCACCGTCGCCTCGGCCCTCGCCTCTAAACCCGGTCCAGCAGCACGTATGACAGGCGGCGACCAGCGCCCAGTGGCCACTTCTGACCTTCGTCGACGTCTTTCCAGACCACGCAAACACCATCCAGCTTCGACTGGCGAATCCGATCGTCTCATCATCACCATGGGTCTTTCGTACAACATCTACCTCAACTCGTCGCGCATCTACGGCTGTAAGAACTGCAAGACGCACCTCTCCAACCACGATGACATCCTTAGCAGGGTTAGTGCGCCCCAATACCTTGCGCTTATATCGGAAAAATGCTAACAGGTCGCTCGCAGAACTTCCGTGGCCAGCATGGCAAGGCTTACCTGTTCGACAGCGTTGTCAACGTGACCGAGTCTGACCCCAACGAGCGCAACATGACTACCGGACGTCATATAGTCCGCGACATTCACTGCCGCCAGTGCAAGGAGACAGTCGGCTGGAAGTACGACAAGGCGTACGAGGCCAGCGAGAAGTACAAGGAGGGCAAATTCATCCTCGAGGCGGAGCTCTTATGCACCGTCACTTGAAGAGGCTACACTACATGGGGCTTGGCGTCTTGGATGGGCATTTGCGGAGTTTTGGTTTGGATAAGGGCAACATGACTGGGTTTATACAGACGGTGGTTTGTTTTGCATTTCGGTTTTATTTCTTAGCTCTGACTGGCCGTCGCAGGCCCGTCTTAAGTAGCATGTTGAACTCGCTAGCTTTGATTCTCACTCCTTTATCGGCCTACTCGGGCGTGAAATCGGAAAGATGTGGAGTGATGCTTGCAGGCTTGCCACAGCGAGCCGAGGCCCGCTCTGCTGCACTCTGCGTCATGACGCCATCCCGGTGTTTGTTCACAGGACGGGCACTCTATTTCAACCTGGTAAAGCATGGTTACAGCAGAGACATGCATGGAATTCTGTAAACTATGTGCGTACGAGCCTAGGTACTGTGCCTTCCTTGCTGGTGGCTGCTGCCCCGCCGAGGAACGACTGCGGGGTAGCTACCGAACATGCTCCCACTCTCGTCACGAACGCGTCTCCCGCACATCGGCCTTGCGTCCGAGCAGACACTTCATATGTAGGGCGTGAGCTCCACTTAGTTGCATTGTCTTACCTGCGCCTATATACATACACACAATTCTTTTCGTTCTTCCTCTTTGTCCTTGATCATTGCCAATTGCACACATTGTACCTGAACTTCTTCCAGACACAGGATGAAAGCTGTCGTCTTCAAAGGGCCGGGAAAGGTGGTGATTGAAGAGAGACCTATCCCCAAGATCCAAGATGACAAGGACATAATTGTTAAGGTGGACAAGGTACTGTTTTGTCAAAGCGCCAGCGTGCATTGCTAACCCCCATGCAGACGGCGTTGTGCGGGAGGTATGCTGGCACACTCACGATAGCACGGACTGTTTCTGACTAGGGAAACAGCGAACTGCATGTCTTCAGGGGTCACCAGCCATCAGGAACCGAATTTGTCATGGGCCACGAGTTCACTGGATATGTACACGAGGTGGGCGCATCGGTCAAAAACCACAAGGTTGGCGACCAGGTGGTCACGCCCTTTACAACGTCGTGTGGAGAGTGCTTCTACTGCAGCCATGGGTATTCATCGCGATGCACCAAAAGCCAACTGTTCGGGTCTGTTGGCCTGGACGGCGCTCAGGCCGAGTACGTGCGAGTTCCACTTGCTGATTCGACAGCTGTCAAAGCTCCACCAGGGATTAAGGACGAAGTCTTGGTTTTGATGGCGGACATCTTCCCTACTGGCATGTTTGCAGCAAAGAACGGATTCCAATATTCCAGTCCGGAAGAGATCAAAGACAGCGTCGTTGTCCTCATTGGATGTGGGCCTGTTGCTCTCTGCGCGCTGTGCAACATCACCGACTACAAGCCCAAGCACATTCTCGCCGTGGACTCTGTGCCCTCTCGGCTCGAGCTCGCCAGGTCGCTCGGCGCCGAGCCGTGGAACTTCCAGACGGACCGCGAAGGGCTCGACAAACGCGTCAAGGAGCTCACCGAAGGCCGCGGTGCTGACATTGTGATTGAAGTCGTCGGACTGTCACCCGCTCTGCGTATGGGCTACGAACTGATCCGGCCGTGGGGCGTCATCAGTTCCGTTGGTGTCCACAATGGCGAGATTCCATGGACTGGAAACGAAGCTTACAACAAGAATGTTAGGGTCCAAATGGGCCGTTGCCCCGTAAGGAGTGTGTTTGAGGAGGCAATGGAGAGCCTCAAGAGACATCAAGACAAGCTCGGGTGAGTGTAAACCCTTTCACTGTGGGCACCATGGCAGGTCAGCTTACACGGACAGATTTATGGCGGACAAGATTATGCCGCTGAGCGAGGCGGTGGAAGGCTACGACTTGTTTGACAAGATGAAGGTGCAGAAGGTTGTGTTTGAAGCCCAAAAGTAGGAGGCGTAGGATAGGATGTAGTAGTATATATGTATGTGCATGTACATAGTAGCAGTAGTATGTAGACGTGTTCCGAGGAGGCCGGCAGGCACAGCTATCCTCTTGAGACGGGAAAATACAATAGGCCGGCCAATGGGGTACTCCTGGCTTAGAGAGCAAGCATGGCGGGCCAATGCTGTGATGCTGCATACTTAGTGCTAGCTGCTGCATCGCCGTGGGGACCAGGATGGCGGCGAGGCGAGGGCTCGTGCACGCGGGGTCTATTCTGTGTTTGCGGATGGGGCGGCGCGAGGATGGTCGACGAACAGGCTGGTGCATTCACGTCTGCATCCAATGCCCTCGCCTTGTGCTGCCCTCGTAGAACGCAATGCTGCCTGCTGTGCGAGGACGGCTGCTGCATCGCAAAAGAAGCGCAGCTGCTCCCTCTGCCTGCCTGCCTTCTTCTTGAATGCGGCAAGGCGTGCCCGTTCTCGCTAAGACGAGCTTCAACCTACCTGCCGCCCGAATATTGCGCTCTGCCTCCAGACCTGTGTCCCTCCCTCTCCCTCTGCTTGCCTCGCTACATTGTGTGTCTGTAAAACCCCCCCGAGACTGGCACCATCACCACATCTCTCTTCTCTCCTCTCCCGGCCCTCCCTTTCTCTCTGCCCCTCTCCGTCCCCCTCAGCCCACCCTTGTTCCTTTCCCATCTGTCCCGTCGGCCGTTCCGCACCGACCACCTCTCTCACCCCCGCCACTTCCGTAGTCGCCTGTGAGTACATACAGCTGCTCCCATGTTCACTTCCACACACGATCCCAAACACAACCACTGACACTCGATCCCACAGCCTGACCTCCCTTCTCCCCGTCCCTCTCCCTCCTCATCCCCTCTCCCCCCTCTCACGTCCTACCGCCGTCCTTGCGACTTACCCTCTTCGCCTGTGAGTGTTGCGACGTTGCGCCAGTCGCGAAACTGCGTCACTAAACTGCGTCACTGACGACTGCACCAGCACTTTCTCCCGGTCATCCCGCAACATGTCCACCGAAGAGCCCCAGCCCGGTCCCGGCCAAGACGCCACCCGTGTTGCCGACCAACTCGACCGCCTCAACATGGACGGCGAGGGTGAAGTGGTCCCACGCACCGAAGAGGAGTATGCCGAGGCGCAGCTCACCTTGCGAGCCATTGTTTCGTCCAAGGAAGCTGGTGTCATCATAGGCAAGGCTGGCAAGAATGTCGCCGACCTACGCGATGAGACTGGTGTCCGCGCCGGTGTCAGCAAGGTAGTCCAAGGTGTCCACGACCGCGTCCTCTCAGTCACTGGCAGTCTCTCTGGCATATCAAAGGCATATGGTTTGGCTGCCAAGGGCCTGCTCGAGGGCGCACCTGCCATGGGCATGGGCGGTGTTATTCGCACTGACGGCACTCATCGTACGTACAAATGCTGTGTCCTGGCACCAAGGTAACGGGTGCATGAAAATGCCAAGCTAACTTTTTCAGCTATCCGCCTCCTTATCTCCCACAACCAGATGGGCACCATTATTGGCCGTCAGGGTCTGAAGATCAAGCAGATCCAAGATGCCTCTGGTGTCCGCATGGTTGCCCAGAAAGAGATGCTTCCCCAGTCGACGGAGCGCATTGTCGAGGTCCAAGGATCTCCTGCAGGCATCGAGAAGGCTGTGTGGGAGATTGGCAAGTGTCTCATTGACGACCACGAGCGTGGCTACGGTACTGTCCTCTACAATCCTGCTGTTAGGGTCCAGCCCGGCGTGGGTCCCGGTCCCGCGGCGAATGGTGGCAGCGCGCCCGCCGGTGGCATGGGCGGCGGACGCTCGTACAACCGCACTGGCCATGGCGCTGACTTTAGTGACTCGCCGCCTGCCTTTTCTCGACGGTCCGGTTCGGATGCTGCCAGCAGGCCACCGCCCCCTACACACACGGAAGACGGTGAGGAGATGCAGACGCAGAACATTAGCATTCCGTCCGACATGGTTGGTTGCATCATTGGGCGCGGCGGCAGCAAGATCAGCGAGATTCGAAAGACTTCGAATGCTCGCATCTCCATTGCCAAGGCTCCCCACGACGACACTGGCGAGCGCATGTTCACCATCACTGGTAGTGCCAGTGCTAATGAAAAGGCCTTGTACCTCCTGTACGAGAACCTCGAGGCCGAAAAGATGCGCCGCAGCCAGGCGCAAGAGTAGACGGCCATGCTAGCACATCCCTCCACATTGAACACGATTGTGGGTGGTGCTGCCTCCACGCCACCCATTGAAACTGGGCGAGTTTACTAGGAGGCCATACAGCCGCTACATGATATCGCTGGTCCTTCACGTTCGACAGCCATCTGTACTTGTCATTCCCTAATGAAGGCCCACCGACATGAGATCCAAAAGCATGAGCTTGATTAGTTTCTTACTTGCTGTTAAATGATGGATACCACGGATTGTTTGGGGGCATTGTTTTAACCTTTTTTTTATTGTCGAGAGAGAGAGAGAGAGAGATCGATATCCAAGTGCACGCTGAGCGGTTCACGAATGTCATGACGTTATGGCCTTTGATATCCGGATCGCGCATGTGCTCATGGGTAGCAGCGCTAGTATCCATTTTGTGGTTTTTCTAGCGAAGAAGAGATGGGGCAGATATGAGTTTGGTCTCATTGCCTCGAGCTCTATGGCGGCACTCCAATGTACTTTCCCTAATCACTCCCTCACCACCATCCCCCTGCTACAGCCCGTCACTCCTACCGATACCTACCTACTAGATACAATCAATCAAACATATTATGTCGGCATGTGAGGTCTTGTGGTGGTTTGAATGGTGATTTCCTGTAGCCAAGGGGCAGTGATCCCAGGTATAGATGGAGGAGATGAGCTGGTCTTTGCACAAGAGGCACAGCGAGGCTGCGAACGGCTGGACCCTCGCTGGTCGACTAGTGCATGTACGTCATGGTGTCACGCTTTGACACGAAGCACAGGACGCAAGTGCCGTTGGCCCCCCCTCGCTAACAACTCAACCAGCGTCGGACCACTGCGGGTGGTGCACAACCATCCAACACGTCGACAGCCTCGAGACTGCTGGCGATGGCGCGTTGTCGACTGGACGAGTAGTGCTGGAGGCGCGGCAGCCCTCTGATGCGGTGAGGTTCGGCAGCGGAGCTCGCTTATCCTGCTGTGCTTGCCAGGTTTGGTAGTGCCAGGGATCGCCCAGAATGCCGGAGATTGGTAGACTAGAGAGCACCGCACAGCTTTGACGCCCGACCGATTTCCGAGGCTGGGATGGCAGCTGTCTTTTCATGAGCTATGCTGTTCTAGGAAGGGGTGCATAGTGGTTAAAGATGATTCTTCTTGACCGCACATTCCCTCTTTTCCCTCCCCGTCTCTTCACCTTGACAGACTTTTTTACCCGTCACCTTAACTGCACCAAACCACCCATACCAAGTCACATCAGCACTACACCATCACCATCTGGACCACAGACAGCACTCAAGAAACATCATACCACTGGCACACTCTGACAGGATGGCGCCCGTTCAGACACAAACCATGACATCCCACCAGTTCGACAACCCAGTCACAGTCATCCGAGCCTCCGGACGGATATCCAAACCACCAGCGCGCTCCACGCGCACACAAAACAAGGCACTCCTGTCACATTCGCCACAGATTCCCACAGCACACCCAGACATCAACATCACATTACTCCGCAACAAGCTGCTCCTGCAATGCCGGAGATACCTACCCTCGGACCTCCTTCATGAAGCACTGGCAGACGGCATCTACTCCCGCGCCACTCACTGGATCACGCCGTGCTCGAGCGCGGCATCCAAATTTGGCAAGCGGAAGAGGTACTACGTGCTTGACTCGTCGACATTCACGTTCCAGTCTCTTGGCAGCGCATGGGAAGCGCGGATCCTGTCGGGTGGCAGCCAGCCCATTGACGCAGGCAACGGGGTAGTCATCTTTGTCAAGGAGAGAAAGGAATGGGACGCATTTATGGCGGGGTACAGAAGGCAAGGCAAGCGAGCGGGGCAATTGATGAAGCTCAAGCAAAAAGACACGGAGAGAGGGTGGCGAGACGCGTGGAAGCGAAAGTGCGGTATGGAAGAGGGCGGGGGCAAGGAAGTGAATGCCGGGCCCATGTGGGTGCTGGTCAAG
Source organism: Bipolaris bicolor (assembly GCA_026262445.1). NCBI lineage: Eukaryota > Fungi > Ascomycota > Dothideomycetes > Pleosporales > Pleosporaceae > Bipolaris > Bipolaris bicolor. Next base: position 1,061,999 of record JAODYD010000001.1, on the reverse strand, counting down.
AGCGCTGTTGCGAAGATTGTCAAGGGCGAGGCCTGAGACAAGCAACGGGGGCGGGAGGAGGAGTTGAAGCTCACGTGTGGCAGCTTAGGGCAGAATGAGGCGGAGAGGGCGAGGTGCGTGGGCGGCGGGGTGGGGAGGGAGAGCGGTTAGCATCATCAGCAGGCCGGAAGCAAAGGGCTAGGCCTCGGCGTTTTTCTCTTTGCATCATTCTTAGCGAGCATTTTTTTAGACACGACCATTGACGATGGCTGGGGGGGGCGGTAAGCGCGTTCCTCAGCGCAACAACACCAGTAGAGTACATACATAGAAATACATGTATCCTTAATGGAAAACACGCACAGAACAAGAATGGCAGCACTGGTTTGTCTGCATTGTTTCACGCTCCCTTTGGGCGCTTTTTTTCCCTCATGTGCCCGTCTGCGCTCGTCCCCCCTCCCCTCCCTTCCTCCCCCCGCCCTGAGCTTGAGACGTCCGCCCCACAGGGGACAAGGCCACAAGGGCGGGTGGTGGCCACGCTAATCGCCCACTGGTTCCGAAACGCTAGCTTCCGAATTCCGATCCCCGAAAGAGGCTCAAACGTGGCTCGTGCCGCTCACATTAGCGTTCTCCGTCCTTAGCTCCGGCGCGCCGCACTTGAAGCCACGGTTGTCAAGGCAGACCGCGAGGGCCAGAGAGAGGAAATCATCAGGCACTAAAGCCAGGTGTTCACTCTCGCCTTGGTGGCTTTTTTCCATTTATTATCGGCATTACCCGGTGGATTTGACTCTTGCGCATTCTCATTTCTACTCTTATCAGCTTGTTGCTTTTCGTCTTCTGAGCGCTCATCTCCCTGCGCCTGTCCACTCCTTTTATCCCCCCTCCAACCTTGCATCGTCGACGCAGAGGACTCGCGAACAACCACAGTACGAAAGAATAAAATGGCACAGGCAGTGCGCCGCAAGGCCAACGAAACCAATGGCCATGCGCACCACCGTCTCGACGATGCGGTGCACTCGATTGAGCAGAAGCTAGAAGAGCAGGCGGAGCTGCATGCGCGAAACCCTCAGGAACAGAAGGAGGCAGGACTGTTCCAGCTCGTCATTTGCGTCGCTGGTATTTACGGTAGTTTGTAAGTATCACAGCACGCATATGCGACAAAAGAATACACACTGACGAGCGCAACCCCAGCATGACATGGGCCTGGATCCAAGAGCGTCTAACAACCACCACCCATGGCCCCTCCAACGAACGCTTCACATACTCCATCTTCCTCAACACCATCCAATCCGCCTTCGCCGCCATAACCGGCCTCATGTACCTCTTCCTCTCCGCAAAGAAAGACCCGAAAACCGGCGTTCGCACCGTCGCCCCCATTTTCCCTTCCCGCAGTATTCTCCTACCACTACTAGGCATCGCCCTGACCTCGTCACTTGCCTCACCTTTCGGATACGCAAGCCTCAAGCACATCGACTACGTCACCTTCATCCTCGCCAAAAGCTGCAAACTGCTACCCGTCATGTTCCTCCACATTTCCCTCTTCCAAAAACGGTACCCAATGTACAAATACGCAGTCATCGGCTTCGTAACCCTCGGCGTCGCAGTGTTTACCCTGTACAGCCCATCCACTGCGAAAAAGGCCGCCAAAAAAAGCGGAAGCATAAACGCAGATGCCTCGCAGACTGTCGGCTTGGTCTTGTTGGGGGTCAATTTGCTGTTTGATGGACTCACGAATACGGTGCAAGATCACATCTTTACGTCATTCAAGGGTTTTACCGGTCCCCAGATGATGTGTGCACAGAATATCATGTCAACGGCCCTCACAGTCTCATATCTCCTCATCACCCCCCTTCTCGCCTCAACCCCGCTAGCCTCATCCCTCGGGCTCGCGACCTCGGAACTCAGCGATGCGCTAGGCTTCATCACAAAGTACCCGGCCGTAGGCGCGGACGTCCTCATGTTTTCAGCCTGCGGCGCAATCGGTCAGGTTTTCATCTTCCACACCCTCGCCCATTTTAGCAGCTTGCTGCTTGTTACCGTCACCGTTACCCGCAAGATGCTGACTATGGTGTGGAGCGTGTGGTGGTTTGGACACGAAATCACGAGTATGCAGTGGGTCGGTGTTGGGCTTGTGTTTGGTGGTATTGGTGCTGAGGCCGCGATGGGCAGGAGGGAGAAGGCTAAGAAGGCTGCGGCTAAGAAGGCTGAATTGGAGGCTGCGAAGAAGAGGTAGATGTGTTGTCGAGGCGAGGATATGGGTATCCCGGCTTTTTCTTTTCTTGTACATTTCACACACACACACACACACACACACACACACATTACCGCTCTAGTGTCTTTTGGAAATAGGGGAGAGGAGTAACATATACCATAGATAAGAGTAGAAACCAACGTAGAAAGTCAATCATGTTTCAAAAAAAAAATTCTCATCTTCTCTAGTCTAAATCTACTCCACAACCCCCTTCCTCGCCCACTCCCTAAGCACATTCTTCTGAATCTTGCCCGTACTAGTCTTGGGCAACTCCCTTACAACCACCACCTCCCTGGGCACCATAAAGCGACTAATATGGCTGTTTTCCTTCGCCCACTGAATCACCTCTGCACCCAGTGTCTCGCTGTTGGAGCCATCTTTTGTGGTGACGAAGGCCTTGGGGCGCTCGCCCCAGTGGGAATCCGGGACGGCGCAGACGCCGACTTCGAGGATGGCGGGGTGCGTGGAGAGCATTGCTTCGAGGGCGACGGAGGAGATGTTTTCGCCGCCTGGGAGATAACATGTCAGTGATTAGATTTGGAAATTGAAGAGTTTTGAAAGGAAAAAAAAAGGGGGTGGGGGGGGGGGAACGCACCACTGATAATAATATCCTTTGCTCGATCCAGAATCTGGATTGCGCCGTCAGGATGCCAGACTGCCAAGTCGCCCGTGTGCAACCATCCCCCTTCCCACAGCTTGCGCGTTGCCTCTGCGTCCTTGTAGTAGCCCTTTGCGCAGATATTGCCTTCGAAGATGATTTCGCCGATTTCCTGGCCGTTTTTCTCGACGTTTGTCAGGACGCCGGCGGGTTGCTCGGGTTTGATGACGCGGAGGGCTTTGGCGACGATGAAGCCGTGGCCCTGGCGTGCCATGCGGCTGTATTTCTCTTTGTCGGGGAGCGTGTCCCACTCGGGCACGTGGTAGCCCTTTGTGATGGGGCCGTAGGTCTCGGTTAAGCCATAGACGTGGACGGGGTTGAGGTTCAGGTTTGACATTTGCTCAAAGAGCCAGGCTGAGGGTGGGGATGCTGCTACGGTGACGCGGACGGGTTGGGGTAGGCGTTCGGCTTCTTTGGCTGCACAAAGCAAAGTGTTGACGGTTGGCGCTGCGTTAAAGTGTGTTATGCCTTCTTCCTTGAGCAGGCGCCAGATTTCTGGGTAGTCAATCTTTCGAAGGCAGTAATGAGTGCCTCGGACAGCGGTGACGGACCAGGGAAATGTCCAGCCGGTGGCGTGAAACATGGGCAGTGTCCAGAGATACTTTGCGCGGCCTGAATGATAGTTGAGCCCGGACTCAATGACATTGCCCATGGCAGCGAGATAGACGCCGCGATGTGTGTATTCAACTCCCTTTGGTCTGGCCGTGGTCCCACTCGTGTATGCAAGCGCAATGACGTCTTCCTCGTTCTTCGCGTGTGATTCCAGGTTCTCCCATCCTTTACCGCCCTGCTCTGTATCATACTTCAGTCCCTCCAACACCGCATCGTCAAAAGGACCCGAGAGCTCGCCCTCGGTGGCATCCATGTCCGTGTCGACTAGGATTGGTACATTCGGTTTTGCCTTTCTATAATCGTCTAGCAAGCTCACAAATTCCGCATCCGCGATTATCATGTCTACATCCGAATGTTGGAAAATGTAGCTAATATCATCAGGTTTGAGCCGATAATTGATAGCTACGTTTACAGCTCCCGCGGCCGCAATTCCAAATATGCTCTCCAGGAACGCTGGCGTATTGGTCGCCAGTATACCCACTCTCTTATATCCATGTTTCTTCAAGTAGTATGCCAGTCCTCGCGCGCGATCCGCAGCTTCAGCATAAGAACGCCGCAGGATCTGGTTGTTCGCAGTCTTGTGGTATATGGCCAAAGCATCAGGTTCAATCTGTGCGGCGCGCCAGAGAAACCATGTCGGGCTGAGCGTGTGGAAGTTGTTTCTGTGGTGGTATTCGTGGCTATCGCCGGGTTGGATGGGCGGCGGACCGGGTACGGGGTTCGCAGAGGTGAAGTGTGATGCGAGCTGCTTGAGACGGTCTTTGGCACCCTCCATGGTGTATGTCTTGTGTCTAACAACAATTGGGATGAAACAAGCTTTTATACACACACGAGCTCCAGGGGCGATCTACAAGCTTGGCCAAGCTGAGCTGAGCTATAGACGCGTGAATGCGGAGTAAGTCCGCTGTGGGTTCAAGTGCGAGAGATGTCCGAACTCGTTCGCACCAGGGTACTGTAGGAGTATGATGACAGTCTCAATAACATTCAAAGGGGTATGGACAGCAAAAAGCAACGTTCAAGTAAATCACAACCGAACCCCGAAAAAAAGACGCGTTCAAGCAGCGCTGGGCGGGCTGACACGTCGAGTCGTTACCTACGACGCCGGGTTGGGGAAATCTGGGGAAGAGATCCGATGCGGGACGACGTCAGGGCCGAGGTTAAGCGCTAGCTGGCCTGCCATCTTGGCCATTGGCCATCCGGCCATCCTTCCGACCGCGGCGGTTCTGCGTGCACATTGCCTGGCTTGCTCGTGCAAGATAACGGTATGGATTGCACTATTGGTCTGGTCAAATGCACTGTCAAAGGGGACTGAATTGGATTAACAACATAACCGCCAGTCTATTGCGAACGCTCAACGCCATCAACATGCTTTACATCAGCTGTGATTTTTCATTTCGTATTGCTTCTAGCCGGAAGAGTACCTGAAGACACAGCAGACCGACCGCAAAGAGACCCATGAACACGTGAGCACTCTGGTATTGATGTGCTCTTTTAGCCTGGACACCCTTTCGAATGGTCGGAGTATAGTAGAGGAAAGAAACATCCCATGAGCCAAATGCAATCCACGCCGAACCACATCACCGAAACCGACACTGGTCATCAACTGCCGTTTTCTAGTATCCGAGGGCGGTAAGCTGCTCCTGGGTCTTGCTGTCCACGTTGGCCGTCTTCTTGGCCTCGGCCAACTGCCGTCGGAGGGCCTTCTTGCGCTCGTAGTAAGCAGCACCCTTGACCTTCCTGCGCTCCTCAAGACTACACAAAATTTTGTTAGCAACACAAATTGGTGTGTGGTAGTCACAAAAACATACCGGGCAACAACGTCCTGGTACTTCCAGCCGAACTCGTGGCCGAGACGTCCGACAGTGCAGTACTTGCGGCCGGGCTTGAGCCTCAGTACCCTCAGGGCCTGGGGAACAACGACGCGCTTCTTCTTGTCGTAGGGGGCGGGGATACCCTCAAAGGTCTTGAGGCGCTCCATGGCGGCGGCACCACGAGCGGTCTTGTGGGGAATCATGCCGCGGACAGTTCGCCAGAACATCTTGGAGGGGGCGCGGAAGTGGAAAGGACCTGAACGGCGAATTAGCACGTCGTCGGCGAATTGGCACACAGCAGAATTTTGGCTGCAAGAGTGCCACAGATGTATAGGGGAGACATACCACCGCGGGTGGGGTTGAAACGGGTCTGCTTGCGCAGGAAAGCCGAGTACTTCACTGTATGACGCTGTCAGCTACTGTAGTTTATTTGTTGGAGTGTTCCGAGAGCGCTTCGCAAGAGCAGCCACAATGCATGTCAACAACCATTCAATGCCCTTTGGTCACCCCCTTTTTCATGTGCATTCATTGTGGCCTGCTGCCTAGGTCGCTTGCTCGTATTCGGTGGTTGAACGTACGCTTCGCGCGGAAGAACTCGCCGGAGATGTTGAGAGCCTCACATCGCACGACGACGATCTTCTGGCCATTTAGGAGCTGCTTGGCGACGGTGCTGGCGAGGCGACCGAGCAAGTGGCCCTTGCCGTCGATGACCTGGGTGCGCTGTCAGCGAGAGGCTCCTTGGAAAGCAGCTTGTGCCTTGGTGTTGACAAGAGGCGCGGGCTGGCACGGCGACCAAGTGCAACCGCCTGCGCTAGAAATATGCGGCTTCGTGTATTCGGGGCGTACGTACAATGACGGGTTCGAAGGTCGACATTTTGCTCGACTCCGGTGTGCTGTGAGGTTAGTTGTCGTGAGGAAAGAGCTCGTTGCAGCGGATTCCAATACCACCAACAGGCTAAGCGAATATTTCCATTGGTGTGTGTGTGGCCCGTGCACGGCTTAGCGTCGCTCGAGAAGCCTCTGCCAGTCCTCTTCAGCGCAAGATGCTCGTTTGGGAGGCGAGGCACCTCACCGAATTTGAGAGTTTTGTGCAGAGTCCTGGGGCTTGGTGTTGTCTTTTTTTGTTGCGCTTATCGGAATCGGGTGGGAATAGTAGTACCGTGGTGCTGAGACAGCACTCAGGGAGTACCACGATCCTCAGAACGGCCATTTCCAAATTCGCCAAACGCCTCTGTGATTTCCTTACACCCGTGGCAGTCTTTTACAATTGACAGATACGTCGCATCCGTTTATTGCAGCTGTATTCATCCAGATCATGTATATGGTTGACGTTGAGCACACCTGGACGTGAGAAAAATAGCACCAAGTCAATTTTTGTACTTTGCGCCAAGTTCGCAGCACATTGACCACACATCAGCTTACGACAAGGAACGCCCAAGTTTGCCTACAGAGAAAAGGATATATCTGAAAACACTCGGATTAGGAATTTTTCTTCATACCAAAATCGCAATCGACTCCTTCTTTCTTCCGATAATATACTCACAATAATGTGTCTATGGGTGATGGTGGCAGGTACGCCCTGCAACTCTCCGTTTTCTGCAATCGCACAAATTGAGGCGTACTACTCTCGAATCTTTCCAAGGAACGCGCAGCTGCTGTTGTTTACAATGCGAAATTGCCGAATGAGTGGCCATCTCCTCTGCCAATAGCTTTTACGGTTGTATACAGAACTAGCCATCGCTATCTGATTGATTTTTTCATCATGCCATGTTGGCGCAGATGGACTGACTATCAATCAACCGGCTCAGTCGTGCGACTAATCTTTACCATTCCATTTACCAGCTGTACCCACTCACTCACCAGCACTTGTCCCTTGTCACAAAAGAAGCATCCCGCACACGGAAGCCCATATACAAGGTTGCACGCAAGCCTGTTGTGCATAGGCCTTGATATTGCATCACTGGAAGATCTATGTCCGTTTAACACGAGAAATGACCGCAGAAATGCCGTCAACTTACCGAAAAGCTTTTTTTTGATCTAACTACACCAACTTCTGCATACGCAATTATTAAACCTTAGAGATCGGAAATAGTCGATCATAATTCGTCTCTTCCCGACAGCACCAGGTTGCGTATGCTGTCTCATGGGTCTAGGAGTTCAATTTCCCACACCCAAACTCCGCGTGCGAGACAGACTCCATCGCCTACATCAGAGAAAGCTGTGGACTGAAACCGACAGTTATTAATATATAACACATATGATAATGCCTGAGTTTCGTTAGTGGTGTGTACTTATGCGAATGGCTAGACCTGTTCACAGAACAGGGCTATTGAGGCGTACGCTCACAACTGCATGTCTAGACTCCAAGACCTGGTCAGCGTGAGAGCAACAATCTTGGCATTTCATCATGTTTATGCATGGTTCATTCCAAGTGTCAGCGCAACGCCGAAAGTCAAAGTCATTCACCGGGGGCCCAACCTGATGTGCGTATCTGAATTTTCCTGTGCCTTGGCTATTTCCCACGTACATACATTTTCAATTCGCTAATGCACGGAGCAGAATCTTCGCAGACAACAGATGTTGGTCAACCCAATCCTACGGATGTCGTCACAACGATCGTCACATCGCCTGGATTTTCGCCTCTAGGTTTTCCACAATCTTACCACAATCTTACATACGTTCTGGTCCAACAATCTGGCACGAAGCCCAGTTATCACTAGTAAGCAACGGGCCTATGCAAACTATGTACTTATTCCCTACTAGTCGGCGCAAATGGTAAAAACTCGGCTTTTGATGGTCCCTACATTCGAGAAGCCATGACTAGAGCAACTTTACAAGGCTGTGACGTCTGCGCCAGCCAACGCCCGGCGAGAACGTTGAGATCGATCGCGGCTTTTCATGCCGAAAATGGATGTAAACCAACACACACAGGTTCGCAATTATTGCTCGGTGGTTAGTACTGCCTAGACGCTATGCGCTGGCTGTTGACCGCATGTCTTTCAATACGATCGACGCGGTCGTTAAACTGTGATCGAACGCACAGATGTGCGACCCATGTGACATTTGACCGTCTGTTCGCAGATGAAAGGGACCGTTTCAGTGTACTGCAATATAGATAGTCCAAGGATGACCTCTCAACAACAGCGGAGAAGGGGCCGGTGACGGGTGGAATCTCGTCCATGGGATAACGCTTTTCCTGTTCCTTTTGCATGGGGTAATATGGGCTTTGGATGGTTGCCGTCGGCTAGCCACGTAGTCATGGTCCTGGCTGGCATGCTGCCACACTAAGTCGTGTCATGCGCCACAGCAAAACGCAGACGACTTGGCAACCCTGAACATCTGCACATCTGCGCTTGGCATTATGCACGTAACCTGCTTCTCAGCCACGTTTCGCGCAGTGCGACACCAGCCGAGGACGCGACATGCGCCACTCCTTGGGTGGATATTGTTCCAGGTTTTTGAGTTGTGGCGCAAAAGGAATCGTACGTGATTGCTCTTTGTGTGGCTAGGGCCGTGGCTAGTGGTGTGGCTAGTGCAGTGGCTATGACAACAGCCGGTGCATGAGACGCATTGGCATCTCGGCTTACATGTCCATTTGCACCCTGCGACTCATGGCAAGCAGCCAGTCAGAACAGCTCTTTGGGTTGAACCAGCTGAGTCAGCCGGAAGTCGGCACCTCTAGCTCAATAATATGCGCCACTAAACATCGTACCCATCAAAAAGGTGTTCCCACCTCCAACATCCGCATTCGGAGCTCTCTTCATGCCAAGGGGCCTTGTTATGACGCAGGTGTGCAGTATCGGTACTTCCGAGAGGCACGAATGGGGTGACGCTCTACTTTTTCCCCCTTTTACTAAACAGTAATAGGCCACCGTTTCTCAAGGAATCTCTTGGCCTGTCTCCAGGAGCAGACTTCGCCATGTGCGTGTGACCGTATTGCGAAGGAGCGCCTCGCCAATCCAATACGCTTTACCGGTACATACAAGGAACCTACGGGGAAACTAACGCGGGAAACCCGTCTCCCCCCCTGCTGTTCCAAAAAAGGGCAGTCGGCGGACAGATGGCTCACGAAGCGGGCATGGACGGGCGCTGCCCACCTGTCAGCTCTCCTGTTTTATTCGATAGTTGGGCGCATACAGTCTTGTAATAACTCTGCTATGCTGCGTAGGTCCATACATATCACGCTGACAAGAGAAATAGCCAAGGCATGGCTGGAGCACTGTGCGATGAATGGAATCGGTGAAGCAACCGCCGAATGCATAGAGACTAGGGTCACCAGCCGCAGTCAAGCCACGCTGTCATGTTTCTGGCGACTTTATCCGACGCTAAGAAGGTAAGGCTGGGCAACTGGGTCAAGTGGAGAGGACGATGCTTCGGAGACTCGCCCTTGTCCACATCCCGAGAGTTTGTATCTGGAGGGGATGAAGGACTTGCAACCAGTTGATAGCAACATGACGGATCCGTTAGTAACGATATAGGGTGTGGGCACCTTGACCGCAAGCGAGAGTTGTTGACTGATGATCGTTACTCGAACAAGAGGCTTTAGAGCGCACGAGGAGCAACAAAAGAAGGCCAAGCTGCGACGGGACAGCGGGTCACGCCACTAGTAGGGCCCCCGGCGGTGCAGCGCCACGGCCACAGATCCGCTTCTCTTCGCTTCAATGTCCAGAATGTATTGTTAGGCAGGGCCCCAACTGGAGCCGTACCATATGGCTGCTTCTTCCGTGGCGTGGATGGCGGCTCAGCAGGACCCCTCACCTGTGTTCCCCGTGGCATGGGCTCCCAGCTGTGTGACGCCACAGAGCGCACATGGAGCCATGGTAAGTGCCGACCACTCGACCACGATAGTGGTGTGCAGCTCCCGCTGTGCGTCCCAGGAGGTCTGAGTGCCGCCAAATCACCATTGCCACTGCCGCGAGTGGGGGCGGGAGCCCATATGAGATAACCGTCATTCAGGTTCAGCCAAACGGTACAGTAACTTCGACGGCTTGCTCTAGGCAAGCTCAATAGATGACTGTGATCTTATTCATGGGGCTCCCAAGGCTACGTGCCGAGACCAGAACCCAAAACCCGAGCTTGGCCTACAGGTAACAATAGAAAACGGACAACTCGGCGGACAGCAACGATTCGACTATTCGACTCCATCCATCGCCCAAGCCCGGCGGGACGGTGCCCATGCGACATGCGACGGCGCTAACCCTAGAACTAATACGTGACCCACACGCTTCTCCGCCGCAGTATAACCCTGTCGGAAGCATCCACCAGTTTACTCTTAGGCGCAGCATTCCCCCCAGCCACAGGACGCGATGCTCGATGCTCTCCATCTGCCAACCATGACTTCCCCGGCCCTCACGACAGCTGAAGACCTGCCGGCAGAGTCTGTCCGCTCCGCCCCTTTTGAAACCCATCAAGAAGACACATCCGAATTCGGCGAAGAAAACTCGGAAACTAATGACGTCGGCGACAATCAGCCACCCAAGCCGCAGCCTCAGAAACGACGACGGGTAACACGTGCCTGTGATGAATGTCGGCGCAAGAAAATCAAATGCGACGGCAAGCAGCCGTGCACGCATTGTACCGTCTACAGCTATGGTATGTTGGTAGCCACGTGTATAGCCGGAAATAATCCTGTCATCTTTTGAACCCACGCTAACACGGTACAGAATGGTGAAAAAGCCCCCCGGATAGAACCGGACATTGCGAAATCTCAAACTAACACCCTGCCAGTACTTACGATCAACCATCAAACCGCCGACGAAACGCAACTCCTCAGTATATTGAGGCCTTGGAGAGCCAACTGAAGCGTGCCAAAGCCTTATTGCAGGTGGTGCTCCCAACTGTAGATTTAAACGACCCCGCCATCGATGCCCACCTTCAGAATGGATTGCTACCACAGCTGCCCCAGGTGGCTCCCCGACTTCCTGTGATGCCCATGGAATCACGCGCGCCCCAGCATCATGTCCCTTTGCAAAACGAAGATGTTCCTGACTCACATCTGGAGGCCATGGTCAAGGCGACAGGCCAGCTCGATCTTGACGAAGAGGGAAACTGGGATTACCAAGGCCATTCTTCCGGACTTAGCTTCATGAGGGGGCTTCGCCAATTTGATGACATGTTTCAAATTCTACCAGATGCTTCGCCGTCTTTTAAGCAACGTACAATGTCCTATGATGCCTCCTCGCCAAGTGCTCTTTCCATAGCTGGATCTACGTCTTCAGCAGTCAATGTGGCTCTTCCCAGCAAAGAAGAGGCACGCACTCTGTGCGACAACGCCATTATTCAGTATACTGCCATGCTCCGAGTGGTCCATCTTCCTACTTTCTATGAGCAGATGGAACGCGTATACAAAGTAGCACCCGAAAATTACGGAAGTGCTGAAACTAGTTTCTTGCCTCTGCTTTTCGCTGTTCTGGCCCTGGGAACGCTCTACTCAGAGAATGAGCGGGGTGCTGATGTTACGGGCTACGACGCCCTAACTGACGAGGGGTAAGTGATCATCCCAATGGACACCAGCACCGTCAAGCTAACATGCCCAGACTCAAGTACTTCAAGGTTTCCCGCCAACTCCTGGACATTACTGATTGTAGAGACTTAACCTCGCTTCAAGCCATTGTTTTCATGATACAGTTTTTGCAATCATCGGCCAAGCTTAGCACATGCTATGCGTATATTGGAATTGCCCTACGCTCAGCACTGCGTATGGGTTTGCACCGCTCGTTCAATGTCACATTCTCGCCTATCGAATCTGAAACACGTAAACGTATATTCTGGGTTATTAGGCGAATGGACACATATGTTGGAGCTATGCTCGGATTACCGCGATTCTTGGAGGACGAAGATATTGATCAGGAATGGCCGGCCGAAGTTGATGACGAATACATTACAGAGACTGGGATTCTGCCCATGCCAGAAGGAACCATTTCCGTCATGGCGGCTTTTAACGCGCATACTCGTCTCGTACAAGTACTGAACAAAATCTGCAAATATGTGTATCCTATCAAGGGTACGCAGTCAGGTGGCAAGAATTCGGTGACCTACACTGTGGGTTACTCCAAGATCCGAGAAATTGAGAGAGACTTGGCGCGCTGGCTAGACGAGTTGCCCGCCGCACTGAAGCCCGGTGGCGAGGTTCCCCCGGTTATCAAAAGGTATGTTCAGAGTCCCTTTTCTAATACCTGTTACATCTGCTGATAGACATGACAGGGTTCAACAGCTTCTTCGCATGGCTTTTGGACATGCACAGCTCTTGCTATACCGGCCATTTTTGCACTATGTTTCACAATCTTTCAGCGCTAAAGCTGTTGACCAAAGGGCATTTGCATGCGCCTCTGCTTGCGTCAACGTCTCCCGTAACATCATCCACATCTCCACGGAAATGCGGAAGCGCGGTGTACTAGCCGGGGCCTATTGGTTCTCCATGTACACGACATTTTTCGCTATCGTATCAATTCTCTATTTTGTATTGGAAAATCCTACTAGCCCCACCAGTTTTGAGTTGCTACGAGATGCTGTGGAGGGCAAGGAGGTCCTGGCCTATTTTGCAAAGAGAAGCCTCGCAGCTGATAGATGCAGTATTGCGCTTGAGGTACGCAAAATCCAAACACAAACAAATACGTTACGCTAACCATTTTCAGGGCATGTTCGAACGGCTACCAGAGTCTATTAGACATGGTGGAGAAATCATTGCATCAAAAAAGCGCCGACAAGGAAGTTCACCGCAATCCTCAGGAACAAGACCTACCTTGGCCAGTCAAAAAGATACGACAGCCCCACGACGAGCGAGCACCTACCCTGACAGCATTCCACACGTCAAGACGGCTGGCCCTGGCGCGTCCTATCCGTCTCCCCACAGTCATTTTGCTGGGATTGGCTCAAATTCTTCGTATCCCTCACACTCAATCTCTAACCCTAACTTGTTCGATGGTGTTCCGGGTCTCACACCTACCTCTTCCAATGACAGTCTGCCAAGCTTTGGTATGGCCCCTATTCATGACGCACAACAAAGCTCAGTCTACAGTCCTTCGGTTTTGAACAACTCATTCACAGATCCATCAGGCATGAATGTGCCAATCGCAGACATCTCGACTATGATGTTTCCTTCTACCGACCCTCTTGCCTATCCGAATCAGCCAATGACTGCTTTCGAAAACAGGCATCCTCAAGCGTTTGATCGCACTAGTGTTCCACCGGTGAGCAGCTGCCTTCCACACCCAATGTCGTCCGGCATAGACGTGAAGGGGCATCCTCCCATGTTTGCACCAACCAGTATGCCCGGTGGGCAAGGCCGGCCACAGAACGACAACGAAGCCCAACTGTTTAGTAATATTCCCATGTACTTGATGCAAGGCGCACAGCAGTATCGAGCCTATCCACAGCCAGGGATGCAAATACAAGGACCACACAATGTTCAGTTCGATGACTTGCTTACTCAAGAGGACTGGTCACATTCTTTCATGGACCCAGCGTTGACCATGGGTAATGGTAGGCCGCCACATCAGCAATTTATCCCGCATGGGTGGCGCTGAGACAGCGATTCCAATGGACGCATGATTTACCGAACCGGAGCGCCCGTAGATTCGGAATTACCGCTTATTGTTCGACTGAGAGCCCTAATCTCAGGTTAGAGAACTGCCCCAAGGTGGAGCCCTTACAAACTATTCAAATAAATGACGCCGCCACATCCCGGACATCTTCGGCCGCCCGGCCTCTGCGTATTACGAGCAACGGCCATACATTTTCCTTAGTGCATATGATTTCCATTGGCGTTTTCAAGTATCAAAAGCGTTATACCCCAAGGCAACCGGCTGGCACCGAGAAATTAAGCATTTTTCAACGGTTGGTGGAGGGTGAGGGCAGAGCCTCGCTGCTCAACGTTGCAACTCCGGTGTTCACTTCGATTGCGACCTGTACAATTCGCTCTAGTGTTACTTTTGTTTTGTTGGTTCCATACTTTTATTTTTCCAATCTAGGGCGGCGTTTGACTAAACAGAGTAGAAGGATGAATATACGGACTCTCGGTTGCTAGTCCCTTCAACAGAGAATTTCTTTTTTTTGCAAGGGTATTCTGGGAGAGGAGGTAGAAGTTGAAGAGGCCCATTGCCTCGATTCGTCTCGCAAGATGATGACCAGCTGCCTTATTAGAGTAGTCAATCGATACACGCATATCAACGGCACATTTGATTCCAATTGCAAGAAACGGCGGACTAATTCAACCGGGGCACCGAACCTCTCCTTCCAGGCAGAAACCGCAGAACGCTACTAACCGCATTGCGCATTTGCTCTGCAGTTCGCCGAGCGAATAGCCGAGCATCCAATGACCACGACTATCCCTGGACGAAGTTCGAGTAGTCGGGGACCAGTGATTGCAAGACACTGCATGTAGGCGTAAGGCGGACACAGAGATGCTGCAGCAGGGCGGGGTAGAAGAAAGCTCCCGGTATTTCCAAGACCGATGCCTAGCAATTACACCATCCGCCGACATCCGCCAAGTCAGACTACTCTTCTGGGTTATCATCCGCCAAGCACACGCACCGCCATTGGCAGCGCAGTCTAATGTGGAGAAGTCGCAACCGCCAAGCGTGAAGACCGGTTTGACTCAAGCCAGCTCGCAGTCAGCAGCCGTCTTGTTTCTTACCACAAGACCGGGCTTTTGCACCCGTACATACTAACCCCGTCACTTGGGCTCTTGGAACCCAAGCCTACGTATCTAACGACCTTCTTAACCTGGATGATGGGTGTAGATGTAGAGGTTAGCCTGCCATGTGCTGATAGGCTCAGTTGCTTGTGATGTTGCGAACGGGCGGTGTTGGGTCGGACCAAGGATGATGGGGAGGGGAGTTACGGCTTTCTAGGCGGTTGGGGGATAGTGGGAAATGTATTAGTAGCAAATATATATAATGTGAGTGTGTTACCTGGTTCTTGGGACGAGCAGCGAGTTCTACTGCGGTTTTTTTCTTGTCGTTCTGGAAAGTGAGGCTCAGTGGTAGTAATCATGGTTTTGTTGCCCTTGTTGTCGGTGCTTGGCTCTGCTGCCGTGGGCAGGGCGGCCATGCTTGGTACCGCGGCTGAGTATGACGACGGTACTGTACATCATATGATTATGGAGATGAAGGTGGTATGTAGATGTGCTTCTTTTTCTTTAAGTGTTTCTTTGAGATTGGATTTCGGAACTAACGATATAATCTAGGCCCAGTGGGATGCTGAACTTGCCTCGGGCCAAATGGACAGCTCCAGGTATCCTGAGTTGGGCTACACACCGTGTGTGGATGGTTTTGCGGCCGCAATTCCGGGAAACTACAACAATACCTTCAAGTGCCATAACGTTAGTTCTTCAATTCCTGAATGATATGGCCGTGTAGCTAACGCGGACCAGATCGACCTTTACCACTTCCTGCCACACCACCTTCTTGGAAGTAGCCAGGGTCAAGGCTCCTCGTCGTGGGGCTGGACATCTGAAGATGGACGTGAGTTTGTCGCCATTGGCCAATTCGATGGAACTGCCTTTGCAGAAATCACCAGCGAGGGCAAGATGGTCTACCTTGGTCGGCTGCCGCAGTACGACGCCATTGGATCACGTTGGCGTGAGATCCGCGTCATGAACGACTACGCAGTGATTGGAAGTGAGGCCATTAAGCACGGAGTGCAAATCTTCGACATGAAGAAGCTGCTCGACTTGGATGGCAGCGAGCCCAAGAACTTTACCCAGCAGGATCTTACCGGTCATTGGGGGCTGGGCACGAAGTGGAATGACTTGCCTGTAGGCAGGACGCACAACATTGTCGTCAACCCCGAACTCAACTACGCCGTTGCCGTTGGCTCCGTCGGTGGCAACGAGACTATCCGTGTCCGTGGAAACCTTCCCTGCCGTGGAGGTCTGATTTTCATCGACATGACCGACCCGTCCAACCCCACCAGCCCCGGATGTGCAAGCGGTGACGGGTATGTACACGACGCAGAATGCCTGGTATACCGCGGCCCAGACACCAGATACTACGGCCGCGACATTTGCTACGCGAGCAACGAAGACACGCTTACAATTTATGATGTTACGAATAAGACGGGTAACACGACGACGATCATTTCGCGGACGTCGTACCCGGGCGCCGAGTACGTCCACCAGAGCGCGGTCAACAACGTCACGTGGCAAGAGTACCTCTTCCTCGACGACGAATTCGATGAGCGCGACGCAAAGGTAGGACCTATGACACAGGGTCTGCCTACTACTCACATCTTCGATATCCGCGACCTGGAGAACCCCTTCTACTCGGGTAACTACGAGGGCAAGCGCCGAAGTATCGATCACAACCAATACGTTGTAGACAACTACCTCTACCAATCCAACTACGGCAACGGACTCAACGTCTTAGACATCAACTCCATCACCTCGGACCCCACTGGCGGCGGTATCTGCGAGGCTGGTTTCTTCGACATCTACCCCGAAGACGACGAGAACGAGGGCGGCGGCACTGTTGCTTTCCTCGGCTCCTGGTCCTCATATCCCTACTTCAAATCCGGCTTCATCTTCGTGCATACCATCGAGCGCGGTTCCTTTGTCGTCAAAATGACTAGCAAGGAATGTGAGAAGCCCAAGGTCTGCTCTGTCGACGGCTGCCTGAGCGGCATGCGCACGGCAAATGTCGAGGGACGGTTGCAAGAGAGCCAAGAGTTCTGTGGCAACTTTACGCAGAGGCAGATTGAAGATGAGACGGTTGTGCCAGACTTTGCGCGGACCGCGTGTGCTGGCAATGATACTGTGGCGAGGGTTAGCAGTGCGTGTGCTTGCCTGCCTACGCTGGCGGTACCTGAATTGCCACGTACGACAAGTCGCCCGCCGGTGCCTACGGTGTTGCCGCCCAGGCTGTAGGAAGATGTACGGAGTAATGGATGCGTTGAGAGCATTCTCATAGCATAGCAAAAGTACAAGTCGTAGATTAACAAAAAATTAATTCTTACACTATATTTGTCTTTGAATAATGCATGAGAAGTTAGATATTTGCATAGTTGCTATTCTACAAGATCTGATAGTGGGCCATCAATCTGGCATCTTGCTGAACAACGTGGTGGTGCCTGGCAGATGGTGGACCAAAAACAGACTAGCGCCCGCGCCACATGCTAGTGCGCGTGGCTCAGCCGCCAAAATCGACGTAACGTCATTGTTGCTGGGTTCGCTTGACAGATGAGAGCTCGCCCACTTTCTGGACACTCGTCTTCTCCCTATTCCCCAGAACCTGTTCCATTGGACGCTGCGATTGCGTATGGGAACGCTCTAGCAGTCAGATCCATCTCCTACTTTTCCATCCCAAAGACGCCATCATCCCTTTATAGAGCCCGTCCGCTCTCGCCGAGCATCATACATACCTACCTGCCACACAACAATGGCAACACAACGCAAACCTTTGTCTACTGAAAGCAACGGTGCTCCTACTACAGCTGAGACGCCTGTCGGTACCATGCGCCTCCCGACCTCGTCTGCTCGTCGCTCGCCGTTCCTCCCTACGCGCCTCGAGGCCCAACTTATCGCCATCTACCCGCTCACCCTCCTGCTCGGCAGCGTATTTAGCACGCTCTCGCCCTCGACGCGCAATGCGCCCTACTCGGCAAGCCTACAGTCGCACCCAGTCGAGTTTGCGCCCTCGTACTTTGCGCAAAAGAAGAACGTCTTCAACGTGTACTTTGTCAAAGTAGGCTGGCTCTGGACCACGCTCGCATTCGCCGTTTTTATCATCTTCCACCCCAGTTTCGGACAGGGTGCAAGCACGAGGCGATTGAGAGCATTCTTGAGATACAGTCTTGTGACCATGTGGTGGTACTTCTTAACGCAGTGGTTCTTTGGCCCGCCGCTTATTGATCGCGGATTCAGATTTACGGGCGGCCAGTGCGAGCTGCTGAGGAATGACGACGCGAGAGATGATATGAGCACCCCGAGGGAATACATTACGGCTGCAACGTGCAAGGCGGTGGGGGGCACGTGGAAGGGTGGTCACGACATCTCGGGCCATGTCTTTTTGCTCATCCTTGGGTCTTCGTTGCTATGGCTCGAGTTTCTCCCTGCATTGACGCGCGTTGAGGGGCTCAGGGATGGCAGGTTGATTACCCTGCCTGATGGAAAAGTCGCGAGTGTGGCCGTGGAAAAGGACATAGCCAAGGCCGAGGGCGAGGCCACTGCTCGAGGCGTCAAATTTGCGCTCGGTGTTGCGGCTTTGATGTGGTGGATGCTGCTCATGACCGCGGCTTACTTCCACACTTGGTTTGAGAAGTTCACGGGACTTCTTGTGGCATTTGCGGGGCTGTGGACCGTGTACTTTCTTCCAAGAGGTGTCCCGCAGGCAAGGGCGTGGTTGGGCATGCCCGGTGTATGATGAATGGGGGATTGATCATCGGGTGGATTACACGGCATTTTCAGTCTTTTGATCATGAAGGTTGAACGCGCGGAATCGCATAGCTTGCCTTACAATGATGGGTAGGATGTATCGAGTAGAAGCATACCAGGCGTAGTATTGTTTAATCCCATGTACCACCATTTTGATCTCGTTTTATCTTTGCACCATTTCTTCCATTCTAGCATGAGATTCGATCGTCTCCACAGGGATCAGCACCGATGAACCTCGATGCACCCAAGACCTCAATCCTCCACTCCCGAAAGCCCTTTCCGCTTCACTCCGCGCGTCTTTTTTTCTACTTTCCTGATTTTCAACAAAACCCCCCTCTGCGTGCATCATACGATGTGTAAATATCCCTGCAACCTTCTGTCCTACTACTCCTCGGGAGAACCCAACATGCTTAACATTCCCCCGAAGCATCCAATCCCATCATCTCAAGCGGGGTCCCCCGCACTTTCCTCCACTATCGAATGCGCAACGCACAAAAGTACCAAGTACATACCCGAACCCCCCCTCCTCCCACTCCCATTTAGTACACGGCAAAAAGAGCCAAAAGAAAAAAGGCACGAGTTATTTAACCCATGACGCCATGAGTCCCACTTACGTCGGCGCCCGCCGTTCCCGTTTTTTTGGCGTTCCAAGTGCCCAACGCGGTAGAGCACCCGCACATGCACATCTTTGCTGCCAATCAGTGTGTTCTCCGTTAGTTCTCCGCCTCGTTTTTTGGGCTTGATGGGGGTCGCGGACGAAGTGCTTGTTGCTGCTAATACCCCAGGACTGCCCTAGTTTTCCCCACTTTCCTTCCCCCTCACGGATGGTGAAGGTGCGGGTTCTTTTGGGAGTAGGTGAGGGGGAGGACGATCTCGGGATGTGAGCGATCGGTCGGTAGGTCTGGCGAGGTGGGTTGGGGTGAATATGTATATATAATGGTAGCAGGTTTTTTGTGTTGATGTACTGTTGTTTGCATCAAGCTTGATCTCGCCATGTTGGGTTTCAAGGGTGTTTGTGTGTTGGGCCTGTTGGCTCGCGCTGTTGTTGGACAGGATGGTGGGTGTTTGTGCAACTTGAACTCGATTGAGATATGGGCTAATTGAGAGGAATGCTAGCTGTCACGGCGAGTGGGACGAACTTTACGCTGACTGCGGATGGCATGTCGTATCTCTTCCATGTGGATACACAGTCTGGGGATCTCAGATCAGACCATTTTGGAGGACCGGCAACGGATTTTACGCCTCCTGCTCGCATCTCCTCTAGCGGATGGGTTGCTGGAGTCGGCAATGCTCGTCGCGAGTTTCCTGATATTGGTCGTGGCGACTTTCGCTTGCCTGCTATCCATATTCAGCATGCGGATGGCGATACTGTAACGGCTCTCCGGTACCAATCTCACGACATCTCGCAGGGCAAGCCTTCGTTACCGGGGCTTCCAGCGACGTATGGAGAAGCTGGCGATGTCACCACTGTGACTGTACATCTATACGACAACGTGTCTGATGTCTCGGCCGCACTTTTGTACTCGATTTTCCCAAAGTACAACGCTATTGCACGTAGCTTTACCATTACAAACAATGGAACCGCAAACATCTCGATTGAGAGGGCAGCGAGCTTCAGCACCGACTTTCCCAATGTCGAGCTGGAAATGATTGAGCCTCATGGCGACTGGTCTCATGAGTTCCAGACGGTACGGAGACCGATCGACTATGGCGAGACTACGTGAGTATCTTTCAGAGTAATTCATAACTATGGCTAATTGAGAGTAGATTCCGGAGCACTGCTGGTTACGCATCGCATCTGCACAATCCTTTCTTCTCACTTGTATCACCCACTACCACTGAGTCGACTGGAGAAGCATGGGGATTTAGCTTGATTTGGACTGGCAGCTTCGCCGCTACTGCTCAGCGCTTCTCCAATGGATACGTACGTGTGCTTATGGGCCTCAACCCAATCCATGCAAGCATTCCCATTGGACCGGGCGAGACTTTCCAATCTCCCGAGGCTGTTGGTGTCTACTCGTCAGAAGGTGTAGGAGGCATGTCGCGGTCTTTCCACGACCTCTACCGTAACCATCTCTCCCGTTCCAAGTTTACGAACCAGACGCGACCAATTCTGCTAAACTCATGGGAAGGTCTGCAATTTGACATCAACGAGACTTCACTCGTAAGTCTTGCTGGTGAGGCAGAACAGCTCGGCATCGAACTCTTCGTCATGGATGATGGTTGGTTTGGCACCAACTATCCACGTAACAACGACTCGCTCGGTCTTGGTGACTGGACACCCAACCCGGCCAAGTTTCCCAATGGTCTCGGTCCATATGTTGGCCAAGTAACCGACTACAAGGTACTGAACGAGTCAAAGCCCATGCAGTTCGGTATCTGGGTTGAACCAGAAATGGTCAACCCCAACTCGACACTGTACCAGGAGCATCCTGACTGGGTCTTGTCCGCTGGAAAGCACCAGAGAAGTTTAACACGCAGCCAACTAGTCCTGAATGTCGGACTGCCAGAAGTACAAGACTTCATCATCAACGCCGTTTCCAACATCCTCGACTCAGGCAACATTACCTACGTCAAGTGGGATAACAACCGCGGAATGCACGAGATGTCGCACCCATCCGACGACTACAAGTACATCCTGGGCCTCTATCGTGTTATCGACAACCTCACCACCAGCTACCCGGACGTCCTCTTTGAAGGCTGCGCCTCAGGCGGTGGCCGCTTTGACCCGGGTCTCCTCCACTACTGGCCTCAATCCTGGACCTCAGACAACACGGACGGCTCGGACCGCCTCACCATCCAAATGGGCACATCCCTCGTGTACCCGCCCTCGGCAATGGGCTGCCACATCTCGGCCGTCCCCAACCACCTCACCAACCGCAACATCAGCTTCGAATACCGCGGCCACGTAGCCATGATGTGCGGCTCCTTCGGCCTCGAACTCAACCCTTCGGAGCTCTCCGCCGAAGAAGCCTCGGCCGTCCCCGCCATCATGGCCGCCGCCAAAGAAGTCAACCCCATCGTCATCTCCGGCGACTTCTACCGCCTCGCACACCCCGCGCAGTCGAATTGGCCCGCAGTCCAGTTTGTGAGCCCCGACGGCGCGAGGAGCGTCGTCTTTGCGTTCCAGCAGACTATGAAGATTAAACCTGCCGCGCCGCCTGTTAGGCTGCAGGGTCTGGATCCCAAGGCGCGGTATAGGAATGATTTGGATAACGGGACGTATAGCGGTGCCACGTATATGAATGGCGGTATAAATGTGAGGTGGGACCCGATGGATTATCAGAGTAAGTTGATCTGGCTGGAGAGGGTCTGATATACGGAGCGGTGGAGGTAATTGATGTATTTATGTGTTAATGAAAATGAACATATGAAGCGTATTGCTGTGTGTTTGTTTGAGTACGTCTGAAGTAAGTGTATGCTTTGTCGTTTAAAACAACAGTGCGCTAGTGGGACTAGTGGTGAGGCTAAATGCATAGTTTACTAGATATAGGCGATAGAGTTTGACATAGTATGCACTAGAGGACTATAACTATGCCGATCAGACAAGGATAAGGCAGGAGCACAGATATATCACGTCAAGCATCAGAAGCAAAAAAGGTTGAGCTAGACACTCTATGCCATTCAGATATATACAATTATAGAAAACGAAGATATGCAAGAAGAATTAAGAGAGAGTTGGCATCGGCCTCTGACCGAACACTTTAGTTACTTCTTATTCCCAAGAGAGTTGCCTCAGCCGCTTAGCAAGAAGCGCCGGAAGGAACGTTAAGGCAGCTGGAGCTCTTCTTTCCACCAGTAATGCTAATACCGGACCAGTTCCAGCCGGAGCAGCTTCCCTTTCCGCAAAGGACGTAGACCTCAGTGCCAGATCCGGTAACGGTACCGGCAATGTTCTTGAGCGTAACACCGGTGATGGGGACGCCAGTGGTGGGCTTGCCAGTTGGGCCGCCGTTGAGGTAGTCCTGCTCGATGACGATGCCGTACTTGGCAATGTTCTTAAGGGTGATGTTTTCGTAGGTGATGTCGGAGACGGAGCCGGTGGCGCCGGAGATGGTCTTGATGCGGACACCGTTGTCTGAGTTAGCAATGGTGGTGCCGCTGACGGTGACACCCTTGACGGTGTTGTCCTTGCGGCCGCCGACGGAGCCGATGGAGACACCGTGACCACCGGAGCACTGGCAGTTTGTGACGTGGATGTTGCTGCCGGAGTTGATGGCGACGCAGTCGTCTTGGTTCTTGACGTTGGCGTTGGAGATGGTGATGCCGCTGGAGCTGCCAATGTCGAAGGCATCGGTGTTGTGGCCGCCGGCGGAGTCGCCTGCGCTGTTGTCGATGGTGATGCGGTCAAGAGTCAAGCCAGTGGCACCGTTGATGGAGAAGGCCTGGACGGGGGTGTTCTTGATGTTGAGTCCGCTGATTGAGGATGTAGTCAGGGAGTGAGCGTAGAAGAACTGGATTGGTTAGTCAGACTACGATTGAGATTAACTTTCAGTGAACTCATCGCTTACCTTGGGCTTGGTCTTGCCGCCGTTGGATCCCTTTCCGTCCCACCACTTCTGACCAGCTGCGTCAATGGTGTGGCCGGAGGCACCCACCACTTTGATGTTAGTTCCGGAGACGGAGATGAGAGGACCTGCCCACTCCTTGTATCCAAAGGTCGTTGTGCCCTGGAAGGTGACGGTGGTACCGGACTTCAAGCCCGTAAGGTCCAGGGTGGTACCGGCAGGAACAGTCATGCCGCTGATGACAATGTTGCTGCAAGAGGCCTTGTTCTTGATAGCAGTCGCAGCATCGGTGAAAGTGCAGCCATCGCGGGTATCAAGACCTGATGGGGCGGCAGCGACGAGCGCACCAGCGCTCAGAAGCATCGAAGTAAGAGCATATGCGACCATTTTGCTAGCTGTGGAAAAAGGAGAACTCAAAACTGGATATGTAGCTATAGAATCAACAAGGGAAGGACTGTGGTAATTGATACTGGAAATAAGGAGGCAACGCTACAGTACTTATACAAGGGCCCCAAACATGAGGGGGCAGTGGAGATGGGCTTCCCCACAGGTCGTGTTAAGCTAACTCTAGCTCTAGAATCTCGGAGGCTTGTCGCTCTAGGCAATGCTTGACACTGCGCTAGGCCACGTTTTGGGTGGACATGAGTAGTAAAGAACCGGAATGACAAGCATTGGAGGATCCACCTGATCGATTTCTCCGCGCTGCGGAACGCTTGTAGATTGTATCTTCGTATTCTGAAACATTTGGGTCTTGAACGTATAACTATTAGTATTTAACCTTTGCACTGTGTCAGCCCTCAGCGCTGCGAACCGTTCGGCGGAGCTTCGCATATCTCATCTGAGATTTGCAAAACAAACCGGCAATGGGTGTGCCGACCCATGCTGAAACGAAATTACAGCGGCTTGGTGAAACATGTTTTGGTCAAAAACGGGATACAGAAGCGTGGCGCTGCTGTGGCGTAGCGCCCTAGTCGGCACGTGGGTGCCGAACACGGGTTGCGTGTTTACACTGCCGAGTGAGACCGATTGATGGAACAACTAGCTTAACTTATATGAAGGGGGAGGGAGGGAGAGGGGCCCTGAGAACCTTAAGCGGATGTCATCACGCATTCCGACAAAGCGGGTTACAATAGTTACCGAAACTCTGGTAGGGATCACTGCATTACAACGTCGATGGCATTACCCATTTCTACGGTCAAGAATATATCCCTCACTCTTGTAGTACCTAATTCTCGCATTTGTTAATATGCGTTTAAATTGAAACCCATTAGCGCCATCCAAGGCGGCGTCCCACGCGGCCCGACTGTCGGTTAGTGCGTTCTCCGGCATATTAGACGTCACAGATCAAATACTTCCCACTTGAGCAAATTCGATTTCCGGCATGTACGGCCGGTGCTGGACTTCATACTGTAACACTGTTCAAAAATGGGTCGACATTTCGGACGAAAAAAAGATTGTATTGCAGTTCAAAACTATCCACGAAAACGCACCATGTGACCCAGCTCCGTAGCAGTAGCTCCGCTGACACACGCGTCTTCGCTTTCATTCGCGCAATTACTCCCGCATCGGAAAATAACCACAGCATGAATGGTCCATCTTTGGGCGCATTCAGGTGATTCAGGGGCCAATCGGCAAACCAGAATAGATGAAGACAACGGACTCCGTATATCCTCAAATCAGTCTCGTGGAAGCGGAGTAGCCATGGGGATGATGTTCCTTAGGCCTGTCGATCGCCCTTCCAAATGCAGGGACTAGTGCGGACATCGAGTACAGACAAGACGATTCGTGGACAAACCCGACACTAACAAGTTTGAGGTAAGCCACATTCAGAGCTTAAACAAGACTGTATTTTGAAAGTTAACAACAGGTCTTCGTATGTGTACGGATCACACACAAAATCTGATTTATAATGTCTGATGCGCTTGGGTATCAGTTTTCCAGGAAAGCCACGGATCAGCTGGCGCGCATTTTCCATGGTCTCCTCGATTGACGATTGGCGGAACAACATCATACTGGGAGTAGCTAGCAATTTCAAACATACTTTGTGAACTATCTGCTTTAGGAACCGAGCAAGTGAAGGGTATTCGGCCATCAAATTAGTGCCGCTCATCCCCCCTGAACTGTACAGAGGCATATGCTCCAGTTCTCCTGTCACATCCTGTTCGAATTGTTCCTAGTATAAGTTCTGGGGATTTCTCAGCTTGATCTATTGCACCGGTATGATTGTGTTGGAAGGCTTCTCCAGGGTTGCTTTTGGTAGTGTTGTGTCGAACAGTAAGTTATGAAAGTGAGTGGCGTAATCTGACACGAGAAATTGGGTGACCAATTCAATCAAGAATAAGCTTGAACAAGGATCCTGCCGAGAATGTGTATCCAAAAGCTCGAGGTCTTCGTTGTTGATAGTGTTGAGGTGGAAATCAAAGATAATGCTATGACGTACGGCGCATAGATCCTCGCTATCGTAGTACAGGAACGCACAACATGAGTCGTATGCCTGACTTGACTTGTTTTTATCTCTGTTTACTATAAAGCGTATCTGATCAATTACTTCAGAAAAGAATGACAGGTCACACCACAACCTGCCAGAACCGGTTATCAAAAAACTAACTTTACGGCTAAAGTGAAAGGATTCGGATGAGCGTCAGCGAGACTCTCGCTCGAACCCTAAAAAATTGTTCAGTAATACTAATATGTACACCTGTCAATGGGTATACGACCATTAGGCAAAACTCAATTGGATACGACGCCCAAAATATGATGACTATAGGCTAGTCACCAGGATCTCTCTCATGAGTACACGAGCTTACAAGAGGCTGAGGTGTCGTCTTACCGGCCAGGAACACCATATGCTTCCCAGAAGGCCCTTTTGTTTCTGCCCGGGCGTGTTTTCCATGCCATGGTTATTCAGATTTCGCTGAGCAGCCTGTTCTCATTACCCTCTCTGTACAAGCCACGATTGTCCTTTGAGGTGTTTTCCGGGGTCTCAGGGTGAGGTAACGATGTCGCGTTGTACGATGTCATTGATTCCCGGTGACTACCTATGCTGGTGCAAATGCTGGGTGTCTGCAATAAGCTACCGATGATAATGATTGTGTTGGGTATACGGGTTTTTCTCGGTCGTGGCTAGATACAGTAATTTGGGCCCAGAATTCTGTGCCGTGGTCAGACAAGGAAAGAAAAATTAAGAAAAGCTTCTTTGGCACTGAAACGTAGAACCGCTTCGTGCAAATCGAAGGTCCAAGGAAAATTTTATTTGAATGTAGAAACGGTCTTCATGATCAGTTCTCTCGATTCTATAGTTACTTCTAGTTTTTGGAGGGAGAGAGATCTGAATTCTCGATCTTGCGAATTCGTTGGCATTATAGTAAAAGAATTTTAGTATCTAGAGGAAAACCCACTGCAATACACCTCCAAGCCACAGATATATCACCCCCTCGTCAGAAAAAATGAGTCACTCCAGCCACTGAAAGCGGAAAGATGTGGCGTGGGGGACTCCTTTTTCTTTGATGAGGGGCTGATATGTAGCGAGAGGAAGCCTGGCGGGCGAAAAACGATGGTAAATGCATGTTCGTCTCGAAGGTTTCGGGCCAATGGATTGATAATGACCCCTTGATCGTCTCAGATCGCTTGTGAAATTGGAAGGAGAGACTCTCTGCAATGAGCTTGACAAGGAAACAACGTGGGCCTCGTGCGATTGTATTTGCCTCTGCTTTTCGCAGGCATGGTCATTATCCTGTAGCCTTTACGGAAATTCCATTTGGCAACAGTATGGTGGCTGCCTATAGATTATTTCTATCCCTCTGTCGCGGTCGCCCCTAAGAATTCATCGCAGTTACTTATTGGAGCAATACCCCTTACAAATCTATTGATTTATGTATTATAGTCAGTAGTTTTGATACTTCTTAACTTAAATAGAAGGGCTTCACTCTAAACCTTTATTAATATAGCACGACGCTGTAGAATGTGATAGAGCTTTTGCCTAGTAAAGAAAGATAGTAGTAGATACTTATCTAGCAGACTAGGCGTTACTAGATAACTATAATTTATAGGATACTACCTACAGATAGGGAAAACTAGATAGTATTACAGCACCGTAACCCCTAGGTCTTACCCGTCCGTATGCCTCCCCGCGAGGCTTTTAGATAGGACGATAAATCCACACACACACACACATATATATATATATATATATATAACGTGTTGGATAAGCGAGTCGCGCAGGCAAGCGAGTCGCGCACCCTACCAAACTTGCGCACCTCTATCAGCGTATAACTCCACTATAATACAACCATCTTAATATACATTGATACAATAGATTAATTAGTTAATATAGTATCTTTCTTACATATACGCGCATTATGACCAGTCTCTCTACACCTACTACAGCGCGCGAGAGTCTGGCGGCTAACACCTAATCGCTCTCTACCCTGACGCTCTTTATAAGTAATCTGCTAATTAGCCTTACGTTGAGCGAGTAGATCCTCTCTAGCTCCCTTTGTAAGGACTTCTCGCTTCTGTATCCGCTTCTTTTTACGCTGTCTACGCTTTGTAGCTGCCTTATTAGCCTTTTTAAGGCTAGTAATTCGATCGCGTATTAGCTTAGCTAAGAGTATTATTATATCTACCCCCTTCTTAAGCTAGCTAATCGCTGTAATAATTGACGCTAGTGACGAGCTTCTATGCTATCTAACGTGATTACTTATTAGTGTTAACTAAGCTT
The DNA here is from genome assembly GCA_026262445.1 of Bipolaris bicolor. Taxonomy (NCBI): domain Eukaryota; kingdom Fungi; phylum Ascomycota; class Dothideomycetes; order Pleosporales; family Pleosporaceae; genus Bipolaris; species Bipolaris bicolor. The sequence goes on along the minus strand of JAODYD010000001.1, from coordinate 1,034,094 downwards.
TAAGCTCGCGTACGTTGCTTAGTGTATAGGCCTGCTAGAGAGCTTCTGTAAGAGCGGGTAGAGCTAGTATAGTTGGCGTACGTAGCTATACATTGTTGGAGATATAAGCTATTCAGCTGATCTCCGACCTTATTCAACAACGTTACTCTAAACCATATCAACGATCAATCCCTGATCCAAACTATCTATCTATTACGTCTCCAATTACGCAATCTATTACTAGATAGATTCTTCTAGAATCAATTATCGTTAATATAAATAGTAGTAGAATAACTAAGTAGATAGAAAGCAGAGCAGTCCTACGACAATTTAAGATCAATCAACTTCTCTTACTAATTATTCTTTCTTTATCGCTATTACCTTCGAGCTACCTCTGAGTCCATTGCTAGACAAGTAGACTAATCTACCTCTAAGCTATCAATAGAATAAGTAGCAACTTCCGCATCGCACCTCCGCATATATTATTTCAACAACTTCTAGCTTATTAGTCGTTTAGCTATTATCGCTAACTACGATCGCCTAGTCGCGTAGAATCTCTACCTCCTTATACTAGGTAGATAGGTAATACTTACTAGTAAAGATTAGAAACGGTGGGATAGACTAGCTAGCTGCGTTAATCCTAGCGATGAACGTTACCTACTTACGACTACCTAGCTAGACAGCCTTTAGTTAAGCTCTCCTTTCTAACGCTATAATAATAAGCTAAGTAGTAACCTTACCTATTAAGAAGCTAGCTTTGTTAAAGTTATAGACGTTCTCGTTATAGATGCCGTACTTAGCCTTTATCTACTCTACAAGCTTAAACTAGCTCTTAATTAAGACTAGGTCTTTATATAGAGCTCTCTACCTATCGTACGCCTAACTAAAATGCGTCGCAAGACTATCTATACGCTTAATAAAGTTAGCTAGCTACTTCTACCTAATTTAGCTAGCGCTATGCGTAGCTAGTAACTTATTAGCTATATCGCGCATAGTAGCGTAGGTAGGCGCAAATCTACGCTGATCTAGATCAAATACATAGCTAATAATCACCTTCTCTTCTATCCTAGTAAGTTTCTTTGAGTTGGGCTGGCAATTGCGTCTGGCGCGCTTCCCGGCGCGTTGATCACGTAACGTTGATTCAAGCACGTTAAAGATTGAAGCTGCGCGCCGGCCTGTTTGAATTTGATTAGAATCAAGAGACTGTATAGTAAGCTGAATATCTGATTCATTTGAGAGCAATTGAGTAGCGTGGCGTGGAGCCATAATGGAGGCAAGTATGATAGGGTAAGAAAGTTGGTGAGATGCGCGACTCGCTTATCCAACACGTTACTGAAATAAAGTGCAACCCTAGAGTCTCAGCACATCGTGGGTAATTTGAAGCTGATATGTTGTGAGCCGTGAACACATGCAACCACGCCGTGCCTGGGAAGAGCCTTGCCTCTCTCTGGGCTTTCCTTAGACCATCCTTGTAAACAATAAAATGAGTCTGGGTGAATGCATACATTATTCTTGATTGGCCGTTCGCGAAGCTGAGACTTGATTCTTCTTGACTGATACATATCTTGAACAACCTTTCTTCAGGTCTGTTATTGTTATGGTGCTAATTGAATTACATGACTCACTGCATGTAACCGTCCAAGTGTTAATTCGACCAGTCACGTGGCCATGCCTTGCGCCCCTTTCATAGCTATCCGGGACATCACGTGATTTCGGTGCTAAATTCAATCAGTCCGCTTAGACCTACTTCTTACTCCTAGCTCATCGTTTGGTTACTGCGATTCCGGTCCCATATTATCGGCTCGAAAAAATCAAATCATCTCAGCCCCAAGGCATGAAAAACTGACGGGATTATGGTTCCCAGTCTGCTCCAGGTTCATCACCAACTGATCATCGCAGTCTCAACTGCCGGGCGGGTAGCTCGTCCACTCAATTGACATTCTCAACTACCGAAGTGTCTCGGCCGGAATTCTCGACGGCGCAAAAAGGCAAAAAATATGTTTTAGGAGCAAGATGGTCAATGTAGCCAACGAACTGCTGTGGTTATCAAGATGATGTCGCGTATGTCGCAGCTGTCGCACGTCGGTCAAACTGAGTGGTTGACTGTTTCCCCCTTTGAACTCTATTTACAGGAAGCTTATAGTTCTGACATCTTGCGTTCGCTGTGTAATATGTGCCCCTGTCTGAGCAGCGGCACATTCGGAAGAAACGGAACCTTACTGAATAGCCCGGGGATGCGCCCCCGAAGTGTCGGGCCTCACCAAGACCCTTTGCACTCCAATCCTAGTATCAAAGCGTTCTCTCGATCATGGTCTGTGAGGAAGGGAGTAACCGCGACAAGGTATGTATACACAGAGGTAGCATTGTAAAATGGTTTGTTCTTGGAGTCTGGTACACTTCGTAGACTCTGAGTGGAGAACCAAGAAACACCCGAACCGACTGTTTCAAGCATTTCCTTGCTGCGCTTGAGTGCTATTCAAGGGGCGTGAAACGCAGAGTCGTGTGGATCTGTCATGGATGGAAGCGCCAGTGATTCGACCGCTGTCAGGACCACCCGTCTTTGGTGAGACGGCTGCTGACAGGAGGCCAAGCGCGTGCCTCACGCCAATGACCCTTGGACTTGGCCAACTACTCGAATTTCTTGTCGCGTTCTACTGCATTGAGGATGAGCCTGTACGATGGCTATTTTTGTAGCTTGAATAGGACAAAGCCATGATCTAGGCGGCGTCTCACGATACCCGTTCTCCAAGGTACTAGCGCCGTAAGCTGCATTGCCTAGCTTTACTGTACTAGTAAACTGCACACTCGGAGTTGCCCACGTTGCGAAACAGGCGACACGGGTGGTTCGCAGTCGTTGCCAGCCACAATCAGCCCTACAAGGCCAACAGAAACATTGTCAACCAACGGTTGCGGATCCGGAACCGCTCGGAGCACAACTGATCGACACTTTGGGGGGCAGCGTGTGGCGATAGTTCTTAAATGGGCAACCCAACACAACCATGCATTTGCGGGAGTCTAGGATGTTAGGCTGGGCAGAGGTATACACTAGGAAAAAAGGGAAAAGGCAGTGTCAGCGCAAAGATTGTACCAGCACATTTCAATGACACCAAGGGCTGATGATGAAATTCGAACAGGACGCGTACTGGTCCTAAAAAAGGTCTCTAACAAACTCGGGTTAACATTTTGCATACATGGAAATCTTGCGACAGTGGCGCGAGTGAGGTATTCGACCAGTCCGTGTTAGATTGATTGCGCCTCTACAACGGTTGATCGTCGCAAGAGACGACGGAAATGGAAGCCTTTAGATTAGGAGAACTGCATAACCGCGTGAGCACCGCTTGCTTAAGATGATTTGAGCAAGGCCCAACAAGGATGATGCTAAGCAAAAGCTAACAAACAGCCTTGCGATTCGATCCGCGCCTCGGAGCGTTGACATCGACAAGACGTTCGGGATACCTCATCCCGCCTGGCTACGTGAGCACACGTATTTTTGAACATAGTAGGTCCGACTTTTGCTATGCACAACGGACGTTGTTCTAGGGGGACGCGTCCAATTGCAATCGGAGGAGGAGCGATGGTGAAATCGCAGCTCCTGGTACCTGAAACGGCGAGGCTTGAAAGCGCCGAAAATCTCCACGCTAAGGGAATAAACTCTACGCTCAGACACTGACACTGCAGACATTCCCGGTCCCCCCAGGTTTTCGGGCCTTATTTTTCTCCAAGGGGGGATGCGAACGGACAAAGGAAGATACCATTCGCAAGGCTTGGAACAGCCCTTGGGTCTTGGACACCGACGAAACGCCATGAGATTACGTGCAAGGAATTGTTTAAATGGAATCGATGTCTACACGGAACATGCCTTTCTCAACTCACACGCATCGCACTGCGAGTTACACTCTCTTTAAGTTAATCAATCACATTCATTTAATTTTGGCTACCAGCCTGTCCTGTCTTTAAAGATGCGCTTCACCGACGCCGCCACTCTCTTCTCCCTCTCTTCGCTCGCCCAGGCTGCACCGGGTCTCTGGGGCCACCAGCACGCCCACTACTCTTCCAGCAGCTATGGCAGCGGTAGCACTCAGGGATACCAAACCGGTACCTTCTTCACCAACTGGGGCATCTACGCTCGCAACTACAAGGTCACCGACCTCCCCGCCAAGCAACTGACCAAGGTCAACTATGCTTTTGCCAACGTGAACAACGTTACCGGTGAAGTCGTGCTCAGTGACGAGTGGGCGGACATCCAGATCCCCTACCCTGGTGATGTTGCCGGAAACGCCACTCTGCTTGGTAACTTTGGTGCCCTGTTCAAGCTCAAGCAGCAAAACCGCCACTTGAGGGTCACTCTCTCCGTTGGTGGCTGGAGCTTCAGGAGCAACTTCAAGCCTGCCTTCTCCACCGAGGCCGGCCGCCAAAAGTTCTGTGACAGCTCCCTCGAGCTCGTCAAGGACCTTGGTCTCGATGGTATCGACATCGACTACGAGTACCCCGAAGACTTGGATGCCAGCGCCAAGTTCGCTGACGTCGTCAAGCGCTGCCGCAATGTAAGTTTGACATATCTCTTCTAACCCATAATGAACAAAAAATCTAACATTCCAACCCAGGTCTTCGACACCTACTCCGCCGCCCACGCCAACAACTACCACTTCATCATCAGCATCTCCTCCCCTGCCGGTGCCCAAAACTACGAAATCTTCCCCATCGCAGAAATGGACCCCTACGTCGACAACTGGAACCTCATGGCCTTCGACTACCAAGGCCCCGGCTTCTCCAACTTCACCGGCCACAACAGCAACCTGTGGCCCAGCAAGAAGAACCCGCGCTCCACCGACGGCTGGGACGCCAAGAACAAGAAGTTCACCCCGTTCAACACCGACCGCGCCATCCAGTACTACAAGAGCAAGGTCTCGAGCTCCAGCAAGATCCAGCTCGGCATGCCGCTGTACGGCCAGGCTTTCGCAAACGTCATGGATCCCAACCCCTTTGGCGACGGCACGGGCGTCAAGTTCAACGGTAGCATGCCGGGAAGCTGGCAGGCGGGCAACTACGACTACAAGGTTCTCCCGCTCAACAACTCCGGTACCGCATATGCTTCGTACGAGGTCGGTGCGTCATGGACCTACAACCGCAAGACTCGTGATCTCGTCAGCTTCGATACTCCTCAGGTCGCTCAGTGGAAGACTCAGTACATCAAGGCGCAGCAGCTCGGTGGTGCGTGGTGGTGGGAGGCGTCTGGTGACCGTCCCGTCACTGACCCCAAGTCACTTGTTCGCACTGTTGTTCAGGCGCTTGGTGGTGAGAGCGCGTTCAAGCCCACTGAGAACTTGCTGTACTTCCCCCAGAGCAAGTACGTCAATGTCCGCAATGTCAACGTTACTCAGGCTTAAGTGTGTATGCGGGGCTTGATAGCTAAGTGTGGTGATGCGAAGGGAGTAGAGTAGGGATGGGATACACAATATACCCAATTGAAATCATAGAATATACGTTTTGTGTTGAATTCTTCATGTCCTATCCCGGTTGTTTGTGAATATGAAGTGTTGTATCAGTGTATACATGCAGATCAATGATGATGTTCACGCGGGTACACCCTTTTGTCACAGTAAGCACCCAAATTTTTGGCATGCCGGATAGACTTTTGTCCCCTTGTCGCTCGCCCGAGCATCGATTTTTTTTTTCCCGCGCTCGAAGATGCACGTCATCGAGTTGATCCGCCGTAAGCACTGCAGTGCCTTGCTGATGAACAGGAATTCTACTATAAAAAGTAAAAGAGGTGAGAAGGGTGGTAAAATGGGGTCCGGGGAAAGCAAGGCAAGGATAACGGGTAAGCTACCCTGAGTATTGGTATCTTGGTGTGTGAATTGGATACGAGATGTTGGCGGGTAATTGAAGTCAATGTGCGGTTGCGTGGGGTATCAAAATTCATTTCTCATTTTGGGGTAGATGACTTGCTGGATATCGCGCCCGGTTTGGCTGAACATGGAAAAGGAGACGCGACCAGTGACTTGGTATGGATGCACTGAGCTCTGAGGACGCCCGAGAGTAGCAATGGCATGTCTTCCATTCTCAGCTGCAAAGATTGTCAGCAGATTCAACAGCCTGGCCAACTCGCTTCATGGAATCCATCTGCCAGGTTAGCACACCAGATGGAACCTGTCTCGATGCGAGAAATTGGCTCGAGCAGGTACCAACAAAAGTACTCGACTTATCACACGAAAACGAGGCGGTGAAATAGCATTGCACCATGAGAGCCCATCGGCCGGACCTGTTCGGAGTGACTGCGGCCGTAAGCAGACAATCAGTAAGGCAGCAAAAGATAACTAGCATGTTGTTGTTAGCGAAGAGGACGCGCGATGCGATGCGACACGATTCATGGCTGTGTAGAGTGGGTACGCGGCGAGAGATGAGTTCAGGCTAAATGCATTGATGATGATGACACGGGTGCTGGGGTGGTTTGTTCAGGCGGGGAGGCAAAGACGGGCAGGAAATTATGCAGCAGACCAGGTGCTCTAAGATTACGTTATGCCGGGGTGAAATCAGAAGTCAGAGCCGCAGGGGCGAAGCTGGTGCGGCTCATCCCGGACCCACCTCCGAGAACACCCATCGCGCTCGGCGGCCACCATCAACATCATGAATGCTCTCATTGCTCGGCACGCCAGTCATCGAGGATTTTCGGCCAGGTCTTTGCGCAGTACTAGCATCACTATCAGCCCCTGCTTTCGTGCATCGCGATCAGTGAATACAATGGCCCAGCGACCCCGGCGATTTGCCCCACTGGATCCAGCAAAGAGGAAGGAGGGGGACCAGAGACCAGAGTTGAAAGGCATCGTATTCGATGTCGACGGGACATTATGTAGCCGATCCTCTAGTCCTCTCAGGCGGTATGATAGTATACTAATGCACGACAGGTCTGCCGCAGAACTACATGTTTGCAGAGATGCGTGCCGCGCTCGGCATCGAGAAGCCGACTGACATTCTGGATCACGTGTACTCACTACCCGAGAGTGAACAAGAAGAGGCACAGGAGAAGATCCGAAACATTGAGCGGACTGCAATGAAGTCGCAACAACCACAAGCCGGTCTCGTTGAGTTGATGGACTACCTCGACTCGCGGGGCGTTAAGAAGGGAATCTGCACGCGCAATTTCGATGCCCCGGTTGCTCATCTCCTCACTACATTTCTGCCAAAGTCCAAGTTCAGCCCTATTGTGACACGCGAGTTTAGGCCACCCAAGCCTGACCCTGCTGGCATTCTGCACATTGCCAAGGACTGGATGCACGAAGATGGGGGAAACAGTTTGATCATGGTAGGAGATTCCATCGACGACATGACGGCGGGCCATCGTGCAGGAGCCGCGACTGTTTTACTGGTCAACGATGTGAACAACCACCTCGCCGAGCACGAGCATACGGATCTTGTCGTCAAACGGCTTGATGATCTTATTGCCATCTTGGAGAACGGGTTCGAGGGAAGGCAATGACGGGCGTGTATAGCAAACAGCTTGAACGACTGCCTAACCAGGAAGTTCGTAGTACTAGCGTGAAATGGAGAATCGTTGACCATTTCCTCAAGCAATGCTGTACTGCTGCCAAGGCAACCTACAAACCACTCTTCTTCACAATCCGCGATGAAATTCGTCTCGACATTGTTTAAAAGGTCACCCGTACACTAGCTCCCTGCTCTATGACGCCCCGATTGATGGGCGGCAACTGTGTCTCGTGCGACATGTTCGGGATGCAGTATTGCTTTTAGGAAGGTGAAGATGGGCCGTTGATCCACCCAAGCTCCCCAACGCCACACGGCTAAGCTGCCGCGTCAAGCTTTTGGCACACAACACCAAGCACACCCAGCCTTTTGTAAGCGTTGAGCAGCCCTAAGCCACTAGCGATATGCACAGGGCTGGCTATATGTGCTCCTATACCGATATGATCGAGCAGCAACATGCAGGCCCTTATAGTATCTTCATCCAGCGTCGACACATGTGCAACTCGACCCGTAGTATATGACAGTGCTGCATACTAGTACATACACAGCTATCCGTTGCGTGTGTAATGCGTGTAACATGCTGGCCCATCTCAGTCGCACTTACAAGAAGATGCTTGGGCTGGTATGGGGCTGGTCGTGTGGATCACAATACGGTTGTGGAGTTCGCCTTGTCACGATTAAGGCAGCTGTCTATCAGGATCCGAGGGGCTTGTTTCAAGACCCACCAATCCGCGAGACTCATCCAACCAAGCCAATGTGCTTGGCTATCTATTTATCTTGGCCGAGAGGCGGAGACCCATCGTTTTGATCCGGACTTTGAACTGCATATGGACTATGTCAATGATTGGGGCGGGCTGGGAAGATCGCCTGGTCAACTACGTATCTCGAGCCTTGGCACCTGAGGGTATAACTATTTGCCTTGATTCGTGCAAACGCGCCTTCTTCACCACATTGTTGACTCCTGCCTCAATTGGAGAAGGTGTGTGAGAGGTCCTTGAGACGCTGTCGCTGTCTTGCATCCCCTGTCTCTGTTCTCCTGTCTATCCTGCAGTATGAAGTATAACACTCTCCTCACCGGCCTGCTGGCTGTTACCCATGGCAGCGCTGTTTCCGCTTCAACTACTTCACATATTGAGGGTGAAGTTGTCGAGCGACTTCATGGCGTTCCTGAGGGCTGGAGTCAAGTGGGCGCCCCCGACCCAGACCAGAAGCTGCGTTTCCGCATCGCAGTCCGCTCGGTGAGTAATTGCTTTTGCGACCCATGTTCGAATCTTGTAATGCTTTTTACTGAACATCGTAGGCGGATAATGAGCTGTTTGAGAGGACTCTCATGGAGGTTTCTTCTCCCAATCACCCTCGCTACGGACAGCACTTGAAGCGACACGAACTCAAGGACCTCATCAAGCCGCGAGCCGAGTCAACTTCAAACATTCTCAACTGGCTACAAGAGTCTGGAGTCGAGGCGAGAGACATCCAGAACGATGGCGAGTGGATCAGCTTCTATGCTCCGGTTAAGCGTGCCGAGCAAATGATGGGCACCACATTCAAGACATATCAGAACGAGGCCCGAGCCGATATCAAGAAGATCCGCTCTCTAGACTACTCGGTGCCGAAGCACATTCGAGATGACATCGACATCATCCAGCCTACGACGCGCTTCGGTCAGATCCAGCCGGAGCGTAGCCAAGTCTTTAGTCAAGAGGAAGTCCCATTTTCAGCACTGGTTGTCAATGCGACGTGTAACAGGAAAATCACTCCCGACTGCCTCGCCAACCTCTACAACTTCAAGGACTATGTTGCCAGCGATGCCAACGTCACCATTGGAGTTAGCGGCTTCCTGGAGCAGTATGCTCGCTTTGACGACTTGAAGCAATTCATAAGCACTTTCCAACCCAAAGCAGCTGGTTCCACGTTCCAGGTTACATCTGTCAACGCAGGACCTTTTGACCAGAACTCGACAGCTGACAGTGTTGAAGCCAATCTCGATATTCAGTACACAGCAGGTCTTGTTGCGCCCGACATTGAAACTCGTTACTTCACCGTTCCCGGCCGCGGCATTCTGGTTCCTGATCTAGACCAGCCTACTCAGGAGGACAACGCCAATGAGCCGTATCTGGATTACTTTACATATCTCAATGATCTCGAAGACGATGAACTCCCCGAAGTGCTGACCACATCTTACGGCGAGAGCGAGCAGAGTGTACCCGCCGAATATGCAAAGAAGGTGTGCAATTTGATCGGTCAGCTGGGTGCTCGTGGCGTGTCCGTCATCTTCTCCAGTGGTGACACTGGCCCTGGCTCTGCATGCCAAACCAACGATGGAAAGAAAACGACACGTTTCTTGCCCATCTTCCCTGCTTCCTGCCCTTACGTCACTTCAGTTGGTGGCACCGTTGGCGTTGAGCCCGAAAAGGCTGTCAGCTTCTCTTCGGGTGGCTTTTCCGACCTATGGCCTCGACCTGCTTACCAAGAGAAAGCCGTTTCCGAATATCTTGAGAAGCTTGGGGACCGCTGGAACGGGCTTTACAACCCCCAAGGACGCGGATTTCCCGATGTTGCTGCTCAGGGCCAAGGCTTCCAGGTATTTGACAAGGGTAGATTGACTTCGGTTGGAGGAACGAGCGCTTCAGCTCCTGTTTTCGCATCCGTAGTCGCACTCTTGAACAATGCTCGCAAGGCTGCGGGCATGTCTTCGCTCGGCTTCTTGAACCCATGGATCTACGAGCAAGGCTACAAGGGCTTGACCGATATTGTTGCTGGAGGCTCGACAGGATGCACAGGGAGATCCATTTATTCAGGGCTTCAAGCACCACGCGTGCCATATGCTTCTTGGAATGCCACCGAAGGATGGGATCCCGTGACAGGCTATGGCACACCTGATTTCAAGCAGTTGCTCACCCTTGCCACCGCGCCCAAGAATGGCGAGCGCCGCGTCCGTCGTGGTGGTCTCGGTGGCCAGGCCTAGAGGATGCTTGTGTGCGAAGTGTAAATGCTGAGCGACTTTGCAAGGCTTCATGCATAGCAGGATAGGAATGAATCGTAGGTAGAACAGATACACATGAATATTAATCCTATGACGACTTTAAAAATTCTCAAAGTCCAAAACTCTCCAAACCAACAAACCGACGTTCTGTGCAGAAAGCAACCATTCTTATGAATGCACCTCGGCATAATACAGTAGTATTATAAACTTTATTACAACTAGTTATGATTGTGGCTTACTTACTACTAGTATCCCAACTCCGCCACATGCCAGACACGCGCACGCGAAACCCACATGGGGCAGTTGTCTATCGTAACAAGACGCAAACCACGCGACCATACCGTTCATCTCCAACCCCCGCAAGCCTCATGCGACATTTTTCACAACGGCTGCTGCTAACTCGGCGCCACTCAGCGCCACCTCCGAAACCTTAACGAGCTGCCTTATGCAGTTAACACGGCCCGCACCTTGTTTCCACCCAAGCAACACAAGCATTCGCTACAGTGCTTGATCCCCGACGTCGACGCGGCCAAATCCGACTGAGAAAAAGACGCGGTCTACCTCCCCTCCAATCATGGTGTGTGACGACCTATAACAATTTGCAGCGGGTCTGCGCATTGGACAGGCTGTGGCATTGCACCGCACTTCGGCTTTAACGCGAGAGATAAGAGTCGCTCGTCTTTTTACACGCACAACCAAAGAAGCCCCGTCGCCCGTTTGGCTCTCTGGGAAATACGAGTGGGCGTGGCATTGCTTGGTTATCGTGGCGGGGCTTGGAGAAGCTTTTTGTCGTGTTACCTACTAGTTTGATCCATCGTTTTGATTGCGTGGTTTATCACACGAGTACTAACACTCGATACTTCCACCGGTGCCTGAGTAATAAGTAGGGACATTATGAAACCTTCTAGAAGTTTCCGGTCGCTATGCTGAATGCAAAAAATAGAGTTCAGTAAGACGTTGGCGACCACTTTGCAAACGGCCAGTCGTGCCTGATGATTGCTAGTCAAGCAATGAGCAGAGTACGCCGTAACTTGCCATCATGCCCTCGCCTTCCTAACCAGGTATAGAGCTGGGCTCCATTTTTTTCTTAACCTACTATCGCTAATACATATTGGTATACAGCCAGATATGTGCCGCGTTATATCCAGGATAGGCATGAATGATGTCAGCCTTGCGCGCTGCACCCGCTACTTGAAGAAGACTGCGCGCCCACCGCTTTGTCTCTTTCACGGCCATTGATAGTCGCACCTCGGACGTGACTAACACTCAATCCCCGGCACCTCAACACCGAAGCAAGTCACCATGCAGCTTCTTTCAGTCATTGCCGTGTGCGGCCTCGCAGCCAGCGTCTCCGCTCGGAGCGCTCGCTCCGTTGGCAGGAAGGTGGAATTTCCTCGCCCTCGCGTCGGTATCCCGATGCAGAATGTGCACCCTCACAAGCGTCAGGCTGCTCAGATTATAAACACTGAGGCTTCCAAGCGTGCGTTTTTGAGAAAGAAGATAAACGAAGTTAGCTAACATCATGTAGCCTTTGCTGTTAATGGCACTGCAGGAGCCATTCCCGAAGTCTACTTCGACATTGGCGAGTCTTACGCTGGACTTCTTCCTATTAGCAAAGCTGCCAATGAGTCTCGGGAGCTCTACTTCTGGTTCTTTCCTTCGGAGAACCCAGATGCCGGTGACGAAATCACCATCTGGTTGAACGGTAAGCCAAAGCCGAATACTATCACAGACTGCCTCTAACAAACAATCCAGGTGGCCCCGGTTGCTCTTCTCTTGAAGGATTTCTCCAGGAAAACGGTCCTATCTCGTGGCAATACGGCAGCGGTCCAGGACCAGTCTACAACCCATGGAACTGGGCGAACCTCACCAACATGGTCTGGGTCGAGCAGCCCGTCGGCACTGGCTTCTCCCAGGGAAAGCCCACTGCTACTAGTCAAGAGGAGACTGCCGAGGAGTTCCTCGGTTTCTTCAAGAACTTTGTCGACACTTTTGGTCTGCAGAACCGCAAAGTGTACATTACCGGCGAGTCATACGCCGGCCGCTACGTCCCATACATCGCCGACGCCATGCTGAGCAAGAACGACTCAACATACTACGACGTCAAGGGTGTCATGTTCTACGACCCCAGTGTGGCTGAGGACGGTCTCCTCACCGATATCCCCGCAGTCCCCTACGTCGACCAATGGGCCGGTCTCTTCAACTTCAACCAAAGCTTCATGGACGACATCCACGCCCGTGCCGACGCCTGTGGCTACACCGAGTACATGGAGAAATACCTCACTTTCCCTCCCACGAGCAAGTTCCCCACCCCAGCCAACACCTCCGACACACCAGGCTGTTCCCTCTGGCAAGACATCTTCGACGCGGTCTTCTACACAAACCCCTGCTTCGACGTGTACGCAATCGCAACCACCTGCCCTCTCCTCTGGGACCCCCTCGGCTTCCCCGGCTCCTTCGACTACCTGCCTCCCCGCACCGAAATCTACTTCAACCGCAGCGACGTCCAAGCCGCCATCAACGCGCCCATCCAGCCCTGGGCCGAGTGCTCCAACGGCGTCCTCGACACCGACACCTCGCCCCCTTCATCCTGGGAAGTCATCCCCCGCATCATCGACGCCCTCGACCGCACCATCATCGCCCACGGCGAACTCGACTACGTCCTGCTGCACAACGGCACCCTCATGGCCATCCAGAACATGACGTGGGGCGGCCTCCAGGGCTTCCAGAAGCCCCCCACCGACGACTTCTACGTCCCATACCACACCGATCTGAGCCAGACGAGCTTGAGCGCAAAGGGATTGATGGGAAAGACGATTACAGAGCGCAAGCTTACGTATGTGCAGCAGGCGCTTAGTGGACACATGGTGCCGCAGTATCAGCCCAGCAGTGCGTACAGGCAGTTGGAGTTTTTGCTGGGTAGGGTCGAGAGTCTGACGAGCAGGGAGGGTTTTACGACGCTGCCGAAGAGCGTGCAGAGTAATGGAACGAGTGTGGGTGAGAAGAGGGATTTTGGTGCCATGAGGGAGGTTAAGGGGTGGCTTTGAGCGAACCTTTCTAACTTCTTTCTCTGTAGGGGGTAGAAGGAGATGTGGTAACGTAGTAATGTCTGATATGTAAGATAATGAAAACAACATATGCACATCATCCCGCTACATTCTCAACTGCCTTCTTCCCGTCCATGCCTAGCACGCCTTCCTGCCTCTCCTTCACTACCTCTGGCACCTCTGCAAATATCTTGCTAATAGCCTCCACCGTCGTGTTTCCCCCACTAAAAACAACACCAACATTCCACCCCTCCTCCCCAGCCTCCCTAGCCACCAATCCCCTAAACTCCTCATTGAATAGCGCAACCGCGAGTCCCACGACTGCAGAGGGCTCCACAAAACACTTCATCCTCTCAAGCACCAGCCGCATCGCCTTCTTAATCTGGTCCTCGGTCACCGCAAACAATCCCGCCACATACTCTGTTTTGGAAATAACACTCCAGTTGTGTTCGCCGAGCGGCGTACGCAAGCCATCTGCAATCGTAAGCGTCTTGACAGATGTAACGCGCTCGCCGGCCGCAACACCCCTGCGCGCATCGTCGCCGCCCTGGAAACTCGGTTCCGCGCCGAACACGCGGATGCCCGTGCCATGGAGTGCTGTTGCGATACCGCTGAGCATGCCGCCGCCGCCGCAGGGTGCGATGACCGCATCGAGTTTTCTGCTTCCAGAAGACGACTGAGCGATGAGCTTGGTAGCTTGGTCCTGGAGTTCGAGGGCCAGCGTGCCTTGGCCGAGGATGATATTCGGGTCGTCATACGGAGGGATAAGAGTGGCGCCTGTATCTTTGATTACAGTAGCGACGACGGCTTCGCGCTCGGTGCTTGTGGAGCCTGAGAAGTGGACGGTTGCGTTTTGGGCTTTTGTGCCTGCGATTTTCGAGGGCGTGGAGATGGTGGGCATAACGATGTGGGCGGGGATGGAGAAGGTGCGGGCGGCGAGGGCAAGGGCTTGCGCGTGGTTTCCTGCGAATAGAAAAGATTAGATTGGGGAATCGGAATCGGGAGAGGAGAAGGTGTACCGCTGCTGTGTGTTACTACTCCTTTTTTGCGTACTTCGTCTATGCCTTCTTTCTCAATTAGGCGCGTAACGGCGTGGAAGGCGCCACGGACTTTGAATGCGCCGATGCGTTGGAAGTTTTCGCATTTGAAGAACAGATTGATCTTTGGATGGGCGGGTTCTTGGCCTTCCCATTGTGTTCCTTTCAGTGCTTCGGCTGTCTGGGGTGTCGAGGCAAGATTGCTCAGCGTGGTGTTGGTTAGCACGGGGGTATCATGGATGTGGGGTTTGATAAGAGCATGAGCAGCTTCGACGTTTGAACGCGTCAAGGAGGGATGGATTTGTGTGGACGCCATGATTGCGGGTGAGGAAGAGGAAACGAGTAGTTTGGGGACATGTTTGTTCGAGTCACAGAATGTATGCGGTGTTGCTTAGATATACAGCGGGGAAGATGGCGTGCGTAGTGGGGGAGGGTTGCCACGAGTCATGGCTGTGCCGCTGTTCCTGGGCCGATGACACGATGAACCCTTCTCCACAATTCAACCCCACACGTAGTTCCCGACTACGTACGTTGTCGTTGTATTAAGGTGCAAGGGGTCGAGGTAGTGACAGGGTTACATGGTACTGATAGGTACTTGACAGGATCATGACCTTCTTCGAACCCCTCTGTAGAAAACAACCATCTGTCTAACCTTTTTAGGTAAATGAGGATGTCGTCAAGTCCGTGCAAATATTCAGAAGTCCGTTTGTTTACACAACAATGAAAAATGGCCACATTCACCTTGCGTCTTGGTAGTCCTGTTGATTTTGCACGAAACAAAGCAAATATTTTCATGAGACATGGAAGACATTGAAAGACTCATAGGGAGCCATGATTCAGATTCTGGTGATGTATGATCAACGTACTACTATCTCAATCTGAAAAGAACAAGATTGCCCAGCTAGGGACTCGGTCGTTGTATCCTATCTACCATCCATCCATCCATCCAGTATCCATGATTCATTATCCATCAATGACAGTCCCCATCCATCAGTGTCAGGCGCCGTCCATCAGTGGTAGTCACCCTCTTCTCGATGTTGAGGGCCTTGATCAAGTCAGGGTACCAGGGTTTCTGAGGAGAATCGGGAGTGAGGAGGCTGCTGACGCGCACGTTAACTTCGCCAGCGCGGATGTTGAAGCGAGCAGTGCGATATAGATCAATTGCCCACTGCTTGTCGTCGTGCCGAAAATCTTCGAAAATGTGAATGTCAAGGACAGTCAGCTCCGTGGTGTTGTTGGTGAGAAGGCGGAGGGTGCGTGCACCAGGGCAGTATCGGTAGAGGTCTCCGACAGAACTGAACCAGATGACTTTGCGAAGCTCATGGCTGTCACGATTGAGGAAGCCGCGACGTGCAGGATCGAGTAGCTCAAGGCGCGAGTCCATGATGACAATCTCGAGAGTGATGCGTCGGAGGGAGCTTAGAGCCCGTCTCATCGGGAGAAGAGGACCAAGGGAGTTTCCATGTTTGTTCACAAAGCTCCTGGTCAGCTCGATGTCGATTGGAAACTTGAACATGGTCTTGCCATAGAAGACAGACTTTGTGAGACCTTGGAATTTTGACGAGACGCAGAACAAGTTGGCGAGCTGCTCAAAGAGCTTTGCCATGGTGCTGTAGTGCCGTCCGTGGATGACACTACTGTTGTGACCGAGGGTGTAGAATATGATCTTGCAAAGGATCTCGTCTGGCAGCTCGACAGAGCGGCGCGGAGCGGGCTCAATCATGGTGAGCTCCATGCTGGGACGAGGCATCTTGCTGAAAGCAGATGCTTGAATTGAACTTGAGAAGAGTGGTTTGTTTGCAAGTATAGAAGAAGGGTGACTCGTTGCTTTGAAGCTGACGAGGTAGAGTGGAAGAGGTAGAGTGAAGGGTGGAGGCAATTTCTATATGCGCAGGGAGACAGGGGTCTAGCGTGTTGACGGCACGAGGATGGCGCCGTGTGAAAATGAATGGAGGCACGCAGACCTCCCCAATAAACAAGAGGAAAGTGAGGAGCTCAAAAAAATGCAAGGTTCCTGTCAAATTTTGACTCTCACACTCGCTTCAGGCTGGTTTTTCCAGCTCCGTACATATACGTCACTCCACTGTCTTGGCAGCTCTGGCCCGTGGCATATGTCTCTGTAGAACTGACATGAACCCTTCTGTGAGACCCTACTGGCTACAACAAGATCACCGGAGGCGTACCAACAGTGACTGTCCTTGGTCTGATGGTGAGATGCTTGTAGTGATCCCCTTGTAAACAGAAGAAACGGTGCCTGGACAGGAGCAAGACTCGTCAGACAGGCGATCACCGTTTGTGGAAAAACCCACTACAGACTGAAGACTAGTGGATTCGGGGGGTGCGGGGAGTCCCCAGGCCGCAAGTGAAAACGTCGGGTGCTTGCTTGCTGCGCTTTGTGAGCCGTGCCCCAGTGGTACGAACAGAGTCGTAGAACAGATGTCTTGTCCTTGGCTAAGGTGGTAGAGCCAGTGTGGACAAGATATCCAAGAGTTCAAGAAAACATCCATCCTCACTCTTTCTGGAATGCTCTGATCGTAGCACGTCTCCAAAGGGAACGACCTGTGAAACGCCCGTGTGTAGGCAGTAGTTTTCGGCGCTAAGTCGACTCATCTCCGACCACAACACCATCCATCAACAAAGACACCCACGGCATGAGGTGTCCGAGTAATCCTTCCTGAAGCAGGCTGAATTCTTGACAGGAAAATTGACAATACACTCTTCTGGAGCCAAGAAGATGGAGAGTCTATTGGCGAACGGCCGCCGTCCGCAAACACGCAGACAAATCGAGATTCTGAGACGACGGAGCGCAACCACTCAAATATGCAGCGGCGTTCGACCAGAGGCGAAATCGATCGAACCGATACACCGAAACGAGTACTGGCATAATTGGAATTGATATCGCACAAGGTTGTGCCGGATGCTGGGCAAACTCATCAGACGGGGCCCGAAGATGTCCATTTCCGAACCAGGATATGCTCAATTTGGCCAGTGACACATCCAGGCTGTCAAGGGAGTTACAGGAGGCCCATTGGATAACCAGGATGAAATACTGTTGGCTTCCTCAATCGCCACGCGCCATGGCTAAACAACCCAGCAAGGGGGTGTCATGGTTTGCAGAAAACCGAGTATAATTTAAACAAGCTCATCCAAGGATCTCTGGGAGGAACTTGAGAGCTTGTCACAGTCAATAATTGATCATAACGACGAAATATCATCGATATCATATCAACGGCTACATGAGAGGCAACAGCGCGAGACGACCAACCCCTGTGGCATTGATTGAGTAAGGAGTCCAGGATTCGAAAGGCATGTAAGGATCCAGAGAAGCCCTTGGGCGGGCCCTTTAATTCCAGAAGCTGACAGGGTCGCAGAGAACTCAGGGTAGCGTCAGCAAAACGGCGTTTGCAGTCGACTGCCGCCATGTCTGGAATTCACAGATGAGGTTTCTAGGCGAACAAAAACCCAATGAGCAGTAGGGCACATGTTGATGGGCGATTTACAGAAAAGGGCAATGACAGGTTCAGCAGAGGAACGGTTCTGTTCAATATGGGCATGCACAGGAGTGCAGTCACCCACGACAGTGCTGAACGCGAATCTGCAAGATGTATTAGTTGGGATTCACGAGAACAAGTGCACATGGGTTAGTAGCGCGGCAAGGTTAGAGGTTCGACTACGGGCAGCAGGCGGAGAGGTTCGTGGGTGGTTCGTGGGTGAGAGGAGAGAAAACAGAAGGGAGGAGGCTGGCAAGGAAATGACAAGGCTCTGGCGTGGCCCATGCACGCACGCTAGTACTAGCAGTCACCCCGTTGCCGTTGTCCGCCCATAGCTGCGGACAATCACTTCACATCGCTCCAACATAGATTCACCGCTTTGCATGCACATTGTCTCTAGATCTTGCCCTGTGATGCTATGACCAAGAGGCCTCATGCCAGTATATCCGCTTCGCATGCAGAGCCTCTGGAGCGGCAAGCATCATACGATGGCGAAGGCAGCGCCAGCCATGAGGACGGCGATGCGTCATCGCTGAAAAAGGCGCGCTCTTTTATGGCCACTCTGGT
Source organism: Bipolaris bicolor (assembly GCA_026262445.1). Classification (NCBI taxonomy): domain Eukaryota; kingdom Fungi; phylum Ascomycota; class Dothideomycetes; order Pleosporales; family Pleosporaceae; genus Bipolaris; species Bipolaris bicolor. Next base: position 1,015,508 of record JAODYD010000001.1, on the reverse strand, counting down.
AAGCTAAGCAGTGAATGGATCACGTGCAAGCGCAACTGACGCAGATAGGCCTGCGACGTATGTAGGTCGAGAAAGACTCGATGCGACGAGGACCGACCAAGATGTGGCTACTGCAGGACCATGAATCTCGAGTGCACTTACCAAGCACCGCGAGCAACAAAAAAGGACCAGTCCATGGCAGTAGCTATCAATGCTATCCGACGGCTTGAATCCAAGATTGAAGATCTTACTGCTGCCATCAATGCACCCAAGGCTGCGGTCACGTTGCCGCTTTCCCCTGCAGGACCCATCCCGGACCATCACTCGCCTTATGCCACTTTTTCTCAGCCCAGCCCTGGCAGCCATGCTATATCCGCACCTTCAAATAGTTTACATCGCAATAGGCTGAGCATACACGACATTGCAATGTCCCCACAGGTTGTTGGAACGCCAGCCAAGAGCCCCTTTGCACTCCCAGAAGCACAGGGCGCCGTGGATCTCTCCTTCAGCCAGCATCGGGTTGCCTTGTGGCCTGCCGTTCAACAAATCCTTCCCGAAGTGTTTGTCTCAGCACGCAAAGAGCTTCCCGAGGACTACATTGTCGATATCGAGAACCAAAGACTGCCACTGCCAATGGGCATTAGTCATCCGTACAACACTAGTCCCGACAGTTGGCTGATGAGTCTCCCACAGTCGGCGGTAAAAGGTCTCGCAGATGCATACTTTGCGGTATTTCATCGAAACACGCCTATACTAGACAAGTACCACTTCTTCTCAAGCACGTTGGGTATAGCGATGGATAACGAATTCGGTTATGAAATCGAGACGGCGTTGGTACTTGTTGTACTAGCGCTGGGATGCTTAGCCGTCAAGGCACATGAAGAAGGCGACTTTAGTCTTCCTTCTCGGCACTCTGCGGCTGGGCGAGGCTTTGTTGCTCCCGAGTGGTACGAGCTTATTGTTGACGAACCTCCTGGCCTCAAGTTCTTCAATGAAGCCCGGAAGCGCTTTGGGTTTCTCATGTGCCAGACGGATCTCCAGGCTGGCCAGTTTTATATGCTATCGACGCTTTACTACGCCCAGATCTTGCGACCCTTGGATTCCTGGACTACGGTGAACAGAGCTGCCCTGTGTTGTGCGAGCATTGTCAAACGCACATCAACGATCGATTATGAGACATGGGAGGGGGATATGCTCTCGAGGCTCTTCTGGTGCACCCTGATGTACGAGACAGTGATTACACAGGAGCTGGATCTACTGCCACATAGTGGGCTGTTGGACTACGAGTCCGACATAGCTTTGCCAAAGTTTACACAATGTCCACGACCTAAGACGTTGATTTCAGGACTACTCAGCGACGAAGATGATTCTCTGTTCAACTTCCATTTCCTTGCCCAAGCCGCGCATCGCATCATTCTCACTCGGGTGAAGCAGAGTCTGTATACGTTTGCGGAGAAGGAAGGCTACCCCAGTGCCAGTCTGACAGCAGAAATGCATCACCAACTCGAGCAATGGCGGGAAAATCTTCCACCAACACTCCAGTTCTCTGATAGTGACGATTCGAGCGACTCAGTCAGCCCTGCGCATGTTATTGCAAGGGCCATGTTGCGCAGTCGCTATCTGGTTGCAAAGTTGCACATTGGACGGCCTTTTCTCTACAAAGCATTGCATGCGCCTGCATATACCAACGAGTCCGAGTACGACGAAGTGCGCAAGGGCCTTCGAGGCGGCATGTATTGGCCGACAACCATGGGTCTGTGTACACAGATGCTAACGGCTCTGCCTATAAAGTTTGGGTGGTGCTGCCAGTGTTTTGGGCAGGTTCTGTTGTTCCACGCCGTAGCGCTGTCTCCCGACGCCAAGTTGCGAGACACGTTACCTGAGGGATGGCGAGAATGGGTAGGGATCATGATGGCACTGATTCAGAGCTGTGCGAAGAGCAGTCCCGGTATCGCAAAGGACTATGAATTATTGCGCTTGCTGGACGGGTGAGTGTGTCTGGGCCGGCATTACTCAGAGTCTATGTATAGTAGGCACTAACCAGAAGGCGCTGCGCTGCTGACGGACCCCTCAACCAGGATGGCATGCTTAGGGAATATGTACCGCGCAATTGGCCGCCGGACATGACTGCGCCATATTCTATACGCGGTGCCACAGTGAGCAGACTCTAGCCACGCGTGGCGTGGTAGGTAGTACAGTCTAGGCGCTTTACGGGGAAAAGATACGTAGTGCTGGAGGGGCACGGGGTTGAGTGGGATGTAGGCTTAGCGCCAATGGTATGCCCCCATTTGAGCTGGGTACGAGCGGCGGCTTGCGTGTACTCACGATTACTGGAGGCGCTTGTTTGACTTTAGCTAGCACGTTTATTTGAAATGGCACGACCTCGTAAATGAAAAAGGGGTCTTGAACAGGTCAGATAGCATCGGCCCAGTGCAGAGAGCTGGTAGAGGAGCACGACAATGCCCAGCATCCTGCCCAGAGGCCATACATACTATCTACTTACACTCGTACATGTGAATTCTCGCCTTGGATCGACAACTGGCAGCATCGCGGCTTCCTGGCGTTTCAGCCTTTTCCGTGCCGGCAGCTATCCCCGATTCACCTGCGCTAGGCCCATCTGGGAACTAGTCGTCGTGCTGCATAACAAGGATACAAACCACTCCGGTCTGACACGCACTTCTCCTTTGGAAACACAACTACCAACAACTTTCTTACGCTCCTTTCGTCTTCCTTTGCTGGCTTCCGGACTCGATTTGTTGCGTCTCGCTACCCTTCCACACCTCTTACGTCGCCATTCACCTCCCTGTTTTATTTCTGGGATATTCCTTTTGCCCTAGCGCTGCCGTTTTCCGTTCCTTGTCGGTTTGCGCAACCTGGGTTGTTGTATCCTACCCTCTGTCGACTCGAATTCCCCGCAGCCTTCCGAATACTCCCGGAGTCTGCTTCGTGGCGCGCACATTGCGCATACTCCTTGTGCGTATCTCGACGCAGAAGAGAGACGGTTGCGACATCTGCCGGCGTTGGAGTCGAGACAGCACCACAAAACCGGGCCTCTACGTGCCCTGAGGCGCTGCATGCCCACCTATTCTATCGAAATTCGAACAATTAGAGTCAATCATGAGTGATTACTCGTACCAATCGTTGGCAAACATGGGGCCGCAAGGCCGGTGGCGTCGTGTCTTGCTCGTCGCCATGGTACCAATGGTGCTGGCATTTATTTACTATAGCACTCCCTCCTCATACATACCTGCTGGTCTTTCTTCTTCACCGTAAGAACCACTTCCATCCCCGTAGTCTCGAACTGGCTGACATACTCTAGATATCCGCATACCCAAAATGTAACCCTTCCACAAGACGATATAACAATGGCGACGATAATAAAAGCCCTCTATGGCCCCGTAATCCACCCAATAGATGCCCCAGAGTTCACAGATGAAGATGGAGATGTATACCGGTTGCCCGGAGAACCGAGATTTAAGAGCAAGCTGGGGAAGAAGGTCCTGATTTTGGATATCGACAGTAGGCCCTTGACGGAAGATGGTCAACTTATGAACAAGCACTTGAAATGGAAGGGCATGCGGTCACTTTCCGCCGGCATGCTGGGTCACTACATGTTTGGTATGTATTCCGAAGACGGATGCAGGGCACCAATGGATCCATGGCACGGCGCAATCTAAGCAATGCCTTGGAAGACCATACCCCCGCCTTTTGGTACGAATTGAATACCCACGCTAACATTTCAACAGCTCAAATACACGGTTACGACTACAAGTTTATCCGCGCACCCGACTACGAAGACCGTTGGGGCACCTGGGTCAAGGTACCCATGATGAAAGAAGCCCTCAAGACGCACGAATACATTGTCTTCATGGACTCGGATGTCATGTTCCACTACCCCCATCTCCCCCTCGAATGGCTCCTAAACTACTGGAACATGACCGACGACACCCTCGCCATGATGTCCATCGACCCCAACGAGCCTCAAAACTACGACTCAAGGGGCAACCGCTACCTCAACACGGGCTTTGTCATTGCCCGCCAGAGCAAGCGCACTCAGGAAATGTACAAGGCTTGGGCCGAGTGCCCCTCGGAAACCCGCTACAAGGGCTGCGCCAAGTGGAAAAAGGGCTGGGCCCACGAACAAGCTGCCTTTGGAAACTACCTCCGCTACGATTACGACCGTCCAGATGATATCCGCGTCCTTCCTTGCGTCGAGGCTAACGGCGCACCTGAAGCGGAGAAGCGAGGTGGCTGCAAGGGCGTTTTCGTCCGACATTTCTGGGTCGACAAGGGCCTTGTTGCGAAGAGTCTTGCCGATAACGTCATGCAGTATTTCCTGCCGAGACTGCACGAGACGTATCTGGCATCATCGAACGAACATATCGTTGATGCCAAGGGATACAGACTCGAGGGCGCCGAGTTGATTGAGATGACGGATGCGGAGAAGGAGGCTGCAAGGAAGGGCAAGGGCAAGAATCAGAAGGATGAGGGATGGTAGTTTTTTTATCCCTATCATTCTTCCCTTCTTCTTCCACTTTTTCCACCAACGTTTTGGCCTGGGTATGATATATGCTTCTTTTTTTCGCAAATGGAAAGCAAATGTGGCGGTGTTTTTTTTTTCTGATGAGCAAATATTTTATAGAAGAAACGGGGAAAGTGGCAGACGGAACTATGTTTTCCATCTTTCTCTGTTTTGCATGTATGTACGGGTTCTCTTGGGAGGTTGGTTGTGCGGCTTTTTCTTTTCAGGAGTCCAAGTGCTAGGATTTACATAATATGTATGAAATCGAAATCAATTGTGTATTCTGCAATATCGACTCTGTGGACGCAGTTCCTGATGCCTTTGTACATGAGATATGAATCTGCTTTAGTCCTCTCTGCTACGGCGGTTTGCCCTTTGTCCATACATGTCCTTCATTTCGCCATAGCAGTCGAACCACTGGAAGAGGGAAACTCTGTACTTTCGCCTTGTCATCTGACACTCATGCCATGACGCCTATTTTTTCGTTGCTCTCTCTGCAAGGTCGTTGATGATGCGGATATGCTCATCGCAGCTCGTCACATCACACGCACAGAGCGATTCCGTCACTGCGACAACCCTTTTAGCCTGCAGCACGAGCTCCAGTCCGCTCATCAACTTCTCCAAAGACCCGAAACGGCGCGGACAAGAGCAGCATTTGCATTCCGGCCCGCTTTCCGTAGTGAGGAAATTGGCATATGTTATCGAGGCGTCGATGAAGAGAGTCTGCAGATTGTCGAGATGTGGATGTGTTGTCTGATGGTCTTGTACGAGTTTGGAAATTCTTGTAGCTTCGGCTTTTTCCTTGGGGCAGGTAATGGCATCAGTCCGGGGGGTTTTGGTAGGTCGGAATAAGGTTACCTCCCTGGCAATCAAGCAAAAGCTCTTCTAGAGTAAAACCAACGTGTAATCCCAGATAAAGCATCACGTGTCTGATCTTCCTGGCACAAGAAGCCTTTGGCCAGCTGGTAGTGGTATCGAAATGAAGAAGGAAGTGTAATATGAAGACGTTGTTTTTGTAGTAGGCTTCTTGCGCAAGAAGGGCCAAGTTGCTATTTCTGGTTGCGATCAAGGGAAAGAGGTGGTCGTTTAAGCGGCTTTGGTGTGAATCTTCCTTACGGGAGTCGTATGAAGGAGTTCCCCGGTAAATGTCAATGCCTCCGGTAAAGGTGAGCAAATACGACAGAACCTCAAGCTTAAGCTTGTTAGGAAGCTGGGGCCATTCGTGAAAAGTGGTTGGCGCTCCATGAGCTACAGGTGACCCTTCGGCCTTGGAGGAGCCAGGAAGCGTTGCCATGGTGGGTTTAGTGGCGACTCAGCCGTCTTGAAGCTGTTGTGAGTAAGTGAGACACACGTACGCGAAAAAGGGAAGGGAAAAATGTGGTGCCAATTTAAGGCGAAGGAGCTCTCACTTATATCTGCTCTGGCAGTATGAGAACTAGAACTACCAATCTTGCAGAGCATATCAACTGAGATCGCCGGCGTCCCGGCGTTGGTGAGAACCAAAGTTCAACCTCGGTCTTTCCTATCCAACTCATCCTGGAGCCTAGTTGTGTTACAAGTACATAGACATGTATCATCAGTGGAGACGCATATTCTGCAATGATCATAACCAATAAAGAAATTGACACAATCAAGAAAGACACTGTTGAAGATTTAATTCGTAGACGCATATATTTGTCTTCGTGTATACAGCCGGAACGGATTTAATCTGCTACCAATCAGAGCAATCCCATTTCCTGCTAATGTCAACGAGTGAAGTTGTTTGCAACGTCTCTGGCCACTACCGTCTTACTTCCACAACCATGGTTAGATACTGCAAGCAACCAGTAGCAGTATACCTATGTGACATCCAGATCCAAGAACGTTAAAAGAAACGACCTAAATATTACCGCATGCGATTCGTATCTCATCGCTCGACACCAACATCCCCTCTTAACTTTGCATCTCTTCACAGCAGAATCATGGGTTTGATCAAACTCTCGCGGCAACGGCGCACTGCGCCCCATCACGCTCGACTCGTCGAACAACCATTTTACGCATCGCTTTCTCGGCTTGCTCCTCTTCTGCCACCACCGCCTCCGCCTCCGCCTGCGACATCACCATCGTTTCCGCCGATTTTTCCACCTCCTCCGCCACCTCCTCTTCCACCTCCATCACCTCCAGTGCTACCGGCACGACCGCCGTTTCTGTCTTTGCCTTTGCCTCCATTACTATGAGATTGGAAATATGTTAGTATCCCCGATCGAATGTGTATATTGTAAATAACTCGAAAACAGACTATCCACACACTTGAAGGATATATGAGAGAAAGTTGAGGTGTCTTAGAAGCGCTATGGTTGCCACACCGGGATCTATACGTATGCGTAATGCTACAAAAAAGGCTGCAACCACAATACTTTTCCCCTGTTTCTCACTTCCCCTAAAAGAATCATGAAAAGAGTTTTACGCGTACTTGAGAAGCCCAGATAACCGCTCTCTTCTATACCTCGTGCTCGATATCCTCCACCCTTGGCACCTTGTGCAAACTAACCCCACAAAACCTCGCCGTAAGCTCGCACTATGTCGATTCGTCAGCTCAATCATCGCTCCAACGAAGTTCAAGTCTCAAGAGACATCCTGCATACAGTCTTGCAAACGGAGCAGAAAGGAAGGGAAAAGGGGGGAGGGGGAAAACATACACACTCCCGGATAACCTCGACATCCTCCTTCGTCACCCCAATCCTCCGCAAACCCCGTAGGTGCCACGCCGATTCGCGGGTGAGATTCTGCATGACGATACCCGTCAGGACTGTTATTTCCGTCTCGACATCGTTGAGCACACTGTGATCAGACAGAAAAAGGCCGTAGGTGATGTTTTTTGTAAGCCAACCTGGGTAGACCCATACACATCAGCATTCTCATTCTCATCTCATCTCTTCTTTTTTTTTTCTCCGGGTAAAAGGAGCAGGATAAGTGAAGAAAGGGAAAGAAAAAAAGATGCGGGAGCAATCTCACCAAAATCCTTATTAGCATCAAAAGAATTATTAATCTTGCCCTGAAGATTATTCTGGTACAGCCGCCCCAACCACGCTTCGCCGCGCTGCAAATTTGCTTCGTCGCACTGCCATCCTTCTCTGTGTTCGTCACCTTTGCATCAGTAACTCTCTACACATATCCATGTGACAATTCTAAATGATCCAAAAAAAAAATAAAGTAGAAGAGGCGGAAAAAGGGGGATATATCATACCGCGTACTCGTCAAATCTCTATCCTCCTCCTTCTCCACCACAGCATCAATATCAAACACCGCCTCAAGCGGCTTACACACACCAACAATAATCACGAGTTTAAACAGCACCTCGCGCATACGCCGCAGTAACTTCCGTCTCTCCTCTGCACTCTGGTATTCCGGCCGTGCAATAAGGTGTTTGTAGAGTAAAGGGGCGAAGTTGGGTTGGCTGCCGCTGACTATGGTTGCGAGCTAAAAATTTCCTTTAATACACATATGTATATGTTGGTGAGGGGCGGGGGGTTTTGTTCGAAGGGGGGGTGGTGGAGGTAAGGGGAAGGGGGATGGATAAAACTTACAGCGAGTATATACCATTTGTTATCTCCAAGTGTCTTAGCTGGGAACTTTTCTTCAATCGCTTTGAATAGCGCGAGGGCTTCGTTGGCAGTGGGGTCGTGGGGTACAGGTGTTTCGTTAGTAGCCATCTTGCTTTCGTATGTTTTAATTTCGCTTTTGTATAATTCCGTTTCGTGAAGATGGGTCCACAGAGGTTGTTTTGTAAGAGCAAGAGACTTGGATGTAAGGGATACAAATGCCCTTTTTTTTTGGCTTTTGACAAGTCTTTATCACGTCATGGCTTTTTATAGGGTTTGTTGACTGCGCCGAATTTCGGGACTGCACGGAAAGGGTAGGTACGTGGTACACATAAGCATTAGGGTGGGGCCCCAACGCGGGCCGCTCTAAAGCGGGGTAGTGAGACTTGCACTACATGGCTTTTGCGGAAGGGATGTTCCTCGGAGAAGGAAACAAGGCTTTTCCAGAGCATTGAGCTTATTTTTTGCAGTTTTATAGATACACGGGATAGCTGGAATGCGCGGAAGGCGAATATTTGAAATCGATGCTTGCTTTGGGTACACTGTACCCAGACTTGAAAAAGGTGGTAACTATTGCATTCCACACCTTAATTGTCATCATCGTTGTAGTTCAGAATCATTATAACGAAACACAATATATCTTGCATGTGTTGGGAAGAACGGAGAATATGATATTTACCATGAAACATGAAACATATACATCCCAAGCATCAAAACCTAAACCATCGTCCTTACTGGAATATTCCGCCCCATACTGATTCTATAGTACGCTGAAGAAGACGCTCAAAATGAAAATAGCAATATACCATCCGCTGCCTTCACTCAATTCGGTTGACCAATATCCCAAGCGGGGTCAAGGATATCAGCGTTGAACCAGTCCAGCGATGGCTGCGACTGGAACAACTGCCACATCATGTTATCGTTCCAGGAAGAATTCGTCGTCCCATTATTTGCATCACCGTCGCTATTGGACAATATATCAGGGCCATGATTGAAAGGCATCGATGTAGGATATGGCGCCAAAGACGTGGTGGGATCCGAGGTTGGCTGTTGCATTTGGTTTTGTGCGCTTGGGCTCCCTACTAGGGGCTTGCAAAGACCGAGAAGTGTTGCGCAGAGTCGATGCAAACGGTTGACATACTTATTCTCTGTAACGAGCGACGAGATGCAATCAATGACATCCTCGAGAAGCTGGAAATCGCGAGGATCAGAGGTGCCAACCACATTACAGAAGACGACAAAGAACGGACACAGAGGGTGTGACAACAAAGTCCTACGTAATGTTAACAAGCTATGCACAACTCCAGATATTGCATCTTACCATGATAAATACGGGTCAAAGCCTTCGATGAAATGATCCAAGGTCCTTGCAAGCTGTTCGATCATCTTGACACATTCGAGCGCCTTCCGTGCACTCTGAAGACACTCTTCTCGCTCCAGGTAGTTTGTTGTGACAGTGGGGCTCAACCTGTGAACAGATGTCAAGAGGGAGAAGTACTTGAACTCCATACTTTTGTAATGGATAAGAGCATCAGTCCTACTATCCAATAGGTGCAATTGACGCTCCTACGCAGTAATTAGTATCTTCGCACCAATCGCAACTCCGGACCGGGTAGGTTACCTTCTCCATCAGGATGTATATGTCTTTCATCTGAGCTCTTAACTGGGCTACCTCTTCTTTCAGAGTACCTGGCGATCGTTTAGTGCGCTGAGGGAGGGATAAGTCCAGAAGCTTGTCTTGCACAGAGAGCAACTCTAGAACGCTCATAGGATTTGAAGGGTCTGCTCGCAGTTGGTCGTGGATTTTGATTTGAAATTTGGGAAGTGACCTCGGTCGAAGAAGCAACAGACTCATGGCACTGTCGAGCTCTGCACATTGGGCAACAACGGCGTAAATCTCACGCTCTTCATCGGTCTCTGGTACTGTCTTGTCAATGTTATGGTGTCCGAGTGCTACAATCGTTTGCGATGCGTGAGCCGTGAGTTCCCAGCACTGTACCGGGTTGCCTATGATTTGCATCATGATAGCCTGTGGATGATGAGCTACAGAGTAATATTGACAAGGTCAGATGACTTACTCCTGTCACCAAAGCTTGCACTAGAAGGAGAGAGGGCGAGGTCATGAAGCTTATGTTGTCCAAAGCGGTAAGTGCGGCTATTATGTGATCGTACTCCATCTGTTGGATTTGCTTTTGCACTGCAGCACTTTTGGGTGCTTGCAATTGACTGGCGTACATGACAGCAGCGGCTTGGAAATGGATTATAACCTTGTAGAGATTCAACGTCTTATCGTCGGCAGTGCCTGCCATTAGAGCAAGAGCGATTCTCTCAATGGCCTTGGGCGGTATGTGGTCGATGGTATGATGGCGAACGGCGGCTTCACTCCGTGCCTTGAACTCGCCTAAAGTGGCTGTCAGCCTGATAGTAAACCGCGAGACAGGTGAACATACTTCCAAGAATGACATTGACAATTTCGCGCTGGGAAAGGTCTGTGGAGATGTACATCGACTTGTCAAAAGTACTGCGGTCTGTCAAGTTTTGTGCAGGCGCGTGTGACAATTGGTCAACAAAGGACATGGCAGTCTCAAGGACCGAGCGTTGGTGTCCAGATAGTAAGCCATTGGTAGAGAGCTCTTTGGTGATGTGTAATCGAGCTTCGTTTGCTGTTTGCGAAGTTGTGTCAACTTCTGGTGTTGTTGGAGGTATTGATACTTCTTGAGAGCTAGTTGTACGCTTCCTTTTTGCTGGTCGATCGGGTATTGCTTCAGTGCTTAGTTTGACAGAGGTGTTTGTCATATCAGGCTCCTGGATTGGATTGGGAGGACTGCGATGAGCGCCATGCAGAGAGTGTTCCAGAGAGGAGAGCCTCTGTACAAGCGCTTGTATTTTGTCATCGCTGTACATTTGTTAGAGGTGAGCATGAGAATGTGACAAAAGTCTCCACAGTGGGGCAAGCGCAAAGCTTGTGGTTGCCACTGCTGCTCTTGCGCCAGATTCGGTGTACTACAATGAGCGTGGGGGACTTACGTCCGGACCTTGGGTCGGGGAACACGCTTGTGCCTGTTCCGCAAGCAGTCGGCCTTGGCCGCTACGCAGTTTGCACATGGCTCTTTGCGGTCGCATTTGACCTGACGGCAGTTAGTGTCGGATGCAGGATATGAACAAGTTCCGAGACGGTTGGCCAGCGTAGTTTGGTCAAGGCGATGGTCACTCGGCGACTACAAGGGGGTTGTGGAGAGAGAGTAAAGGTACCTTTCGGGAATGGCACAAGTCGCACGCGGGAACACCCCCGTGAGCAACCCAGTTCTCTTCCGGCATTAAGTAAGCTGTTCCTCGACGTATGTAAATTCTGAGAAGAGTCCAGCCACAGTGACTACTTGGGGTGTGCAGAGTGTTTGAACTCGGTGGTCTTGGCAAATTAGCCGGAGAGAAGCCGCTCCGAGGGCCGAAGGGGCAGGCACGATCCTTGCAGCCTCAAACGACGCGTTGCTGCTTCGCCATTTGGGCGTCGTCTCGTCAGCAGCCTCAAACTCTATCATAGCTTCATTAGATGATTTGGGGGCTAGTGGCATGGACATGTGTCAGGAAAGCGTCTTTTGGATGGGCCTCGCAATTTCTGCTGTAAGCACACACGTCAGGCAGTGCACCGTTGCCCAAAGCAGGCAGGAAAGAAGGCTGGATTGGGAGTTGGCATTGTGAGGTGGTGCTGTGGTTAATCGCAAAAGAAAGCATATCAGTGGGAGTGTGGTGCATGCATCCAGGCACAGAGTGGTTGTGGCAGCAGCAGCAGCAGCAGCAGCAGCATGACGTGCATGCGGGCGAGTTGGCGTGTCCATACATACTCCACACACCAGTTGGGGGGAAGGAGGGGGCAACGTGAAGAAGAACAGCAAAGGGCAGGAAACTGGTTTTGACCTGAACCCACCGTATTTCCGGTTCGAGACGAGATGGATGCGCACACATTTGCATTGCACAGCGTCCCCACTGCGAACGGGTGCTCCCGCGGGCTAGCCCTGTTTGGCAGGAAGAGTCCATCAGACGTGAATGCACCTGGCCAGAAGTAACGGGATGCAGGGAGAAACTATGGAAATAGGGCGGGTTTGCGGGATGAGCGTTTATTGCGCGAATGGCAGGGTGGCGGGCGGGCAGCATATGACGAAAATTTCGGAGAGAGCACAAATACAGTACAGTCACGGCGTGGAGGGTGCGGGCAGAGAGCATTTTCTTTTACCTGATGGGTTCCACCACCGACCGAAGGACGAATGGAAATGACGATGCCTGTCCACGTTTTCCCGAGCGCGGTCGGTTGAAGACGGTCTTGGCGGCGGGTGAGTCAGCACAGACGCGACGACGACGAGGGCAAGGGAGTGCAGGCAGGGTAGTAGGATATGTGTGTACTACGGACGTAAGTGAGTATGTAGGGAGGCATGGAGGCAAGTCAGAATCTGCGCAAGAGTGTAGGTAGATCGGTACACATGTTCGGAGCATGTACATAACAGGGCAATTAATTGCTGCCGCCGTGTGTCATCCAAGCAAGGGGCCGTGGCTGTGTGGCGCCGGGGGGTCAGCGTCGAGCCCAGCACTGGGGCGAGAGCGGGCAGGCTCCCAAAGGCAACATGCAGCAGCGTCACCGCTCCATGGCCGGCGGCGGGGGCGCATTACTTACACTGACTGCGCAGCCAGCAGTATGGAATCTTCTGCGTTGATGGCGCCATGTGGGCGGCCCAATCAGCGCGCGGCCAGCGGCTGGCAGCGTGGGGGACGGCGGCGTCGTGTCTGTGTGTGTGCATGTTGCGATAAGGCAGCGGCGGAGCCCACAACGTCCCGCCACTCGCCCTCGCGCCCTCTGATTGGCCCGCGTCTGCCCACGAGCCGCCATTCTTATCTCTTCCTCCCGCCGAGCTCACACACACCCTCCCTCTCCCTCACACATGCAACCCTCCAGCTTTCCACCCACCCACTACCCACCATCCCCCCCCAGCCATTGCCATGACAGGCCTGCGCATCCCCGGCGCGGGAGCTAGTTCGGGCCCAAAAGAAAAGAGTACCTGCACACCCGCCATGGCCCACGCCTGCACATGCTGCTAAAGCCTCCTCCCACGGACGAGTGCTCTACTCTTTTCGTCGCCCGCGCCCTCCCTACCATCGCTCCCTACATACATACACTCTACTTGCCGCGCCCAATCGCCCGTCATCCCTCGTCCACCCACGGGCGCACACGTCCCCGTCCATCGCTTTGATTGTGCCTTTGCCCACTCGGATGCTCCCGTGCGCCCCGTCTGTCCGCCTCTGAGGGTGAGTAGTGTAGTGGTCGACGATTGCTTATCTTGTGCTTGCACCCGCCCAGGCTGCCCTGCCCTGTCCTGCCCACCTGCCTGTGCCTGTCCATACATACATATACATTAGTCGAGCCTGGCCACCCCCAGCTAACTCAACTGCCCCCCATCTAGCCACACCACGTACACGCTCATTTCCCTCCTGCCCACTCTGCTGCTCTCCATTCCTCTTGCCGGCCTTCGATGAGCCGCCGGGTGCTTTCCCAACAACCACGCTACCATCACCACCGGCCCAGGTCGACTCCCCATGTTCCTTGACAATACGCAACCTCCCACCCACCTGCCTGGAAACCCGGCGCCGGCCCAAGACGCACAGCTGCCACGCGGAGAATGTACCTTCATCCTCTCGTCTCCGGCCGACAATGGCGCCCGCCAGCGCTGCTCCTGCCGCTGCTTCTATCCGGACTCCGCGGTACGCTCCCTCTGCGGCTGCGGACACCAGGCTTGGATCCATGAGGCTGAGCCCGCTTCCGCCGTCTCACTGGACGCATACATGCACGCAGTAGACCAGATGAAGCAACTGCAGCGCGAAATCAGGCGCTTCGAGTCGTTGGAGCACGACCTCAAACAAGAACTGTTCCGCGAGAGAATGGCGCGCGAAGAACTCATCAGGACCAACAATGCCGTCCAGGCTCGTATATACCAAAACATGCAGCTCCTGAAGCTGTCCATGGACGATCGCGTCGAGGCCGTCGTGGATAGAACTACGGAGCTCAGCGACCAGATCAAGTTGCAGGGCGAGCGCTTGACCATGGTTGATGAGTTTAGCATGGAGCTGGAAAACAGAGTCGATCGCATCGAGCAGTTTGGCGATATATCCAGAGGCCAAACGCCTGCTCCTGCAACACCCAAAGCACGCCGCTCAACTCCACAGGCACCGCCAGTGCCGCCGCTGCCAGCTTTGATGCAAGCAAACCATACTCTTGGCCAACTTCCCATCCGCAATGACAAGAAATATCCCTTGTCGTGGGCCGCCCGCGTCATCTTTGTGCCCCGCAAGTCGCAAAAGTTCGCCTTCGATCCCGACAGCAATGCGTATCGCCGGTGTGCATCGCGCAAGCTGCACCAAAACATTGAATTCCCCAGCCAGGACAGTTCCTGTTTCGCAAATCACATTGAGACTGCCTTCAAGGGCATCTTCCGAGGAAGACCATGGATGCCAATGACTGGTCACCGGCCCGCAGACGAGCCGTTTGGCCGCATGGCCCTTACGCTTTTGCCCCCCGATCTTGTGCACCGCGCAGTATGGGATTTTCCATTCCTGGAAGATCACTGCATCGCTCATGACAAGATGCAAGGAGATGTTCTCTACATCACTCTTCAATACGAGGACGTAACCTGGAACGAGATACGCTTCCTCCCTCCTGTCACTGGTGCCGACGACACTTGCTGGGAGCACGACGAGGAGCTCGACGGCACTGCCAAATACAAGAGCTTGGACTCAGAGATTATGTACGATTACCAGGATCCTCCTCCTACCTATTCATCTCGAACTCACTCCATGGCGACTAGGGCGCCTTCGGGACTGGACGTCCTTGCTAACTCGGCTGCTATGCTGAGTCCTATTGAGCGTATTCAGACAGCATCGTCGACTCACTCATCCAGACCGGCTCCTTTGAGCCCCATCCAGCGTACCCCAACACGGTCATCGAATCACTCCACCGCTACCCCTCGCTTTTCATCTGAGCGGAGTAGCCTTCGCAGCTTTGACAACGAAACTACTGATGATGAGCACCGCGACAAGAAGCCTAAGCTGCGAATGAAGCAAAGCATGCCTCATGTCAGTACCGGCACTCATGCACAACAGCCCATGTATGTCTCGGGTCGCTCAAAGCGAAAGATGCCTGTAAGGGAGAAGGGCCCCAAGGAACCGCTGCACTTCAATGTCGCTGGCGTCGCCAAGGGCGGTCTTCACTTTTTACATCCGCGCTCATCAAAGGGCAAAGAAGTAGCCCATAACCCATGAAAAAACGATGTTTAGTTTCTTGGAACTGACACGGACATGTTTTCCTATGTTCATTTGGTAGAGGCGTTTACGAGTAAAAGCCTCGCTCTTCAAGGATACCCATTGGCGTTGTATAGTATGAGCTCATGTTTTTGTTTTACCTAAACGCAGTTTTGTTATTGTCTGGATATTACTGGATATCGCACGTACTTATAGTCAACATTGGTCGGGCATCATGGCTTGTCTTTCTTTTCTGTTCTGTTCTCAACTATAGACGGTTTGGAAGACAACAAGCGTGTCCTTTTTGTTTGCTTTCAGGCAGGCCTTGTGCTAGCAGGCAACACTACAGAAAACGCAATTCTACTTGTGCAACACACGACCCAGTGCCATCTTGTCTCCCTCGGCAAAATCTTCTCCTACTTCTTGGCAGCTTTCAACTTTTTGATAAGGAGGCATTAGCCGTGTCTCCGCATTTACAACCTGCAATCTAAAATTTCGTTCTATCCGGGAATTTGTCGTGCTGCTGTGGAGCAACAGATTGAAAAGGATTACTGTGTAGTGACCAAAGCATGATAACAAATACTCTTGATTGATAGCCGCTATCGCACGCTTTCTTGTGTAACCGAGGCACGGGGGGCTGATAACGGGGCCCCGCCCATTAAGTAGTGCCAAGATAAGATGGAGAGAGTTTACCGCTCTGGAGATTTGCCAGGTATGACTGCATAGGATTTGAATGCATGTTTCTTGTCATGTATCTGTGTGGCGTCTTCGTCGTGCGCCGAGATATCGGCGCAGTATGACTGATTGATTTGTCCATTTTGTCGCATGCATTGTAGGCAGCACTTTTCCATAGAAACATAGAAAAGCTTTTGAGAGAAATGTCACAGTCGATATATGGCATAGCTATGGGATACAATGTTTCTTATTCTTTGTTGTTCGAGACAGAACCGCAGTGCCTTCTCCAACTCTTTGTCCACGTCCGTGATGCGGAGAAAGGTAGTATCAGTGGAGCCCATACCACCTAAGTACCCCACCTCCACTCCAACCATATCCACAACCATCAACCTCTTCAGCCTTACATACCTACCAACGAGGAAAACTCAACACACTTGAGAAAAAAATCAGCCGGTGCGCGAAATATAGCTTGCGCCTGTAAACAGACAAACTAATAAGCGACCCTATGGTTGAAATCGCGAGCCCTTCTCTCCGAAATCGCTTCCCAAAGCGGCCCGTTTCTTATCATCTGCTAACCCTTTATCTCCGCTCCGCACCTCATCCAACCCCAAACCCCTTCTGATCCCTACACGCCGATCCCGCCTTGAACGGTGCAGCAGCCCCCCGAACCACTCACAGCAGGCGTGCCACGAGGGTAACATAAGCGGTATTGGTCAAAACCCGGGAAAGGTTACGTCGCGGCGAACATGTGGCTGCACAGGGATTGAGCTTAGCGGATACACCAGGGCAGGCGTGTTGATGTAACTCCACGGCAAGAAAGGTTGTACGACTGACTGACTAGCAAGTTGGATTGGATGATACGGATGGTGATCCGATCGGTCATACAAAAAGGTTGCTGCTTCCCAATGCCTTGATTCTTCTTTCTACTCGTCGCGTCTCGTGGTGTTCTTCGTCTTCCTCTTCCAGTTCCTTTCCATCCCAACCTGTTGGACCCTCGTCTCGAGGACAACTTGAATTCGCATCCTACAACCCCGCCATTCCAACCACGCAGGTCGAAAGAAGTCATGTCGGAGAACCAGGATCCGGAGTTGGCCAAGGGCGATGCCCTTAAAGTCACTGCTTCGGCTTCGTCGTCTAAACATCCGGTTCCTGTCGAAGGCACAACACAACACCTCCCCACCTACGAAAACGAAAAGGCTTTAACATGGAAATTCGATATCCGAGTTTTGCCTATGCTCGCAGTTATGTACCTTTTCAATGCTCTTGATAAGGGGAACCTAGGTAATGCCAAAACGGATGGTATGGATAAAGACTTGCATTTCAAAGGGAATCAATATAACATCATGCTGAGCATCTTTTACGTGCCATACGTAATTTTTGCACCCCCGGTCGGCATGCTGGGAAAGAAGTACGGTCCGCACCGTGTGCTACCAATTATGATGTTTTCTTTTGGTAGTGCGACGTTGTTGGCTGCCAGTGTACAGAATTGGAGTGGCATGATGGCATTGAGATGGTTTTTGGGTAAGTCACGTGATACGTGATTCCACAAGTTCATGCATATGAATGTTCATGAGCTAACTGGATGAAAAGGAATGGCCGAGAGCGCCTTTTTCCCTCTGGTTATTTACTACCTGACCACTTTCTACCGCCGTGGAGAACTCGCACGACGCCTTGCTATCTTCTACGCTGCCTCGAACATTGCGAATGCGTTCTCTGGACTCCTCGCTTTCGGCGTATTCCAAATTGAATCGAAATTAGATTCCTGGAGGTATCTCTTCATTATTGAGGGCTCGCTCACAATTCTCTTTTCGTTCTTCGCATACTGGTATCTCCCCAAGAACGCGTACGAAGCCAAGTTTCTCAACGAAGCGGAGAAAGAATTGGCATACACCCGTATCCAAATTGACTCTTCGTCCATCGTCAACCAAGAGTTCAACCTGAAAGACGCACTCGGCATTTTCAAGGAACCGTCAACATATGGATTTCTCCTCATCGAAATCTGCCTTGGTGTACCCTTGCAATCGGTGTCGCTCTTCTTGCCACAGATTGTGGGCAGATTGGGCTACGACAAGATCAAGACGAATCTTTACACAGTCGCACCCAACGTCGTCGGTGCCTGTGTTCTCCTCATCCTGGCCTTTGCCTCGGACTATACGCGTCTTCGGTCCCCCTTTATCGCCCTCGGCTTCCTCCTGACTTTCATCGGCTTCATCATCTATGCCACCATTGATGTCGAGCATTCGCTTACTGTCGCCTACTATGCCTGCTTCATGATGACGTGGGGAACATCTGCACCCTCGGTGCTGCTCTCTACATGGTACAACAACAACGTCGCAGACGAGAACCGACGTGTTACACTTACCTCTGTTGGCGTGCCGCTAGCAAACTTGATGGGCGTTGTTAGCTCGAACATTTTCAGACCTCAGGATGCGCCGGCGTACATTCCAGCTCTTGCTACGACGGCGGCGTTTGGTGCCACAGGCTGCTTGTGTGCCGCACTGTTGGGCACGTATATGATGATTGATAACAAGAGGAGGAATGCTCGCCAGGGCGTCAATCTCACCGCCAAAGACGTATCGACAGAGAAATTGAGAGATGGACCAAAGAACCCAGAGTTCAGATGGTTCTTGTAAGATTTACTTGTGGGATTCAATGGGAAAAGTTTCAATTGGAATTATTTAGACTGAACATAGAACCTATTACGCAAAGACAATTTTTTGTACATTTAGATAATACGGTGTAAAGAAGAGTGCTGTACATTGAACAAGAAACCTTGTACATGGAGAGCTTGAGCCAGGGGACGGAAATGCTTCTGAAGCCACCGTGCCTGACATGGTCACGCGTCCCCCGGTTCCCCGAATAAGCACGAGACAAGTGCGGAGGCTAGCGCACCATTGTGTCTGCCTCGCCGCCAACTTGGCTCAGCAAGTACGGGATGGGCAACATGGAATGGTTGAACGTGATTAGACTATATGATATACAGCTACAAGAACATGGATAATCGTGGATGAATCGACCACACATGCAGCAGCTGTAAGTCAGCATGAGTCCTGGAGAGATCGCCGGGCTCAGCGTTAGCGCCATCTCTTATCGCCGAGGCTGGTGCGGCGGCTCCTACATCATTCGTCGCGCAACCTCACGCGCCTCACTTGCGGCCCCGAACCATCACGGGTCCCAGCTTGGAGCTTAAAGCTGCCTAGTACCCTGTTGTCGCCGAGACTATCTATACTCACTCCTCTATCCATCCTTCTTCCTCCATCACTCCTGCGCATAGCGCTCTTCTGTCCTTGTAAGCAACGACTGATTACGTTGCGTCCGATACGCATCCGATTACTCTACGAGCGTTCGTGAGCTCTGGGAGCTCCAACCCATCTTCATCATGGCGGTCAAAGCAGCGGTGCCATTTCTCGTGGCGATGATGCTGTTGACAGGTGTGTGCAATACACTGTTGACAAAGTATCAAGTATGACAACCCCCCGTGCCATGAGTCAATGAGCTGGAATGCTGACGCCTGTGACCAGGACATGCAATGCGTCAAGAACTGCGACTCGCCTTCGCCGAAATACAAGGAACACTTTGAGCAGCCTGTTCTCCAGACGCTGCAGATGTTTATTGGAGAGATGGGCTGCTGGCTTGTCATCGGCGCGTTCACTCTCTACCAGCGATACGCGACTGCGAAGGCAGGCTACGAACCCGTTCCTGGCTCGGCTACCCCGGCTTCAGATGATGTTAGCGAGACAACTCCTATTGTGAACCCGTTGAAGCCTGCGCATCCCGATGATGAGGGTAGGATCCCGCTGCAAGGAAAGAGCATCTTCCTGCTGGCGCTTCCGGCGTGCTGCGACATTGCTGGAACCACCCTCATGAACGTTGGACTGCTGTTTGTCGCAGCCAGTATCTACCAGATGACCAGAGGCGCGCTCGTGCTCTTCGTTGGTCTGTTCAGCGTGTGGTTCCTCAAGCGTCATCTCGGGTTGTACAAGTGGTTCTCGCTCTTCGTGGTTGTGACGGGTGTTGCAATCGTTGGACTTGCTGGTGCCATTACCAGGGATGACAAGGCGACGCCTGGCCATAAGTCGATTCATGACTCTGTTGCTGGATCAGAGGTCAAGGCTGCTGCTTCTCAAGCTGCCATGACCGTTATCGGTGTGCTGCTTATTGCTGGCGCTCAGATCTTCACTGCCACCCAGTTTGTGCTCGAGGAGAGGATCATGGAGAAGTACTCCATGGAGCCCATCAAGGTTGTTGGCTGGGAAGGTGTCTTTGGATTCCTTGTCACATTCATTGGCATGATCATTTTGCACTTGACCATTGGAACTGGATACTTCAACGCCAGGGAGGGCCTGTACCAGATGTTCCACTACCGTGCCATCGCCGTGTCCTCGGTACTGATCATGATCAGCATTGGGTATGTATATTTCGTCTCCTCTGGTGCAACATCCACTAACTTCTTGCAGTGGCTTCAACTTCTTCGGTCTTTCTGTTACCCGCACCGTCTCTGCTACTTCGCGCTCGACGATTGATACTTGCCGCACGCTCTTCATCTGGATCGTGTCGCTAGGACTTGGCTGGGAAACATTCAAATGGCTGCAGGTTCTCGGTTTCGCTCTGTTGGTGTACGGAACCTTTTTGTTCAACGACTTGATCCGCCCACCGCTAAAGGCGTGTGTGGAGAGGCACCACGAGCCCCTGCTACCTGAGGAGCCGATCGAGCACCACTAGTTTGGGCGATGCAAAGTAGACGGGTAAAGACGCATTGTGCATGTGGGACTTGGAGAGTGGCATTTTTCGGGCGCACTAGCAGGAATTACAGAATGTCATTGTTTTTGCACTATTTTAAATCATATCATATCATTAGCCACAAAGTTGCAACCAGTTTATTGCTCTGCTTGTCTGTGTGGCAGGGCAGATCGTGGCTATCTTATCAGGTCTGTGGCTGGTGATTGTGGTGGTCCGAGCTTTGCTTAGCGCGCACTCACCTCGCTAAGGACGTCGATTTCGTATGTGAGTATCTCGACTTCGATAACAACGGCTCGACTTTTCTGAACACCCACGCCCGGAGTTCAGTTACGCCCATCGACAGTTCGACAAAATGGCCACCACTCAAACCGCAATGTGAGTATCCCCGCTCGCCACCGCAGCAGCCGAGCGCGCAATTAGGAATGGCTACTGACGGCATGCAGCTCCAAGAGGAGAAAGTTCGTTGCTGGTACGATATACCCTTTCCACAGTTAGAGAATGGAGAAGAAAGAGTTTGGAGAGAATTAGAGGCACAGTTACATTGAGTCCTCGCCGCCAGGACTGTAGTGTGTCGGATACGAAATATCGAAATAGTTGGCTAACTCAACACCCACAGACGGTGTTTTCTACGCCGAGCTGAACGAGTTCTTCCAGCGCGAGCTGGCCGAGGAGGGCTACTCCGGCGTCGAGGTCCGCGTCACTCCCACCGTTACCGACATCATCATTCGCGCCACACACACCCAGGAGGTTCTTGGAGAGCAGGGTCGCCGCATCCGTGAGCTCACCTCGCTCATCCAGAAGCGCTTCAAGTTCCCCGAGAACTCCGTCTCCCTCTACGCCGCCAAGGTCCAGAACCGTGGTCTCTCCGCCGTCGCCCAGTGCGAGTCCCTCCGATACAAGCTTCTCAATGGTCTTGCCGTCCGAAGGGCCTGCTACGGTGTGCTGAGGTTCATCATGGAGTCTGGCGCCAAGGGTTGCGAGGTCGTCGTCTCCGGAAAGCTCAGGGCCGCCCGTGCCAAGAGCATGAAGTTCACTGTATGCATCCTTGTTGTCGCCTTTTTTTAGGACTGGTATACTGACAAGCGCAGGACGGATTCATGATCCACTCCGGTCAGCCCGCTAAGGACTTCATTGACCACGCCACCCGCCACGTCCTGCTCCGCCAGGGTGTGCTCGGTATCAAGGTCAAGATTATGCGCGGCTCTGACCCCGAGGGCAAGGCCGGCCCATCCAAGTCTCTTCCCGACTCCGTTACCATCATCGAGCCCAAGGAGGAGCAGCCCGTTGTCCAGCCTATGTCGCAAGACTACGGCGCCAAGGCCATTGCCGCTCAACAGGCAGCGGAACAGGCCAGGCAGGCTGAGCAGGGCGAGGGCGAGGCCCAGCCAGCTGGTGAGGCTTACTCTGGTGAGCAGTAGGTTTGAACTTTACTGCGGGCGCAATGAGGTTACGAAAAAGGCATTTAGCGAAAGGTTATGATGCCGTTACGAACCCTGACATAAATTCCTTTGCACTTTCGGAACGGGCTGGGCTGTTTTTGGTAGGGAGGGAATAAGGAGTCTCTACTGCTTCACTGCTATGTACTCAATGAAACCACCCAAATATCAAAGATGGCTTTGACCAACTGAAGGCTTTTCGTCACATCGAATTTGTTTGTTCCTTTACATTTTCTTATGGGTTGTCGATTCGGAAAAGTTATAGTTGATGGTATTTCCTAGTCATGTTCTCTTTACCCATGTGTCGCGTCTCATGCGTTGCCCCATCGGGACATGATCCCGGGTCTTGAGCTCGGAGTTACTACCCCTCTCACCGCGATACCAAGCATGTCATCTGTTTCGAAACACTGCAGGTCTACACAGTGGGTCTTGTGACGTTAGGTTTAATTGGCGGAAGTAATGTTCACGACACTTTATTTTCGGGTCTTTGCGACATTCTAGAGCATGATGTGATCAAAACAAGGCAGGCGGAATCACCAGTGTCAGCCGGTTGTCCCGTTTGCCATGTATTCCAGGACCTCAAGAAGTGGATATCCAAGCATGGAATATATATTGAGCATTATCCTTTGCGCGTAAGAGTGTGTTCTAACCCAACCCTTACCTCTCTGACGCGACCGCCCACGATGCGTCTCACGCACCTCATCTCGACGCTGCTCTGCGCCAGCAACACCGTGCTCGCCGCGCTCCCCTACAAAGGCGTAGACTGGTCCTCGCTGCTCGTCGAAGAAGCAGCAGGTAAAAAATACAAAAACGCCGCCGGCACCGTGCAACCCCTCGAAACCATCCTCAAGTCGTCCGGCGTAAACACCGTCCGCCAGCGCCTCTGGGTCAACCCTTCGGGCGGCACCTACAACCTCGACTACAACCTCAAGCTCGGCAAGCGCGCCCAGGCCGCCGGCCTCGGCATCTTCCTCGACCTGCACTACAGCGACTCGTGGGCTGACCCGGGCAAACAAGTCACGCCCGCCGCATGGCAGAGTCTCAACCGCGAAGCCCTCATCAAGCAAGTCTACGACTACACCAAAAGCGTCCTCGACACCTTCCAGCGCAACGGCGTTCCCCTCAAACTCGTCTCCATCGGCAACGAAATCACCCCCGGTCTCCTCTTTCCTATAGGTAAATTATCGGGTAGTTCGCAAGGCCCCGCTGCGAATGTCGCTGCTATTCTTAAATCTGCGTCCCGTGCGATTAAGGAGTCGAGTATGAGTCCCAAGCCCAAAATCATGATTCATCTGGATAACGGCTGGAATTGGGAGACGCAGAAGTGGTGGTATGATCTTGTGCTTGGATCTGGTGGGGGGCTGTCGCTCTCGGATTTCGATGTGCAGGGCGTGTCGTATTATCCGTTTTATAATGCGGCGGCTACGCTGGCGGCGGTGGGGTCGTCGTTGAGTAATATGGCGAGCAAGTATGGCAAGGAGGTTATGGTTGTTGAGGTATCTTCTTCTTCTTCTCCTTCTTCTTCTTCTTTCTCCATTACATCTTTTGTGATTTTTTTTGACTTGGTTGCTAACTTGAGGCGTTTAGACTAACTGGCCGTCTTGGTGTCCCAATCCAAAGTATGCATTTCCTTCGGATACTAAGTCCATTCCCATCTCGGTGGATGGGCAGACGACCTGGATGAAGGAGGTCGCTAAGCGCGTGGCTGGCGCTTCGGGCGGAAAGGGTACGGGTCTTTTCTACTGGGAGCCTGCGTGGATTGACAACGCGGGCTTGGGTAGCAGCTGTGGATGGAATCTGATGTTTGGTGATGACGGCAAGGTCATGAACAGTTTGGCCGTATTTGGACAAATCTAGATTCTTGGACTGGAGACGAGAAATGGGGGATGAGGAGGAGACGAGAAAAAGGATTCAGTGTACATATTTACTACAATCAACGTACATACATACCACCAGCGGAACAAGACGAATTGCACCGCTTTACTGGTCAAAGTTCTTGACTGCAGGCATCATGCCCAAACCTTTGCCTTCCTGCTGCTTTTGGCCTTCGCCTTCAATCACGCCGCCTGCCTTCCTTTCATTGACATGCTTCCTGAGTAGACTAAGAATCTCACTGCCCTTCCACCTGGTGGGAACCGGTCTGTACGCAGGCTTGAAAGTGCCCACAGTCTGCGCCCATTCGCCCTCTCCAGGATCCCTCTTGCGCTCGTCCTTTTCTGGCAACTTGGTCTGCGTTGCCGCATCCAAGCCCTGTGCATTGGAGGTAGACAAGGTCGAACCACCCCCCTCGGCTGTCTCGTGCGATGTGGGAGTGGGTTCTTGCGTCGCCCAGTAGTAAATGTCCCAATCGTTTTCGTCGAGGAAAGTGTCGTATTGCTGCATGAGAGAAGGAGACATGGTGGCGAGATGGGCATCGGCGAAGGTGCTGAGCAGGAGGTCACTCTCTAGTGTTCCCCTTTTGCGGCTCTGGTCTACTTGACGTTAGCCGACATTCCTAATAATGCATCGTAGTGCCTTGAACATGAGCAAGTATCATGTAAAGCACGAGCCGGGGAATCGTAGGAACCGACATAATAATCTTGCACGCATTGTGTTCGCGTCCTCGCCCGTCCGCTTCAGCGGCTCAACTTTGAACTTGGCGCCTTCCATCTCGCCGACACCCAGCTCGCTGTTGGTTCCACTCACATCTTGAGCCTTGCTACTCTGTGTGCCACCAGTCATGCGCTCAGTGTTTTCGGGTGAAGAGTCCTTTGGCGCAAACTTGTCGTCCACCTGAGTAATCAACTCTGGTGGGGCAGAGTCCTTGCCAACAGAGGGCATCTTGTTGGCAATGGTCGAGGTGGAGTTGGTCAAGTGCGGGTTCAGAGGCTTTTCAATCTGGTACTTGCGGTAGGTTTCCGAGGTGTCGTTTGTGCGCTTGTTGAGCGCATCAAACTCGCCATTGCGGAGTGGAGCGATGCTGAAAGTGCGACATTGAGTGTGCTGGAGCGAGAGAAGAGCTCGTGACGAGCGGGTGACAATCCTGGAAGACGCCATTGTAATGTGTATTGAAAGAGTACGTTGAAGAGCGTCAATTGCACTTTACAGTGGAGAGATAGTGAGGTGGGTTACCGAGGACAATGGAAAACGTCACTGGTCCAAGCGCTTGGATTACTAACGCGAAAATGATCCCTGCTGATCGGTTTAGAGAGTCTATTACTCTTACACATCGTCCAATAGCACATCTTCATCAGAATTCGGCATTTATTCTGATGATTTTGTTGCCGACACTTTATGCGATCGATATTCAGGGTATTTCTACTCGAACCCATGTTCTCCGAAAGTAAGTGTAAATCTTGGCGAAACTCAGATGCGTGCCAAAATTCATCGGAATGTGAAAACTAGCGGCGCTGTCTCTATCAGCATACATTTTACATCATGTACCGTGGATTGCTTCATGTAGGGCAACACACTCTGCGCTAACATCTCGAATCCGCCAAATACAACCTATAAGAAACATGTGTAGGTACAAACATACTATGCAAGCGGTTCATGGGTTTGAACACGTGCCCATTTTAGTTGATGCACAGTAACGACGCTTTCACCTGATCAGCGGCAATATCACAGAGCTATCCTCGAAAGCACATCAATGAAGCGGCAATATCCGCTGTAAACTCAATACCACGAAGCTCATTGGTCTCTTGTTATGTCGCTGAGAGTACATATCAACAAACTCAACCTAAATCCAACCAGTCGGATCAAGTGCCAGCAACTTGAATTTAATCGGCGATCCAGTGCACGCACACATGTGAACATAAAATGCAACTCCAAGTTCTAGACCCCCAGCACCCAGAGTGCTATCGCGATCAACTTCATGCATCGCCCCTTACCACTCAGTGTTCCAGACTCAGCTGAGCTCAGCTGTTGCCGCTGCTAGTGCAGCCACAACCTCGTCACGGGACATGGTGTATGTGCACAGGATCAGGAGCCGATACACTGGTTGCATTTCCCAGCTCAGGCTCCTGATCTGCTTATGGGCCAAAAAAGTGGCTTTTTCCGGCTAGGTGCCGCGGACGTGGTGGTCGTTACCAAACACCCACCCACACCTCTGTGCACGCGAAACGCGCCCTCTCTAAGCGAGGTCGCTATCTAGAGCCAGCTGCGGTTGAAACCCTATTGACTCTGTCGCTTCGACGGAATTTACCATCACCATCTTGTATGAAGTTGATGATTTCAGTGTTGTGCGCATTAGGTGACTGAACAAGGAGGGGGGTAAAGAGCGGTGACAAACATGAGTTAAGGGGATGATCATGTGAAAACCGGCGGTGGTAGACTTTGACCATGCTGCCGGTGCATAGGTGCCCAAGGAGATGGAGACGAGTCCGCCATCGGTCTCCGCGGACGAACCCCTCAGCCACGTAACCGACACTATGGCATGACTCTCCGATCAACGTGGGAAAACCACCAGTCGGTTATTTTGTTATCCTTGACAAAGACTTCCTTCTTTCACACCTCAACGGCCTCGAGGCTTAGAGTTCCTCGGAGACGTCGTCGCGAGCTGAGCAGCTGCAGGTCCTGCCGACCTAGCAGTCTTTTTTCAAGAGAAAAGAAATGAAAAACAAAGACTGGGAAAGTCGCAACACTTCTGGTCGCAACAATTTCGGGTATGCCGTTATGCACGTTCGAGAACGGCTATTTTGTTTTGCCGCTTACCATCTCGATGACTGCGAATGCGAACATGGCATGATGTTTGAGCGTTTTGTTGACAACAAAAGCATCTCGGCATATCCGAGTATCCATAATTGCTTCCTGCTCGCTTGGAAGCGCTGCCTAGTGCATGGGTACCTTGCATTTGTTTGCTGCGTAACGATATCGTATGATGATGCGTCCAGGTACCGGTAGATTAGTGTGTATCATCGTTGTGGGAAAGCCAGGAAGTTTTGTGGCTGTTTTTGTGGAGAGCTGTCGGGCGTAATGGGGAGATGATAGATTCGGCAATTTCTTGGAAGTAGAGTGACGAACGCAAGTCGCATTGCACAAGGCTGCTGTTGATAGATTGCATCAATCACGGGAATATAGAAAAATGGTTTCATTCAGAAACGTCCAGTAGTGTATCTCAAGCCTGTATATTTTAGTGGATGAACCATCAGTAGTCATGCGAAGATGCTTGAGAAAATGTATGGTTCTCTCATGAGTCAACTCATTTCTCAATGCAGATTATAACATACAATCATGCTTTTCGTATTCTCTATCTCCTGATTGTTGGAGCCGATCCGGGTTAATATTCATATCAGCCATGCAGATGCGATATTCATCACTTTGACAACTTCCTATATCAAGTATCAGATGTACTGTAGTAGTAAAACCCAAAATCGTCTAACCCAATCAAGCATGCATGGAACTCGAGAATCACGGTGTTTTACATGGCATGGGATTCCTGGAGTCCGGTCCCCTAAAACCCTCGTAAGTATGGATGTACACAACCCTAGGACCAGCGAGCGGGTTAGGCCGTCGCTGGAAATGACATCGAGCAAGTTTACCAAAAAGAAATTATACAATGACGTGAATATATGAGAAAACCTGGCTTGGTTACCGTTAGGGTGGGGACTGTTTGCAATGCAGTGTACTTCTCGTGATCTGGTATAGACACAGATATCAGCGGTCATCAAGTATTACTTTTATGACCCGAACATTCGTTGAGGCTTTCTTTTCGATAAATACTGCTTCAAAGGTCGTTCGCAATATCAAAATCGCTGCTATTGTTCGCAGTTCATGTTGGCTTTTCTCACTAACCACAAATGCTTTAGTGCGCCTGAACTGAGGAACGACTCGTCATCCATTCCCTCAGACTCCTCCAGCGCCTCATCACACTACGAGTCTACCCACACCCACGAAGGAAAACCTGTTTCCTGTAATCTAACAGTTTGTGCTGAGAATTTTGAGACGGGATTCTCACATCATGACTTCGATACTTGCATCCGCTGACGTCAAACACTGTCTCACTTTCCTCGAGCCTACCAGTCTGTCACTGGCCGTCATCAGTGACAGACTGTTCTGGCAGCCGATCTCATGCAACTCTCATAACATCATCGTTTTTCAGAATCCAATTCTGGAGAGATACGCTAACATAGCCCGAAAACCATACGTCGAGTCGAAAGGCACATGCTCCATACAGGAATCGAGTCTGCGATCCTGAGGCTGCTACAACCACCAGTTGTAGCAGAACGGCACCGAAATACCACGTTGAAGCCTTTCTTTCTATCCAAGCAGGTTGACAGAATCGCCGCCAAGTATTCTGCTCTCAGGTAGAAGATTCTCCTCGGGAAAATTAGATCTTACTGGGAATGCATGTATGGCCAAAGCATTCATTGGTTCGTATGAGAGACTCGAACAACGGGTCTGCGGTATCTTCCGTATTTTCTAAGTATGTTCATGTAGCTGACCTTGACAGACATCCATGATTCAGTTGCCCCTGAGGTCCCGTCTCAACTCGTTACTGTACATTTGCCGCGGTTGCCGCGCGCTGTCGCCACAACGAATTGCTTACAGCAAAATCTCTCTATTCAGCTTTTGCCACTAGGTAGTTGTGGCTGATTGCGACATGAGCGAACTACGGTTTCACCATGCTACTGGAACGCGAAACGCCCCGGCTTTGGCGCCGTGCTCGCGTCCTTCGGAGGCCGAACTGGCATATGTCTTTCGGTAAGCTTAGCCACCAATTCATCTCTATTAAGTTAGCCACTCTATTATTGCTCATCACATGTATTCCCCGGATGAATTCATGGCGCTACGTGGGCGTCGTTCTGCACTGATTACCAATCGACAACATACTACACCGACATTTTCGAAGACCTGATCCCAAAGAGCCGCTTCTACCCCTCACGATAGTCATGATAGAAACTGGTGACTTAGGTTAGCTATAACCGGCCAGCTAGTATTCCGACTTCGGTGACATATAAGGTCGTTTGAGGCTATTGGGGCCATCTAATATTTGACACAATCCCCATAAACAGGTTGCCCCGCTCCCGATGCCGTGTGCTCGATTGCGGCCTTTTCTTGCCGACTGCTGGGAATACACAGTATAGCGCGTGGCAGACTCAGGACATGACAGTGGCGCTTATTATCGACTGGTGTGGCTTGTCAAAGTCAAGCGGTAACAGACAGCCGATAGGAAAATGAGTGCCGCCAAACTGGGTCCTCAAGTAGAGAGGAGCCTAGTAGTAGATAAGTACAATTATCCACAAAGCTTATTATAAAAAGGGACTGTTGGTGGGGCCGCCGTCCTCCCCAAGGGCTAACAAGTACTCGGTAATGCGGATCAGCGTTGATGCCCCAGCGTCAGATTCACAATGCCATTCGAATGCAACAAACATTAAACCGATCGACCTAGGCCGCTTCGAGTATCAAAAGACGACCACATCCGAGAGGACCAATGGGCCGCAAGGCTGACCCTCGGAACAAGCTGTCCATAGATTAGGCTCGGCATACGAATCAACTGGAGTAATTCTGCTACGGACTCCATAATCTAGCTAAATTACCCTCCTGAGACACTCCTGAATTCATGAGGATATGCAGGGGCTTGGTTTACCTCTCCATGTAAGTTTCGCTATAGTACCAGTTGGTCTTACTGAAAATCTCGCAATTTCTATCAAGATTGAATATTATTGTCCAATCACAGTTAAACGCGCGCGCCAAGACGAAGAGAGTTTCTTTGAAGAGTGCACACGTAGTTTGGACGGCCCGGAAGTGTGAACCTTGGTACGGTCGAGTCGGCTGCGACACGAACTCTGTGTGTTAGCTGCCTAAGTAAACAGAGCACGTGAATTGGCTGGATAGCCCCACTTTTTGCGGTACAATCGATCGGGCGACATAGGTGTATTTTGGTGCTGAAATAGAGTAGATTGCTGCTAATTTAACGGCCTGTGGTTCTGTTCGGCCCACATAAGATGACTAACCAGCTGGCTCAGTACGCAGTGCCTAAGACGATTGGCCCCGATCACTATGAGGATAGCACGGCATAATCACCCGCACCGAAGATAATACTACGGCATAGGCAGCTGGCAGTACTATCCACATGTTCCTGGCGCTACCTAAGGCTTCCAACATTGGGCCACCATAGGCTCACGAGTGCCAACACGGGCCGCGGAAGACGGGACTCTGCAGCGCAGAGGCGAGGCAGGAGTTATGTTCTTGTCTCAATACTACACGCTGTCCCGGGTCAGATCTGTAATGAACTCGGCAAAGACCAGACCACTTGACTCAAGCAGTGTAAGAACACTGCGAGCCACAGCCATGGGGCAACCGTCATCGCAAGCCCGCGCTGTCACAACCCCACACCTGTCAGCTCATTCCAAGTTAAGATCAGCCATCGGAGAGCCCGAAAAGTACCCCACAGCTATGACCTATCGTGCCTCGAAACAAAAGCTAGGCGGGTAGGGGTAAGCGACACCCGCATGGCCTATGCACGTAGATGTTGCCAGTATGGGCCAGGTTCAGTGGGCACGTCAGCCGTAGGAAATCCAGATCCGCGGTTGATGGTCCCTTTCAAGTGGCCGCGGTAAGACAGGTTATTGGCGACAGAACCGTTGGACCGCAAAGCTAGCCTTTTTTGTCTGTCGAGGGAATTTGGTACACTGTCAACTCGAGGACAGACTAGGGGTATCATTATATTCATTTCAGCCTGATTGTGTACAAGGCGCTTGGGAGCCATGCATATGCACGCTATTCACTCTGTATCTTGTCCTCAATCCCTCACTGCCTTACAGCTAGAGTGGTTTACAGCCGCTTGAGGCAAGGCTAATATGCGAAAAGGTTGTTGAATTAGCGCACGCCTGCCTGCTTCCTCGAATGCACTCTCGCTAACCTACTATGCACACCGTGAACGTACATCGGGATCATCGATCGGCACCGGGAATATACTCGCTTAGCGTACTTACCGTGGAGGGAGATCGACACCAGCAACTTAAGCGATGAGGGGATCTTGGGACTCGCCATCATGATGGTGCAATCATCATGGCATGACACGCAGGGACCGTCGGTGTGGCAGTGGTGCAGCTTCTCAGCAACGACGGTAAGCTGAGGTGATGCGATGCATTAGCTTCACGAGTGATATGACACTCGTCGGAAACGCGAGGCACTGTGGCTAAGGGGTTTGAGGCGCGGACGTTTGGGGCGTAGTGAATGGGTGTGGCCAGCACGTTGGGCAAAGAAATGTTCGTGGCAGGGAACTTTAGGCACCATTGCCTTGCACACGATGACGCTAGATGGCCTGATGCTCAGGTGATGCTGATGATGATGATGATGGTAAACTACATCGAAGACCTTTTATGATGAGTTGACCATACCTTTGGCCTACAGTCTTTGTGACACACTGGACGAAGACGGTCTCGCTGAGTAAGAGACGATTCCTTTCATCGTCTTACAACCGTTCAACAAAGTCACCTATCCGCCCTCGATTATTGCCACTATCAGGCTGGCTGCTCGCCCCACTGCCCCAGATACCGGATCCAGACTGTTCAGGAATCCCAATTTAGCCTCGCTTGGGAGGGAGGAAACGCCTATCTTTTTTGGCGAGAGCAGCGGAAGCAGCCTGCCTGTTCCCCCCTTCGCCCCCCACTCCCACCCCCCTCAACAGCCTGCCAGCCTACCAGCCTGGGGAGAGAGACAAGATGTCTTTGCTTTTTCCCTTTGTTGGCAGCAATCAGGACCGCGCTAACAAGGTAAGGTGGGGACATTGACGTGCTTGGCTCCACTCACATCTCCCCTGTCTAGTGGCAGCGCAAAAAGGAATGAGAACCACGCGAAAGAGGCTTAGGTGTCGATCATACGGCTAGCAGACCACACCCGGGGGTGGTCGCTGTGGATCCTGGATTCTCTAGTGTACCTTGCAGTTGCCAGAAGCCGTGTCTTTCCTTCTTTTTCGCTGGTATGGGTGTTTCCTTTTACGCGTGTTCGTTTGGGTGGAGGGCTTACCCTGAGTTACGTGCAGGAGGTGCGGTACCTTTGTCGCGAAAGATTATTTTCAGGGGCCGGGGGGTGTGGGTGCGGGTGAAGGGGGGTAGGGTCCTTTCAGGCTGACGATCAATTTTTTTTATATAGGAGTGTGAATTCCCGCGGAACTGAACATCATCACAGCTACAAGTACAACTACAACCACAACTTCAAAAGCCTACCTCTCTCCACACTCGACTCGACTCAACCTTCACACAAACACGCCCACATACCTACCGACTCTTTTGTACAATACAATAGAGTCATAATTCAACAACGCCAACAACTACAATCAATCCCATCTCATCTACACTTGAGATCACCAGGCACTACTACTACTCCTCGTAGTACCTTCCAACCAACAACCAACAACCACAACCATATCACCAACCACCAACCCACCACCTTCCAAAATGGCTCCCCGACCATGGACTGTCCTCCCTCCCTGCCCAGGCCCCCCACCAACCCGACCCCTCCCACCAATCCCCACTCAATAGACGAACCCCCCACCACCAATCCAACTATACGCATTCGAACAACAACCGCAGCCGAGGGGAAGGTCAAACAATACAAGTCAAAGGGACAGAGGCCAAGAGGTCAATTTCGAGATCCAACTCAGATCAACACCGGAGAGGGACTCTGAACTTTTCAACAACAACAACAAACAAACACCAAGCATGTGCAATCATGCCAAGATGACGAGACGATTACTACTTTTTTTTTTTGGAATTATCTTTTTGCGAATATACCAGTAGCTGCTATGCTACAACTACGCGCTTCTGTTGGGGTTTTTTTTTATAATTTCGATTCTTGAGGGGAAGAGGAGAGAGGAAACTTGATTATCATTCTTAATCTAGGGGACTTTTTTTTTTCAAAGTCCGACCTTTACTTTTGTGGGAGAGAGAGACAGAGTACGAAGGATTGGAGAGTTTTTTTTTTCGAAGGGAGAAAGTGGGTGCAGATGAAATGTTTTTTTTTTCTTTCTAAACTTTGATAACTACGAGTTTCTCAATCAATTATATCAATATTTTTTCAAAGATTCGTGCTTCTTTCCTTTTGGATTTGTGAAAAGTGAGGCTGATGACCAGGGTAACACAACTAGTACAACTGTAAATAAGCATATGTACATTGCATACACGGTGACAGAAGAAATTTGTAGTGCAAAAAAAAGGGGTCTTGTTCATGCGTCGTCAGGGACAGGCACCCGTTACACTATCTTTCATCCCACCCACTTCGCGTTCGCCAACTTAGCACAGGGATGCCATACCCTTCTTCAAGCGAACTCGCTACTTGCCACCAGCAAACAAAAGGCCATTATCATGTCTAACCTTGTGCATGATAGCTAGCGTGTCCCTTGAATGCTTCTCCAATCGGCTCAATTCCACATGGTCCTTTTCTTCGATACACCTTGCGAATTCCCTCGCTTCTTCAATCAGATTGAGCTTTTCGGGTGTCTTGACACCAGGGATATCCTCTCTTGTCTTCTTCTTCGGGTCCCACAGGGTAACCTTGTTGATGTCTGTGATAGTCGGTACAATAAGTGTACCCTTTTCTCCATAAATCTCAGATGGCGCGTCAGAGTTGTAAATCTTGGAGTGGCAGAGATGTATGGTAAAGTTGGGGTATGTCAGGATCAGACGGCCGGCGCCATCCGCTCCCGTGGCAATCTTGACAGGCCAGTACTGCGAGTCGAGGGGGGCACCAAAGAGATCAACGGCGGCGGCGACGCAGTATACGCCAAGGTCGACTAATGCGCCACCGCCCATCTCGAGGTTGAAGATGTTGGGAACCTCGCCCTGCAGAACCTTTTCGTACCGGCTGCTGTACTGGGCGAAATTGATTGAGGCGCCATACAGCGGGCCTATGTCGGCAATCTTTTGCTTCAGTAGCTTGAAATTTGCTTCTTGAATGTGGCGGAACGCCTCAACAAGGATGACGTTGTTTTCTTTTGCAAGCGAGAAGAGATGGTCGAGTTCGGAAACAGTGCTGCAGCTTGGCTTCTCTAGGATGACATTCTTTCCCGAGGTAAGGAACAGCTTGGCTTGTTCGTAGTGCAGGATATTGGGGCTGGCAATGTAGATGGTGTCGATCTTGTCACCGCTGGCAAGGGCATTGAGGTCCGTGTAACAGGTGATGTTGTTGGCGGTATATTTAGATGCAAACTCCTTTGCAGTCTCTTCTTTTCGTGAATAGACGGCTGTGAGGTTGTATTTGCCAGTTGCGTGGGCAGCCTCGACAAAGGAGTGGGTGATCCAGTTTGTTCCAATGATTCCGAGATTGATCATTTTGGCGGCTGTGATGCAAGTGTAGATGTGACAGAGTGACAATGAGCCCCGATGAGAAAAATATATAGGCAGCTTCAGTGATATGTCAGCACGCAAGACTTTTCTGTTGGGTGGGTTGGTGTTCGAGGGGCAGTCGCGTCCGAGTGACCCCACTAGGTAGCTGGATGTGATGTCATGTCATTGGCCGACTGTTGTAGTTTCCCAAAACGGAAGTACTAGCTTGTAGAAAAGTGTACTTGTGCACATGAGATGCATAATTGACAACAGTGATTTGTGATAATATATTGTTATTACTAAGGCGTGCTTCACATGGGTCGAGTTGACTAATACTCTCGATTTCTTCATGTGTAAAACCAGAGCTCCTACCAAGGAGGGTATCATCTGCTGACAGTTGTCTCGTATCGTGGAAACATGTCATGCTATATATGTGTGAGACCAAATTCGCAACCCTATCCCATTCGATGAAACGAGACTCATGGGACGTTGGGTGATCGTAATGTAAAAAACAAGCAAGAAAGACGCGGATCTGTCCGCTACCACATGGGCAATAAAAAAACAAACAAAAAACACGGCAGAACAAAACACCAAAACTCCACGCGCTGACGAATGAGTGCTTTGGAAATGCAATAATGCTTGCGGTAACGCCAGGCAACCCTTGTTGATATGCTGCTTTCATGATTAGTCCTCCCAAATAGTCTCGAGGTCCAGGTCTCCTCGTCGTTCGGCTCCGCAGACACTCCACCTCTTTCTAGAATCTCGCTTGCCAAAGCCCATGCTGCTACGCCCACGACCTTCGGGGCCGTCCAAGCTAGATCTCCTTGCATCTCCACCGTCCTCACGATCGGCGGCAGCCTTTAATTTTGCGATGCGGTCAGCCTCGATTGCTTCTTCCTCGGCATCTGGACTGTCCTCGATGGTTTCGAGAGACGAGATGGAGGGACTGCGAGAGCGCATAGACGTGGGGGTAGAAGGGACAGACGAAGATGCAAGTGAGGCAGGATAGTTTTCGTTGAACTTTGCTGGAGCAAAGAGAGGCGAAGAGGCAGTCGAGGTGGGTGTGCTAGCAAAAGGATTGCTGGTAGGCGGGTGGCCAAAGGGAATGGAGACGTGGTAGAGGGGCGAGACTGGACGTCGTCGTCGGGAGAGAGAAGGGGTGTTGCTGTAGAGGTTGGAGACGGTGGTGCCGACTCTGGGCTTGAGCTCGAGCTCTGCGTCTTCGGAGATGTCGCAGACGCTTGGGGCGCCATCAAAGGAGCCCATGGAGACTGGACGAGTGGCGAGTGGGCGGGAGTCGAGCGCGCGGGGGCTGCGCGTTCGCTTTGGCGAGGGCAGAGGGGACGTGGGCCTGGCGAGCTGTACTGGGCTGGACGAAAGCACAAAGTTGGAGGTGGGTTGCATGACAGTCGGTAGCGAGTGGGCTCGTGCCATGGGTATGGCCGATCCGCTGCGCGAGCGGAGGTGAGAGCGTGCATAGGACAGTGTGCTCGGTTGATACGTCGAGAGGGAAGCGATGGTGTCTGGCTGAGGGTCCGTTTGCGAGCGGGGAGTTGAGGGGCGGCGTGAGGTCATGGTGGAGTCGGAGGTGTTTGCAAGCTGGTGTGGCATGGTGGTGCTTTCTCCCATGGTGGATGGCGTGTCGTCGAGTATATGGCGTGGTTGGAGGGCCGAGGATGGGGCGGCTGGGTTGGGAGGAGGAGGAGGAGGAGGAGTAGTAGTGGTGGTGTCGGTGTCGGTGGCAGCAGCAGGGAGAGAGCAGAGAGGGAGAGCTACAGGGCCGTCGTGAGGATGGTGGTTGGCATCAGGCGGCGGCGAGGGGTGATTTGGGGCAGTCATGGCGGCGGTCTGCGCGTATACATAGTCTTGGTAGTCTCGCGAAGCCTTTGGCACGCGGCGACGGCGAAACTAAGAAGCGCAGGGGGTAGTGCAGTGCTCGTGTCGTTCTGGGCCGTGTGCCAACCGCCCGACGCACAATGCACCTTTGGGCGTTTCAGCCGCCGGGAATTGACTGCGTTGACACGAGCGCAGGGCGGACGATGCCGAGTTGTTTGATGCGAAAGCGGTCACATGCGCGGGCGACAGTGGTAGAGGGAGATGGGTGATGTCGTGGAGCTGAGGGCGTCGGAGCAGTGTGCGAGGAGGAGCGTCGCGATACCGTGGGCGGCTGCGATGGGCGGAGAGGCCGGTTAGGCGGTGGTACCTGCCGCCGGGACCGCCGCTATCGAATCTGGGGCAGGTAGGCTGCGAGCAAGCAACTACCCGACGCCCTCATGCATGCATCCTCACTTACTCACATATATTGCTCCCACTGCACAGCCACATCGCATATAGCTCTCCTGTCAAGACACCATCTCCCGGCAGTCTGCTGGAATCAAACAAAAACCCCGTGTGTGTGAGTGTGTGTGTGTGTGTGTGTGCAGCCGCCATGGTGATCCCTGGCCAGTCCAAAGACGGGCTCCCAGGCTAGACAGACCCTGAATGGGTGCCTGCATTCGACCTAGCCCAACGTCTTCGACAGGCCGCGACAGCCCAATCACGCCCCCGACCACCGCCAATCCCGGCATGCCCATGGACGCATCCAGTATGGAACTTCGTATGGACTTGTCTGTGTACGTATGTACCTACATATCTGCATTGTACTTACATGTGCACATGCGAATGCACCCACTCCACCATTGGCCCTGATCACACCTCGACTGCAGCAGTGCCGAGGTCTGGGGCTATGACTGCAACAACGAGAGCAGCAGCAACGCCAACACCAATAACAACCACAAAATCAACCACCACACCCTCTGGTGACGGAGCTAATACCTCCGCTACACCGGTGAACCTCCATGTAAACAGTGCACGGCCCTCGCTTTTTTTCCTTCTCACACCGCAATCCCACCCTTGGTCGCAGCACTGAGACGCGTCGCGCAACTTACCAAACCGCAACATGCACCAGCTTCTTGACCTTCTCCTGCATACCACATTACATACGTCTCCACCTCCCGACTACCCCGACTCAACCTCCCCTCCCTATCCACTCGTCTTGCTCGATATCGCCTTCTTGCCGCTGCGCATGTTGAAGTACTGACTGGCATGCATCCTTAGCTCCACACGCTGACTAGCCGCATCCACTCCATTGGCGGTGTAGCTGAGAAAAAAAATCGTTACACTCTCGCATCTCCCCTGGCTAAGCCGGAACTTTGCTTCCCACTTCTGTCCCTTTTTTCCCCCGCAAGGTTTATCCCAAAAGCTAAATATGACGAGTGAGACCAAACCATCTCTTACTACGGCGCCAATACCTATTCTGCTTTGTGCCCCGACGCAGAGGCATTGACCTGTACATTTATAGTAAATGTGGCGTCAGATCGTCAAGGCGGCGCATCCCGAGCTAGTTAGCCAGCCTTGCCTGTCTGTGTCGCCATAGTAAATTCGATAATCGATAATCGATAATCGATATACCCAGGCTCCACGTTATGGGGACCACACTCCCTCAATCATGCCGTCCCGCTTGGCCGAGTTAACGCCCACTTTGAACTTCATGCTCGGCCTCGGCATGCTCGATGCTAGCGTGCGCACGTTGACTCCATCGTCCCAACACCCCGCTTGCCTGCAGCATTTATCATCGTCTCCCCACTCTCGGACGGGCACTCCGGTGCGTTTGCTTTGACCAACAAAAGGCTCGCTGTTCGCAATTCTTTTTTCCGTGTCTTTGTCATTCACTACGCTAGCCCAACCGAGTAGGCGCCTTGGCACCTGCAGATCAACCATCCGGCATGTCTACTTCCCACAAGTCATTGAGACATTCTGCTACAACGCCTCATGTTCAAATGCCCAAATCTTGAAAGCCCCGTGCAAGCCTGTTTTCCCGTCTAACTAGGCTATAGCTGTATGCAGACAAGACTATAGAGCACTTGGACTGTACCGCACTCGATCCCTGATGCACAATGTGTGCCTCTTCAAATCCCTCTAGTCTTTATCGATCATTTCGTCGAAACACCTCTCTTCACAATACCTGAGAAGCTCAGCATTCATGGGCAGTCATAAAATCCGTGTAGTTTTCGGATTGCATTGCATCACTGCGGCAAAAGAACATAACGACAGGCTTTGCAAAAACGGTACTCGTACGTCATTTCTCACCTAAGCTTCACAGGTTATATGCTCCAGCGTTACCGCGCGGTTAACCATAATTATATAAGCCGCGAATAGTTGGAATGCTTAATCCTACTACGCACGGCAAGATTGCTGGGGTTTCCAAGTAACCTCGAGGTAACTTGCGGTAGAAAAACGTACTAGCAACTTGCAACCACTTGTGGAAACTCCGGTACACGGAGAGCGCAATATGAGAACGGGTTGATATTGTAGCGAGGATCGGAAGATCGCTACCT
Organism: Bipolaris bicolor; assembly: GCA_026262445.1. Taxonomy (NCBI): domain Eukaryota; kingdom Fungi; phylum Ascomycota; class Dothideomycetes; order Pleosporales; family Pleosporaceae; genus Bipolaris; species Bipolaris bicolor. The sequence continues at coordinate 976,670 of JAODYD010000001.1, read as the reverse complement.
TGAGGTCATAGTCGTCGTCCTAAGCAAGGTTTTACCCCACACCATTCCCCACACTCCACAACCCGACAATTACCCCGACCGACCTCGTCCGAGGTTTGCCTTTCCACAGACTCCAAATGGTAGGCAAATACGGCTAGGCCTGCTCGTTTCCCTGTACTTTTCCCATGTACTGTTACATCGCGGCTGGTCACTGGACTCGTACAATGACGACGTCAAACAGACTCGCTAAGCACATCCCCGCAGTCTAACCCCAGGTCCTCCCATGTGCCTGTGACATGTATAAGAACCACAATGTATACTGCCAATATGGGTGACGCTTCTCCACATAGGCAATATGAGACCTCAGAATCTCTTAGTCTGCGGAGCTGTGGCTCTTGCCCAGCAAGTCTACGTCCCCGCCCAAGGACCAGTCTCGCGACCGCAGTGTGCTGCAAATAGCAGCTATGCAACTGCGCTTCCTGTATACAGCTTCCGGGAATTTAGTTTCACGCAGACCGAGACTGTTCGCACAGCCACCTCGATCCCCCCACCAACAGCTACGACTACTTATGCACCACCCTATCAATCTCTCAGTAGCCTTGTGCCCGATCTGGCAACAACACAATGGGGAAACTGGTACCCCGGATCCAACGCTACTGCAACAGACACGGCCAGCCCATATGGAAACGCTTCCTGGTCTGCTCTCTGGGCAACCGTTCCCTGGGTAAATTTCACACGAGGAATCTACTCTACTACCGTGTCGCCAACTCCAGTACCGACTAGTGAGCTTGTCCTACCGCCGCCTGAACCTCTGGTCCCCCAGACCTGCTACTATTTCCCAGCCGACTTTATGCTCGGTGTTGCCGCATCAGCAGTCCAAATTGAGGGTGCAATCGCCGACGAGGGTCGGACGCCAGCCCACAACGATGTTGCTAGCCTTAACAACCCAGGCCAATCGCCAAACTGGGTAGCCAACGAAAACTACTATCTCTACAAGCAAGACATTGAGCGAATCGCATCCATGGGCGTAAAGTACTACCGCTTCTCCATTCCCTGGACTCGTATCCTCCCTTTTATACTCCCAGGTACACCAGTTAATGAGCCTGGTCTTGCGCATTATGACGAACTCATTGACTTTGTCTTGGAAAAGGGCATGCTGCCGGCCATTGTCATTTACCACAACGACAGCCCATTCCAATTCTTCTCCAACATCAGCAGCGTGTTTATCAAGCCAGGCACTGGCGGAATTGGCTACCTGGACAGTTGCTTCCAGTGCAGCTATAAGAATGTAACGTGGGAAGATGCCTTTGTCAACTATGGCAAGATTCTCATGATGCATTTTGCCGACCGCGTCCCTATCTGGTGGTCATACAATGAGCCGCTCCTCGGTTCCAGAAATGGAAAGTCTGTTGATTCCGTCATCAAATCACACGCAAGACTCTACCACTTTTACAAGGAAGAAATCGGCGGCAAAGGCAAATTCTCTTTCACCCTCAGCGACAACTTTGGCGTCCCCCGCGATCCAAACAACCCCGCCGACGTCGACGCTGCCAACCACTTTAACGAGTTCCAACTTGCCACCTTTGCCAACCCAATTTTCCTCGGAAAAGACTACCCAGAAGCCTTCAAAATGAGCATAGCAGACTACGTGCCCCTCAGCCAATCCGACCTCGCCTACATCAACGGCACCGCAGACTTCTTCTCCATCCAACCCTACACCGCCACCGTCGTCAGCCCCCCACCCAACGACACCATCGCCGACTGCGCCGCAAACATCACCCACCCCTTACGCCCCTACTGCGTCACGCAATCCCAAACCACCACCACGGGCTGGAACTTTGGCTACCGCAGCCAATCCTACGTCTACATCACCCCCTCCTACTTCCGCACCTACCTCTCCTACCTCTACAACACCTGGCGCCACCCCGTCGCCGTAACCGAATTCGGCTTCCCCGTCTTCGCAGAGTCCCAGAAAACCCAGTCCGACCAGGAATTCGACAGCCCCCGCTCCCAATACTACCAAACCTACCTCGCCGAAGGTCTCAAAGCTATTTGGGAGGACGGAGTAGAGTTTATAGGTGCGTTTGCTTGGTCTTGGGCTGATAATTGGGAATTCGGGGACTTCAATCAGCAGTTTGGTATTCAAACGGTCAATCGTACGACGCAGGTACGCAGGTATAAAAAGAGTTTTTTTGACTTTGTCGATTTTGTCGAGAGTAGGCGGCAGAAGGCTTGAGATTGGCTTGTTTGCTTTCATGCGAAGGAATGTTAGCAAGGGAAAGAGAGATAATGATTGTATATGGTGCCAAATATATGATTTGCATCGTTTTGCTTTTGCATATTAGGATTATCTTTTTTTTGGTGGTGGTGGGGATCAGTGAAATGATGACATACCTTGATTTTTTTTTTTTGGGTTGCTCCACGTTGGTACACTTGAACTTTTCTTCTAAACACTCAACAAGCGCATGCTAAGACGGGCCTTATTCAAGTTGATATCTAGATGCAAAGAGTTCGGCCATCTTGTCTTGGAATGCGTTGCCAAGGGGTATCACAGCGAGGGAGTAGGCAAGCACACATGAGAGAGAAAACTTAGTCACCAATGGTCATCCAATGAAAGCAATCAGCACCTCCCTCGGATCAGAGCTGGCGGTAAACCGAGGAACAATAATTCACGACTGAATCATCAACATCACATTGGGCCAACACAATATCAATGACGACTCAGAGGTAATTTCTCAATTCGATTTGATTGGTATATAACCCCCAGGGACATCTAATGCCAAGAACACTTACGCCATGCTCTACAAGAACACCTCAAGGTTGAACTCTAGCGTGCTGACGGGGTATCTGTATTCATGATTAGCATACCACTTTGAAAAGTGCGACCATTAACAACTTACGGAAGCTCAAACTTTTGCAGTACACTCGGGTGCAAGATACCAAAAACACCAATGGTGTGGTTCTTGCCACTGAGGTTCACCTTGATAGCCGCTGCGTGTCCAGGAAGGAAAGTAGCATCTACATCATATCAGCACACATTCAAAAAAAAATACTTTCCCACATCTGCACTTACCATCAACTTCTTCTATCCAATAACCCTGGAGCTGCTCATTCTTCAATCCATCTTCCCGTGTCAAAAAGGCGGACCGAAGCATGAGCATCAGCCTGTCCAGCAGACCGTGTACTTGCTCAAACCCACTAGTCTTGCCCATGTAGGCCGCCGCAAAGTGTCGTTCGTTCTTGCTCTTTCTCTCCTGCTCCAAATCAACAAGGCCAATATCGCTGACCTCGAAAATCTTCATGGGAACTGAGTGGTGCTTGTTTGAGTTGATCGTCTTCAGCAAACCGGGTAACAGCGATGTTCGTACGATCTGGTATTCAGCAGTCTTGGGGTTTGCAAGCTTCACTGCCGTCTTTCCGTCGTCTTTCCGGTTCAGCCATTCAAAGTTCTCCTCGTGTGAGCAGAGAATGAGAGGCATGACTTCGGTCCATCCCGCAGAAGCAGATTCTAATCGCACAATGTCGCCGAGCTTGTTAATCGGTAATGGTGCTGAAACAGCAGCGGTCTTGTTCGGGTACACTCGTGGCAACTTGTTGAAGCCATAAGCGATGGCATAATCCTCCATTATGTCGGCCTGGTGCAGAATGTCCGCTCGAGTGATCGGTACTGAGACATCAAGAATGTTCTTATCTGACTTTGATGGTGAGACATCGTGACCCATGCGCGACAAAAGCTTGCAAATCTCTTCTGGCGCCAAGTCCAGACCAGTGACCTGATTCAGATAGTCAACCTCTGCTTGCGTCTGCCTTGGCGACAAGTCTGGCGATTCTCTCGACTCGCCATTGTGTGGTGAATTGATCTTGATTGGCTCTATCGATTCAGCATATCCAGCGAACATGGCTACGAGCATGTGGCAGACAATCTCAACCTTGGTCTTGTCGGTGGCAGTAATCTCGATGAAAACGTTCTTCGTGTCCAAAGTAATCTTGCTGTGGTTGCCGTTGATGATAGGAGGTAGTGAGAGGACCGTTCTGTTCGAGTCGTAAATGACAGGGTATACGGGTGAGTCGCGGATGATGTGCAGGAAACGGCCGAGATGCTTGTCTTTCTGCTTCACGTTAGAAATAAAGTAAAAGTGGCCAGATAAGAGACACAAACATCGTAAAACTCCATAAGCTCCTTGGCGCTCATCTCCTTGGTCTGGTTCAAGGGGACGAACTTGATCTGCTCTGGTGGTAGTGCTTCGTAGGAGAAGGGGCCCTTGATTGCTGTCGCGCATTAGCCACTGCACTCAACACCCTGACATACACCACCTACTATCCAGGTCGTGTGTTCCTATGGATACCAGCGTCCTCTGGCGTGCCAAGTTTGAGTGTAGCTTGTCTTGTAGGGCAATGAAGGATTCGTAGCGTTCTTTTGTGAAAGTGATGCCTCTTAGAATGACACCTGAACAAAGCTCTCGTATTTGCTTAGTCTATGCATAGTCAGAAGCCATTGGGTGTTTGTTGGCCCAAGTCTCACATACCTCTGGCTTGATATCCAAAACCTCCAACTCTCCACTTTTCGGCGGTGTCAGAGTCCACTTGGGCAGCTTTTGTTGTTCCAGGAAAACCTTCAAGTTCATGACAATACCCTCGAAGCATAGCATGTCATATCGGTTGGCCGGGATTTCAATCTTGAGCTGTGGTGGTTGCGCCAGATCTTCGGGCTTTGTGCTTTCGCTCGTGTCCTCGTCCAACTCGATACCAAATTCGAAACATAGCTCGTCAAACTCTTGCGTCGTGTATGTTCGGCCCAACTCCTTGAAGAGAGCAGCCTTGTCCACAGCGATGGTCGGCATCTTGAAGACTTCAGACGCGGTCTGGTGTAAATGGAGGGGTAGTTGGAGGGGTAGTTGCGCGCGGGGAGCGACTCGTCAAGATTGTGGGGAGTCAACTATTCGCAGAGTCTTTTGCGTTAGTTGCCTGTGAAGGACCCGTGCTAAGGAGGACCTTAGATTCCGCAAAGTGCTCAATTGGCCGGCTGCGGTTGCGGCGTAAATTATTTGGTATGACTCCAAGCGTCGAGAGCACCTGTCGGAGGTGTGTCGGACCGGATCAGACACTAATCTCAATTAAGTAACCAGGTCTGAGACTATCACCCTCCGTGCGTCATGCTGTCACTTGGCGTACTGCTTTCAAAAGGCATTGTTATACATATTGAAGTACTATATGGCCAACTATGGTTCGTCTCCAGATTCGCGATTTTCTGATATGCCGCTATATGCAACCTGAACCGCTCAGACGCCGTCAATGCCAATGGGACTCCTCCAGCGCAACCACCCAATTAATCTCCACTTCTCAGTGCCTTTGAGATCTTGTATGGCTTTCCATATGATACTCGTCCACATCTCAGGACTCCTGATATATAAATTCCCAATTCCAAGAAAGCCGTTTTGACAACCAAAAGCAAGAGTATGTATGTCGGCAGCCTGTGATCTCATGCCAGCACGCGACCTGGCGATTGAAATGAAGGTACAAAAGAAGCTGCTCCTAGGTCAGTGCAGAGCCGGCAGTGCCCTTTTTGACACTGCACAGTATAATATGATGACACAGTCATCATAAGCCGAATCTAAGATGGTGGTACATGTGTGTTTAATCCTTCCAATCCCATACCTGCTTGAGGAAGTGTGCCATGTTGACCTTCTTGGACTTCATCTCAACCATCCATGGATGCTCGAGCATCCGCCAAGGTGTGGCTCTTCGAGGGCAATCTTTCTCAAGACTACAAATTGTAAGCAAAAATCATACTTTAGGGGGAAAACATGTACGTACCAGCACTCGATGAAGTACTTGAAGTTCTCTGTCCACTTGATGCCATTTTCAGGCTCGTCCTTTAGCTTGGGGATGGGCTGCCGCACAATGTACGTGAGCAGATCGATTAGACCAGCACGAGGGTTCATCTCAGTGCCATCTGCTGGGAAGGGGAATCGATGCTGGGCGACCTCAAGGAGAGTCACGCCTAGGCTCCACACGTCACTAGTGATGGTGTAGCTCTGTCCGGTAATGCGCTCTGGTGCCATGTAGTATGATGTTCCAATGAAGGTATTGGCATCGCCCTTTGTTCCAAACTCTCCAGATACACCAAAATCACATAGTTTGACTTGTCCGTTCCGACATAGTAGAATGTTGCTGGGCTTGATGTCTCGATGGATGATGCGGTGAGAGTGGAGGTATGTCAGGCCATTCAGCACACCTTCGGCAACCTTGCCTAGGACCTTCTCGCCTGTTCGGCCTCCAAGCTTTTTGACTTCGCGATATACTGCGTCTAGCGAACCACCCTCGCAAAACTCCATGGCGATGCTGATAGTTCCCGTGCTGTCGTCCATAAAGGCACCGTAGTAGCGGCAAATGTGGTCACTAGCACAGTTCTTGTTAAAGGATAGCTCTCGTACAATTTGCTTCTTGACGTCAGGGTCGGGATTCGTGGTGATGATCTAGAACAGATGTTAGCAACGCACCGTGCAGCACAATGAAAATGACGCACCTTTAGAGCGAATGTAGTCTTGCCGCCCTTGAGTACGCACTTGGTGACAGCTCCTCCAGCACCTTCACCCAAACTGCCCTTTTCCTCTATCAGACCTCTTGCACTCGCTGCTCGCCATGCCGCATCATCGAGATCGTCAACCTCCAATGGCCGTCCCTTCTCCGCAGCCATGGCGTCTAGGTCTGGCAATGGCTGGCTGCTGCCGACACGCTCCATGGATTGTGCGCCCTCACTGCCTCCTTGTGATATGGCAGAAATGGGATCTTTCTGTAGGCCTGGAAAGCCCAATGCGGCATGGTATGAGGAAGCTGAGCTGGTTACCGGCATTTCGCCGAAGCTACCAGACCTCGAATGGGCGCTGGCATCGCTCGAGCCCGGGCCCGAGGCGGAGAGGCCTGGGCCGATTTGTAGTGGTGGTAGGACGCGGGGTCCCTGCCTGCCCTCGTGCGGCGCATTGTTGGAGCCCATGGGAGTCATGATGTTCAGCTTGGGTGGCTGTGGCCGCGACTGTGTGAAGTTTCCGTTTGCATCGTTTGTGACGGGACGTTGGTTTGGCGAGGGCGGTATGGAGAGACCGAGAGATGGCGGGCCTCTTCTTCCGGGGCGTGCGCCGGGGATGGGCGGGCGAAGGAGGGGCGCGGGGGCCGACATATTTAGCTGTGGTTGCGGCGAAGGGCCGTTGTTGGACGACTGCATCTACGTTGTCTTCCTGCCACAGAAGAGGGACGCTGGCAGCTTGGACCAGGGTGGTATGGTGGGTTGTTGTTGTTGTTGAGGGTGCAGGTTGAGGGTATTCGGTCCCAGCCGAGTGGGTCGCTGGACACAGCCGAGGTGGGCAGGCGGGTCGCTGGGCCAGGGGAAGGAGAAGGAGAGAGGCAAGGGAAGAGAGAAAGAGAGGCGTTGAGGCCAAAGAGTGAGGCTCTGGTTGAGAGTCGAGCGAGAGGAAGGCCGGGCCTGGGCACGAGTGACGTTGGCGGCCACGAGTCACTAATGCCAGGTGCGGGCGCGACTGACGGCAGGCGGCAGGCGCGAGTGGGCTCGGGTAAGGCCTTGCTCAGGAGGCTTTTTTTTGTGCGGCGGCAGAGGGGCGAGAGGACAAGAGAGGAGCTCCAGGTCCAAGCCGGGGAGACGTCGGAGCTGCTTTGCTGGGACTGCCAGAGCCTGCGGGTCCTTTGGGTTTCAAAAGTCGAGTGTGCTGGAGGGGCTCGGGACGGCGACTGTGGCGGAGAGTGGGTTAGGCGCGTGCGCGCGAGGCTTGCCGGGAAGCTCTCTGGGCGGATCTTCAGCGGTTCGAGGCTCGTTTGACGCCTCTCCAGCCTTCATTTGACGCGTGGACCAGGTAGTTGCACTCGACCGACGGCAATGTGGCCCAGCGGCACAAAAGCAAGCAAGCGTGTGGGTGGGCACCAAGTGAGGCCAGCGAATGTCTGAGTGTGTGTGCACAACGTCAAAGAGATTGCGGCGTTGTCGAGCGGGGGAAATGCCACGGGACTGAACGAGAAAGGCTGCCGTCGAGTGTTTCCACAAGCGCTGAGAGGACGTCCGTCTTTATCACTGGTCCCGGATCTTGTTTCATATTCCACTCGCAAAGCCAAAGAGTCGTCTTAGTCGATGCGCTGGTTGGTCTCCGCGTCTACGCTGCCGCCCTGGCCATGCACCTTTCTCGAAATACATTTCCCGTCTGCACTAACAGCAGCCGTCTGACTATGTCTACACCCTCAGGAACCAGCTCCTGGCTCCTGTCCCTGGCAGCGCACGCGACAGGACCCTTACTGCGCTGCCACCCTGCCTGCCTGCCTGTACCCCGACCGTCTGATCTTCTGAGTAGCGCCTAAGGCCGCCGTGTGGCTGACGTTGGACTACTCTGTTGGCTCAACCATCGGACCTACCGCAATCACCAACACGCCTATACTTGACCTTTCCCATCCTACATACCTGTTGCATCAACACCAAAGCCCGTGTCTGCATCCTGACCTCATCCAAGCCCTATCCCAGCTTGCCATGCCCTACCCGACCCTTCTTCCGCCTTGGCCTTGGTGCCAATTGCAGCGCAACAACCACAACATCAACATCAACATCATCAACTACAGCATGTCGCTCTTCCAGCAAACGCTGCATCGCCAATCCCAGGCCCGTTGCAGAAAGGATGCGACCCATCTCAACGGGGCCGCGGGTCCGGGCGCTTGCGATAGCTGCCCCCCGCTAATGACTAAGTGCATGGGCTCAAGGGACCGATGGCAGAGCCCCGCTGCATAAAGATCTATCAATAGCAACACGACGTCCCGACTAAACACATGTCCAACGTCGTCATGATGGCCCAAAATCCCTCGCCCTCGTCCTAGCGGGCTGTGCACACGGTCAAGAATAGATATTTTCAATAAACTCAAAGCAACCACCAACTGCCTTTTCTCCACCTCTTGCGCCAGCTGCACCTGCACTTCGCGTGTCACGCCAGCTAGTCCGCACCATGCCCCTTTGGCCCTGCTACTTCAACTATCGTCACCCCATCCGACCATCGCCGAACTTTGATATGACCAGCTACACGTCCGAGCATTGCACAAACAGAGCAAGAAGATAGTATCACTGACAATGCCAATCGACTGTGTCTTTGCTTACTCTAAGCCAATGCAGTACCATCTTCAGCCTCCTCAACATCAACCTCCCCACCCTCTGCACCACCATCTCCTCCTCTAGCTTTCATCTCCTTCTTCTGTCTTTCCTTGACCTTTTTCGGCTTCTTCGCGCTTACCGGCCCATCTGCACTCCTGTCCTTCCACTGTTTCATTATACCACCCAGTCAGCTTCTGTTCGCACCGATATCTCTACTTCCAACATCTCTGTTCACCAAAGGAACTGCACTCACCATTCCACCATAGCGATAATACGGAAACTCCTCCTTGAGACCTTTTGCGTCTTCCACGCCCCCAGAGACCGCCTTCCAGCATGCTCCAGGACACACAAAATGCCATTTCTCCGTCGAGTCGATTTGGCACCGGACTAGCACCGGCCGCGGTGTAGAACAGAGTGTACACGATTTTGCCATTTTTTGCAGAATATGATCTCAGCTCACATATATACGAAAATTGTTTGAACAGAATGAGGTATGAAGGATTGTTGGTTGCTAATTACTAGAGCAGCATCTTTGTGATGGTCGAGCTAGCTGATGGTGAGAGGAGGTGATGACATCATGTCTTTGGCCGTACCTTCTTTTTCAGCAGCACCATCATCTACGCTCTTTTTGACGAACTAAATCGTAGTGTATTAAAAATGATTTTGCCATTACGATGCCAAGCTCAATGTTATCACAGAAATAGATACTTGGTGTTATGACCATATGTCCTCGCACTATACGAATTCCAATAATCCTTCGAAACAGGAGACTTGTTTATGTAACCCCGTTTTCTTTACCGCACATCAGTTGCAGCGATGCTAATTTAGTCAAACTACATTCTAGAATGTTCCTCAAAGCGCACTCCCTCCACATGAAACTACACATCTCTTAGTTAACTGAAATACCCAGATAAGAAAACAGTGACTATTAAAACAAAGGTGCCACTTGCAATCATCTTTATTCGACGCAACACAGTTGAAATCAAAATGAGTTCATATGTAAAATCACTAGAGTTCGACGAATAGCCCAATATGCGATTAAACAGGTATAGATAGTGTCGAACTATGAGTGTTACTATGGAGAGGACGAGTTACATGTAACGCAACAGCTCGGCTTCACTACACTATATACCCTAATAATATCTAATATACTATATAACTAGTAGTATCTAAGAGCCGAATAACTAGATAGGTGTGATACTACCCTCCCCTTCACCTCCGCGACGTTGATAGTAGAGAAGTAGACGAATATCTCTAACTTAAGCGACGACTAGAATAATTCATTATCTATTTGAATTAGATAATTCTTCTGCTATGTAGGAAGCTCTACTCCTACACTAGAGTTCAGGCGATAATTGTTTCGCCTAGGGTTAAAAGTAACCCTGAGGACTATTACACTACAAGAATAAAGTATGTTATTCTATAACTAATGCTAGTGTATAGTTACGCACTTCTTAGTATTGCGCTGTTTTAGTAGGTGTAGCTTCTATCTGAATATTTTAGTCGACTAGGAACACACGTAGGAACACTTAATTTAATAGATCTGATAGGTCGTTTTTGATGTAATTAATTGTCCCACTACTAGATTTTTTATATCTAACTACATATTAAATTAAGCGAATTAATTAAGAAGCAAGTAAACGAATTAACGGATAAAGTGTGCCCTAAGAATAAGAAGGCCGTAGTGAAGTCGAGAGTTTATAGTGTCGTGGATTTAGAGTTACAATTGATGAGGAGTAGCGAGTGTTAAAGTTAGAAAGTGAGGTGTGGAAGGGAAGGAAGGTGGGCGAGTAAAGGTAGATTTTAGTAACAAAAGTCACTCCCTAGACTAACAGATATGCGTACAGTTAACGATTACATTCTTAAGGTCGGAACTCAACCCTATGAATACTAAATTCAATTAGGGGGTGTATTCATTGTTAGTAGTGTTTCCAACTGATTTTTAGGGGTCCAAAAGCTGAGTTTTGCTAACGCTTCTTATTCGAATCCTTTTACTTTAACTGTAAAGTTGAGTTTTTGATACCCAAGTCTAGAAGATTAGGGTGTGGTCTGCTCTTCTTTTCTATGATAATCAATCTAGTGCGCCATCTAGGAGATAGGTAGAAACAAGTCAAGCTATATTAAATCTAAAAGGTAGTAGAGAAATTCTAGCTGGTCTTGCTCATCCAGCTACTCCAGATGCCCACTGCTCTAGCCAGCTAAGCTACTTGGTGGGTACCTAGAATATCCAGCGTATCTAGAAGCACTCTACTACTTTCTGTAATAGCAAGAGTTTTAGTTTGGTGATCCAGAGAATCAAGTGCGTATACTTCTCCAGCCTCAATCTAGGCTAGAGTAAGCAGGAAAAGGTATAAGCACTGTAAATAGTTAATTGACGATTTAGTAGAGATAGCGTGTGCGAGAGTATTTAAGTTTATGAAACGCGGCAACTGGGCTCCACTGCACCACATGGTCTAAGAAGGCATAGTATACTGGAAAACTTTATCTAAGAGCCGAGCATCTGTATACTCATAATAGTGATATTAAATCCATTTATTCTTGTATCCTCATTGCGTTCATTTCGCGACATATCACATCACGTGATCAGACCCTCGAATTAATGATCACTTTTTGACGCAGACCTCTGTGGGCCGCTATGGTTTCGGACAGTGCCTCCCTTACTTTCCCATCCACCATCAAGTGGAGATAATTCATCTCATCACTTCCAGCATTCCAGTAGATCCAAGTTCTTTTTCTTAGTTTCCGAAATTTCCAGTTTCGGATTTCAGTAGGTTTCGCATTCCGGCCTTTTGGGGTGTCTAAATAAGTAGTAATCGGTCGCCCCCATTCCGTGTAAACCTCATTCACAAGCGGGTCTATAGAAAAATCACCCATACCCTCATCACCCACAAAACAGCACTTCCAACCCTCTCTCAGTCCAACTCTCTCAAACACTAGCATCCTTCCTTTTCCCTGTAGAAAGCCAGAATAAATAAACACTCAACACCACGTACCTAACCCAACCTAGCCTAACCGCTGCCACCAGCCCCCCTCCCTTTAAGCGCATTCTAGACTCGCGCACCGGCTACAAACGAGGCGCCAGCCTTAACCCACGGCCCGCACCGCGAGGCGAGGCTGAATGGAAGGGGGGGGACGGACCCACTTCCATCTGGCTATGTGCCTTCGCTGACTTGCCAGCCGATGCAAGTCGACGTTTTGGGACTATGGCTTGTTGGCACGGCGCTTCGACTGCGGCAGTCGTGGTTCGGAAGAGGGTATCGGATGCTGCTTCGGTGGTAATCTGAAATGCCTTTTTTTCTTTCCTGTCTCTCTTTCTCTTTCTCCGCGGGTGATGATGGGAAGCAAGAATAGGGGTTTGAATGAGTACTTATACGCGATAGGGGAGGGCAAGGGTCAGGGGACTTGGGTATTTGGTTGGCGGTTTTTTGGGGGGTGGCAGGGCTGAATGATTTGCGTTGGTTGGTGGGGGATGCAGCGTACGTATGCGCTGAGGTAATCTTTTTTGAAACGGGCCGTGAGTCAGCGCCGAGGGCCTTGGACCGGTGCTTTTACGGAGAGTACTGTGAGTATGCGGAGAGTACAGAGAGTAGTGTGTTGCTTGTTTCGTCCGGCGCGTTGTTTACTAGCTGGGGTGTGTGGACTACATACTAGTTAGAAAGGTAATGTTGACGTGCAGGTGAGAGTTTGTCGTGTGTAGCACTGCAGTACTACTATGTCAACTAAGTATTTTGAAGGGCATGTCATGTTTCTTGCGTATTCATTCCAGATACACGGTGGTGGTTGAATAGAGATGTGCATGGATAGTTGTCTGGATCTTTTCTAATCTGGCTACTATGCCCAATATTTCGTGTTCTTCACAGTGCCCAGTCTCAATAAGCTCAGCCAGTGTTGATCACAATCCCGGATTCGCAGGGCTGACCCGGGTTCATAAGTCAGTTCACAAATCAGAAAAGAGCACAGCAAGGTAAAGCGATGTGGAAAGCTATCACTGCAGTTGTCATTGTCGAATGCTACAGTACAGTCCTAATTTTCTCACTGCCTGATATCCCTCCCATGTCCACACCGCCCACACTCTCCGCTTTCCACAACGAAACCCGCTCTACTCTCTAGTAAGGAACATCAGAAGGGCAAGGGGTCTCCTGGGAAGCAGGATAGGAGGAAGTAGGTGTCTTAGCGGTTTGGGCACCAGCTCCGTAAGCATCACCGTCATCGTCACCATCAGCATCATTGTCGTCGTTGTCTCCGTCGTCGTTGTCTCCATCGCCGTTGTTGTCTCCATCGCCGTTGTTGTCTCCATCGCCGTTGTTGTCTCCATCGCCGTTGTTGTCTCCATCGCCGTTGTTGTCTCCATCGTCGTTGTTGTCGGCATTGTCATCTTTGTTGGCATCGTCGTCGTCGCCGTTGCCTCCATTAGCACCACCGTTGTTGCCTCCGTTAGCACCGCCGTTACCTCCGTTAGCACCGCCGTTGCCTCCGTTAGCACCGCCGTTGCCCTTTGCATTAGCACTGGGGCTGACATCCTGGCAAAGGAGAGCCTGGCCCGCAACTGGGATGACGCAGCATTTGGCCTGCTGACCCTGACCAGCGCATCCGCTGATCAGTTGATCAGCGCTGGTGGGAGTGGTGGCCGCTACAATAATCAATCAGTATCGTGTGTTTAAAGCCAGGTGATGGGAGTAGAAAGGAGAGAGACTCACGGTTCTTGCAGTTCAAGGCGGCAACACCAAGGACGTCAGTGGCACAGCATTGAGGGTTGCTGTATAGTCCAGTAGGGCAGATCCCAGAAGAGTAGCCGGTGAGGGGAGCAGCAGTGGCGCCGATAGCGAAGGCGAGGACAGTATAACGCATGTTGATTAGTTTGAAAAGTTTAAAAGATTTTAGAAAAGGTCTTGAGCGAGTGTGAATAAGGCGAAGGTAGAATGTCGAAGCTGCTGGTTGATGCTGATGATAATTCAACTGGCAGGACAGGTTATGGCCTCCTTTTATACCTTCTATCAGCTGGATTACTCATGTTCCTTTCCGGTGCACTGATCAGGCCACGCGGTCTCTCTGGTCGCCTTTTCCAAGTTTTGATTACGCCTGTTTTCGTCCATGGAGCATTGTATGTGCACCGTACGTCGTCTGGATGCAACATAGCGGGCGCAGCTTCAACTTCACAAGGTCCACCCTTGTCCATCTTTTTCGCTCCACAGCTTGTGCAGAACAATTAAGAGACGTTGGGATCGCAAATACGCTATTGGTGATCTCCCGATATCACATGTAAGTAGACGATGATCGTCGCATATCCATTGGGCTGTGGAATTCACGATTCTCGATCCAGCCGTAGAATGGTCATTAGGGTCTCTTTGTGTTACGCAGCTTGCAGACACGAGACATGCGTATCCTCCCCCGAAATCCAGCTTCCAGGACATAATGTACTACTTGAGCTGTCTTTGTGAGTTGTGTAACCATCTCTGTGAGCACTTGTCGTTAGTAGCGCCTTGTCAGCAACGGGTAGAAGAAGGTTCGGAAAATGTTTAAAGCCGGGCAGGCATTAAAGAGAGAGCAAAATGAAATATTGACTTTGGGAATTGCACCACGAATCAGCTATCAGCAGCCTGAAGTTACTTTGCACGTCGGCTGGTCGCACCAGATACGGTCGGGGAAAGAGAACCGGGATTGGGGAACACGACGAAGCGATCTCAACTGAGGACCAAATCTGACAACACTCAAAGCTACCAGGTATGGGAGCAGCCCTGTCAGGAACCGTTATGCGTGCGGTTGCCAAGCGCATGCTCGGTAGTCTACTGTGTTTATACGCCACTAGTAAGGGGTACGCCAGACTGGGGTAGCGAGTAAGAGCTATACTGTAAAGAGTGTAGCTTCCACCGTTGAGATTGTTTAGAACGGTCTGGTATTTCTCTGTATTAAGTTAGGAATAAAGTGAACCAAACAAGAGTCTGATCATCATTTTAGCGTCTCTACAAAATAACCCCTTTGCCTGTGAGCAGAGTGAATTGCTGAGCCTCGCCAATGTCTAGTGATCAGAGTACCTCGGGTAAGAGTGACGCGACATACAGGAACCGTACTACAGTGTTGTCACTATGCTGACGTCGGCGAACATGGTTGTTGCGCACCGCCACCGCGTTGAAATGACTGCGTGCATGAGCGATATACTTACATGTCATTCAGTAAATGGGTGATCTGCAGCCGGGACAGCCGGCTAGTGTCGCTCTGCCGTGGCGACGGTAAGTAGGTGACAGCGTATATTCTGAGGTAATCGATTGGTAAGTAAGTCCAAACAATGCAGGGTATACAGCATCTTGCACAGCCTGTTGACATGGGAATCGAGGATATCTCGATGCAGATCGCGACTTGGCAGTGGCTGTCGAAAGTTTCAGCTGACAGGGTTAAAAGTTGTTGCTGACCGTGAGTTTATAGTACTGTAGTACTTCAGCCATTACAGAGCTTGATCTTCACCTTGTCACTTTTGTTCTTTTGAATTTTTTTTGAATAATATATATCGTACTTAGATTTGGGTATATTCCCAGAAGTTATTTTACATAGATCAATTCTCTTAGAGCTACAGTTGGAATTTGGGCTTCTCGTTGAGTAGAGCATATTGGACCATTAAAGATGACGCTAGCAAGAACTTCTAGCCGCTACCTCCCTATAGGCTGAAACTTTTGACAGTCACCTCTGTCCTGAGATTACATTGCGGGGAAAAGCATAACAGGCCCTGAGATGATTTTTCCTTGTTTAGCGCCTTGGATCCGTATGCAAGGACCTTGCTTGGCTCAATCGTATGCTTTCCTGGCCTGGACTCCTGAGGTTTAATTGCACCTTCACCATTGCGTACATGATACAGATTGAATTGGGTTATATTGAGTAATTAGGGGCTTGCTGCTGGAAATGATACATGCATCATTACATGTGCTGGTACCATATTCTTTGCGAGGGGCTGTTCAGGCGCTCAGGAGAAATTTCTGCCCCCCTCAGATCATTGTGATCTTCGGCTGCTCCGCAACCTACTGACCAAAGCACCAGCGACCAGCAGTCCCGCCAACACTCCACTCTGCGCAGGAGCAAATATAGCAGATCGTACGATAACCAAGGTACCCACAATCACAAATGTGACCGGAAGAATGGTAGTTGGACGGTAAGGTCGCTCAAGTTGTGGCTCTCTACGGCGGAGTA
The DNA here is from genome assembly GCA_026262445.1 of Bipolaris bicolor. NCBI lineage: Eukaryota > Fungi > Ascomycota > Dothideomycetes > Pleosporales > Pleosporaceae > Bipolaris > Bipolaris bicolor. The sequence goes on along the minus strand of JAODYD010000001.1, from coordinate 960,379 downwards.
TAAGGAGTCCGACAACAGTACTGACATAGAAAACCCATTCAGCCATGCCAACGAACGTTAGTAGTTCCCGAAAACTACCTGTCAGTATATATACTAGGGTTACCACTAGGGCCAACGCGTTGGCATATCTGTGGTTTATATTAGCAGGCCTTAGCGTAGAATAAATTACCAGGAGGTCTTACATTGGAGCATCAAATCTGGGTGACGAAGTGCCATCTCCATCAGCTCTTCGCTTCAGTGGCATACCCCTTTGGCTGAAGAATGCCGGAAGGTAATGGCGCTGTGATGCAGCCATGGTTAATCTGCCCACTGAGAACACGTTGCTGGTGATCGATCCTGCACAGGAAACAGCAACGAGGAGAGTAATAATGATGCCAGCAGGTCTCCCAAAAAGAGCTGTTCCAGCGGCGACTGCAACTGCGTTGTTACTACTCAGCTTGTCCCAAGACACGAGGATGTAGTACGCGATATTGACCAGCTCAAAGGAAGTAAGAACTACGATCATTGCAGCTTTGATTGCCTTTGGGAGGGCACGGCCTGGGTCGCGAATTTCGCTCGCCACGATATTGGCCTAAAGTTGTCGTCAGCCAGCCAAACGTGTGTACAGCTTGTGCAGACTTACATTGTCCCATCCGTCATAAGCCCACAATCCACCGTAAATGGCTGCGCAATAATGACCATAGCGGTCCCAGGCGCCCATAGACAACCAGTCAAGAACTTGGCCGTTCGATGTAGTTGGTCTCGGCTGAAACCAACCCTTTGAGTACCAGTCGCTAGAACCGGAAAGATGAGATTCTGGGTTCACCAAGTGGGCAATAACTGCAATAAGCCCGCCGAGAACTATCAAGCTGACTGTTGATAGCTTGAAGACTGTAAATGATTCGCTCAATCTCATCGTGAATTTGGTGTTGATGGAGTTGAGCAACACCATCGCTACAAAAACAACGACAGCAATGAGCTTGAGTAACCCAGCATCTGGCAAACTGTCCGAGCTGGTTGTAACTGAACCAACAGACTCCGCGATAACGATGCTTTGAATGGCCATAGATGAGGGCTTCACGCCCAGGATATACACCCAAGCCATAAGGAACGCCGCGGTGTCTCCATAAACGTGACGCAAATATTCCTGCATTCCGCCATTGAGCGGTAGAGCAGCACCTAGTTCTGCGAAAGATGCAGCTCCTGCCCATGAGAGCAGCCCGCCAAGTACCCAGACCAGGAGAGCAGCACCAGGAGAAGGTACATTGCTGTCGACTTGCGCCGGTGACGCGAATATGCCTGAACCTATTTGCAGAGTAACAAGGACAGCAAATGCGTGGCGTGTGGTGAGCTGTTTGGGCAACTGGGTCACTCGTGGGGCGGATGGAGCTGCATCTTGTCGTACAAGTAACGGGTCAGATTCGGTGGCGTTTGGCTTGGGCGGATCTTCTCCAGAACGATCAATACTGTGTGCGTCGTCCATCGCGAATTATCCAGCTACTGGAGAGATGGAGGTGGCTTGGAGATAGAGCCCGCACTGCGTCACCTATACTGGGTTTTGACCAAGGTTCACGGCCGTTCTTGCAACCAATCTTTGGTCATTTCCGATTGGCCCCGCACGCTAGCGAAAGATCTATCGTGACCTCTCTTATCGAGCATAGCTCCTTACTAGGTTTCTTAGGCAGCTGACTGCTTCTTTTCTTGGAATATGAAAAAAAATAGTACTCGGCTGACATCTCCTTTTCTTGAGTGAGTATAGAAAAATGGCTGCGTTGATTCGTCAATTAGGGGTGCTCTTTGTGCTCTAGATCTAGAAGCAACGCTAGCCTTATTTTGGTGATAGCTTGGTGAGACAGAACATCAATCGTTTCTATGGCAAACACTGTGAAAGTCATGGCTATATGAAAAAATTGCGTAATAGGTGAATACAGCTCAGGTATTGGTAGGTTCTGGCATCTTGAATTTGGCAGTTTATTTCGTTGTCCCACCCTGTTCCCAATTGTTGAATATAATCTATATCGATGAACGCAACAGGGTGGGGCAGCACTATACTCTTGAGCCGTTCAGTATAGGGAGCGACCAAAGGGGATTGGCCAAATTGCACCAAGTTGAGCCGCAATATCAGAGTTGTACTCCCAACAGCAAAAACCAGACTAAAATACCAACAGCACTTGGCAGAAGTGGGGGTGGTATTGCACAAACCCTGTAGTTGTGCCATTACTCCAAGGTTTGTAAAACACTATTGTCGATGGCTTACCATCTTCTCTGGGAGGTAATGCAGTGTATAGGAGGCAGCTGTTATTGTGATAGCTAGCTATTTCCAGCTTAACTTGTAGTGAATCATATCCATGAATGTGGCGGTGTGAGCCACAAATCTGCAATGCCAAATTCAGAGTCTGCGCTGCTACGTACGGCATAACAAGATCGCGGCCTATTTTACCTTTGACGCAAAAGAACACAGTAGACTAATCATGATACCTACCTTGGCCAGAGAATTCATGGCTGGAAAATGTATCTCGACGGTTGTTGCGCTGAACACTGGAGCTGTGGCTGTGGTGGCTGAAAAGCTCGGTCCTCCTCTCTCGAGTGCCTGCCCAGATGCCCTGACACCCCTCTTCGCTTCCTCGCCAACACCAGGTACGTCAACACCACGCCCGCGCCCAACTCCCACTGCGCACTCACAAACTTACACTCCTCAGACACACATTCACCCACCCGACATGGACGCAAATCAGAATGACGAGCTCTACCCCATCGCCGTGCTCATCGATGAGCTCAAGCACGACGACGTTATTCTCCGCCTGAATGCAATTCATCGCTTAAACACGATTGCACTCGCCCTAGGTGCTGAACGAACACGTGAGGAGTTGATACCCTTTCTAGATGGTGAGAAACCCGTTGAATGACCCTGGATGCGCTGCAAGTGGCTAACACGTGCCTGTAGAGTCTGTCGAAGACGAAGACGAGGTTCTCACAGCATTGAGCGAGGAGCTGGGAAAGTTTGTCGAATACGTGGGAGGCCCAGAACACGCACATGTGCTTCTATCACCACTCGAAAACCTTGCAGCTATAGAGGAGCCCCTTGTCCGGGAGAAGGTGCGCGCACTCGTTTCTAACAGCCTAGGGTACAGCTAACGCGCACAGGCTGTTGAGTCACTTAACAAGATCTGCGAGGAGCTCTCGCAGCAGCAGATTGAAGAAAACTTCATTCCTCTTGTCCTACGCCTATCGAAAGCCGATTGGTTCACCTCCAAAATCTCCGCCACAGGTCTCTACCAGACCCCCTACTCTCGCGCCACACCCCCGTCACAAGAGGCTCTTAGGCAACACTATGGCCAGCTAGTACACGATGATACTCCCATGGTACGAAGGCAGGCGGCGAACAACCTGGCCAAGTTCATCAAGGCCATGCCGCCTTCTATTGTCATCGATGAGATGATCCCGCTTTTCCAGCACCTTGCCGCAGACGATCAGGACAGTGTCAGGCTGTTGACTGTTGACATTCTCATTGCCATCGCCGAAGCAGTACCCAAGGAACAACAGTCGAGCCACGGGGTTTTGTTGACTGCGCTGCGCAGTTTGTTCGAGGACAAAAGCTGGAGGGTGCGGTACATGGTGGCAGACCGATTCGAGAAGGTGCGTTTCAGGCGGGGATCAAGCAAGGCATGCGCTAACGGTATTAGATCGCAAAAGCAGTGGATGAGGAGGTCGTCAACCGAGACCTTGTGCCAGCATTCGTTAAGCTCCTCAAGGACACTGAGGCGGAGGTCCGTAGCGCGATTGCTGGTCAGATTCCAGGTAGGTGGTCACGGAACGATATTACATGAGAAACGCTGAACATGGTAGGATTCTGCGCACTCCTTGAGCGTGAGACCCTCCTACACGAGGTCATGCCCAGCGTAGAGGAGCTGGTCTCCGATCAATCGCAGCATGTCCGCGCCGCGCTTGGCACTCAGATTAGTGGGCTGGCACCTATTCTTGGAAAGGAGGAGTAAGTTGGGCACTGACGCGTGACCACGTGCTGCAGTACTGACTCTGACTAGGACCATCTCACATCTTCTACCCATGTTCCTGCAGATGCTTAAGGACGAGTTCCCCGACGTGCGACTGAACATCATCTCCAAGCTCGAGTCTGTCAACAACGTCATCGGCATTGAGCTTCTCTCGCAGTCTCTCCTTCCAGCCATCGTACAACTTGCCGAAGACAAGCAATGGCGCGTGCGTCTTGCTATCATTGAATACGTTCCCCTGCTTGCGTCCCAACTCGGTGTGCAGTTCTTCGACGAAAAGCTCAGCAGTTTGTGCATGAGCTGGCTTGGAGATACTGTCTTCTCGATCCGTGAGGCATCGACTCAGAATCTGAAGAAGCTCACCGAGGTCTTTGGCGTAGAGTGGGCCAACGACGCCATTGTTCCCAAGGTCATGGCCATGGGACAACACCCCAACTACCTGTACCGTATGACGACGTGCTTTGCGGTGTCGACTCTTGCACCTGCCCTCAGCCTTGACGTCATTGAACAATCCATTATCCCCATGATGGACAAGCTTGTCAACGACGACATTCCCAACATCCGGTTCAATGTGGCCAAGTCGTATGGCCAACTGATCAACACACTCAAACAGCTTCCAGAACAGGGTACGGTGATTGCTCTTGAGAAGGCAGGCACACCAGGTCAGGGATGTCAAAAGGCAACGGACGTCATCACGAAGAGCATTTTGCCCAACCTAGAGAAGCTACAGCAAGATGATGATGTGGATGTGCGATACTTTGCGACGACAGCGGCCCAAAGCTTCACAGAGGCAATGCAGACTTAGAGGGTCCAATTGCGTCCGTGTTGTTGAGCGCAGAGAATGACATGATGATTAGCATGTATGGGTAATGACGTAGAGTGTGAGTGAGAGTGAGAGTTTGGAGAGGAGCAATGTATGACGAATCCCTCGAGGTTTTGGTTGGAAGCTGTACCCAAACTCGATGGGCTAGTGTTTGGTTCATGAGCATGACCACAAGATAACCCCTGTTAGATTTACCATGGGCAAGTTTATTTTCAAATGCATTACTTTGGCGTTAATGATGTGCTCACATGGCAAGATGTTGGGCAAATGCAGTTGGTAATGTATTTTATTGTGCGTCCAGTATTGCCAGACTAAGTACAGGAATCATGTTACTTTGCAGCTTGAAGTACACTTATAGCGCACGAGCATCCTTGAGCAGGGTGTTGAGCTCACCCTTCTTGGCCTGCAAATCGCTGTTTCCACCAATGTGCTGCTGGGCGATGAAGATGTTGGGAACGGTCCTCTGGCCAGTGATGTCGGCGAGCACAGACTGGATTGCTGAACCGTCGTCTGTGAAACAAGGGTCAGCAGTCGTTCGGCTGTGTCAATAAGAAAGATGTATGTACGTACCGACTTGGTCGAGCTCGATTGCGTAGAACTTTGCGCCGCTGGCGCTCAGCAGCTGCTTGGCCTGGTTGCAATATGGGCAGTAGGACTTTGAGAAGACGGCCACGGGGTTCTCATCGATGATGGACTGGACCTTTGTCTTTGTGGCGGACATGGTTGTGGGTGAGGGGGCGCGCGTGAAGAAGTGGCGCAGGAACGAAATTTTGGCGGTTGTAGGGTCTGGTTATGCGTGTAAGTGGTTTGTATGATGAAGTTTGTGTGGAAGGAAGACGTACTCAAGTAGCCAGAGGCGTTATGGAGATTGGCAGGAGGAAGGGTATGTGCAATGGATCTGTTTAAAGTGTAGATGTGCTATGTACGTCCAAGTGGATTAGTGATGCGCCCCGCCGAATAGACAGCTTGACAGTGGATGATGCAATCGTTCGTCCAGATTCGCCGCCAATTAGCGTCTGCGTCGGAGATGAACCGGCGATTGATTACCAAAGCAGACAGTAATGGCCCGTGCGCCTAGCCATTGCCGTCGTCATGGCGCATAGGGCTGAGGCTACGCGGACAAAGGGCCAAGGCTTGACTAAGGGACTCAAGGCTTTTGGACGTTTAACCCAGGAAAGAATAAGCAGTAGAATGGGTAGTACCGTCTTGCTTGGGATAGATGAAAGGCGGCAATAAGAGGTGCACCGGGTCCCGCAACTTCCGCATTCCGACGCGAGACTGAGCATTCCGAAGCTTCCTAGTACGCTTGCTCCTGCCCGTAACAACCGTCGAACCATCTTTCGCCCAGGCATTCAGGCACCAACCCAACAATCTCCTTTAACCATCACACACGCCCATCATCGCCTCTCTTATGCGTACTTGCGACCGCGCGCTACCATGACGTCTTCAGCGTCAGGCTCTATTGCCTTCTTCGTCCTTTCACTACTCTCCATATGCGGTCTCGTCCTCCTGCTGCTACGCTACTATCTCCCGCTTCGCACCACACCCGCATACGTCGTCCTACCCGTATTCCTAGCGATAGCTCTTCCAGCCAGCATCGTTGTCCTGCTTCCCATCGATCTCGCCAGTAGCGCCGGACTCGATACAACTGACGGCGCAAGGGGGATATGGCTAAATGACACGGTTGTGTACAAGACATGGCGCGTCATCTACTGGCTCACATTCGCCCTTACATGGGCTATACTGCCTATGCTCGGCGAATATTGCGACAGCGGATATAGGGAGCCCAAAGCCAGACTGCAGTATGCGCTTCGAAGTAATGGAAGGTACTGGCTCATCCTGCTGGCATGCAGCATTGTCGGCTCCGCCTACCTGATATGGTGGAACGGCTTCGAGGCCGACACCTTCAAGAGTTTGGTCATGGCACTTGCCTATACCTGGGGTCTTATTTTAGGCATCTACCTCATGGGCCATGGGCTTGTCGCGTTCCCACGGAGTTTGTTTCGGTACGCGAGCGTCAGCGAACGATTGAAGAGAATACAGGGCCAGGCACCCAAAGTCCATGAAAGATTGACCGAGGCGTTGGAGAAGTTGGATCAGTACGAATTCCAGGTTGTGCAACTCAAGCAGAGGAAAAATGGTATTCCAAAGGAATTTCAAGAATGGATTGATGAGATAGCGGAAAGAAGCAGCCTGCTAGAAAGTCGGGCGGGTGTCCTTGGACGTGGAAATACGACAACGATTCCACCAGTCATCACGGAGCGATACCTTGCAGAGCTGACGAGAAAGTTGAAGCGCGCGCGACACGCAAAATGCCGCTTTGAAAACGAATGGGACCACATTGTACGGAAAGCCGTCCGCACACAAGCCATCCTCGACTCCAAGGCCAGCAAACATCTCGAATTCAAGGGTGCAGCCAGATTGTCTCATGCAGGCCTGTTCGATCGCTTTACGCTTCTCACTCCCTTCACGCGGTACCACCTCCATGTTCATATCATTCCTGTATTGACATACATATCATGGGCTACGGCAATTCTAGCCTCCATTTCCATTGTCTGGTCAGAATGCGTTCGCGAAGCTCAGGATTTTGGTGGTCCCAAACTTTCTATCATCGGTTGGACAGTCGTCCATCGTCATGACAGCGGTCGCTCATCTGTCGGTTTCAACAGTCAGGTTATTGCTGCAGCTTGGCTATGCTACATGTGTATTTGTGCCTTCTACAGTCTTACTGAAGTCAAGATTTGGGGCAACAGAGCACTCGTACGACGCAATACCTACCAGGAGAGCGCGACATGGTATGGTCTTCAGGTTGCGAAGTTGACCGTTCCTCTAAGCTACAACTTCTTGACGATGACGGACAAGAACATCTGGAAGGGCACCATGTTCTACAAATTCCTCGGTCGTCTCATCGTCTTAACTCCACTCGGTGAAGGATTCAGCGCTTTCTTTCCTATATTTATCCTCGTCCCGGTCTTTGCAACGGCGTTTGGTCTTTACGGCAAAGTGAAGAACATTTGCGGCTTTGGTGATCTTTTGGACGACGAAGAAGACGGAGCAGCAGGTACTCATGCAGGCACTGGTTCTTGGCGTGAAGGCCGCGCGTTGATTGCACGTGAAGTCCAGGGCACCAGCGGAAATGTCCTGGGTCTTTCTCAACGCACAACATCGCCGCCAAACGAACGTTACACAGACAATCCAACCCCCGCATCATCCAGCCGTGCAGCTTCAGCAGCAACTACCAACGGCCCAAGCAGTATCACACGATCTTCAGGAGTCCGATCGGAGCAAAGGCGACCCTTGCTAGAAGACGACGAAGGCGAAGGAAACTTTTTCGAGAATTTTGCCTCCAGGGTCAAGAACACATTCGAGACCAACGACTTTTCCTTTACCCGGCCCAAGTGGCTTGGTGGCGAAGACGAAGTCGAAGCCGGACGCAGTAGAAGACAGGCAGAAAGAGGTGAGAGTGATCGTGCAAACGGGTTTCTGAGTCTGTTTGGTGGAAGGTCCGAGGAAGGAAGATTGAGATTGTAATTTTAGGTCCTACCTGGATAATGGCGTTTGTTAAAGGGCTTAGATTTTAGATATTATTTGGATAGGTTTGGACTTTGGAAGCATGCATAGCGACGGGCAACGTACTACCACTACTACTTTGTAATACTGGAGAGTAGGTATTCTTGGAAACCACGTTATCTTTGGCACTTTTTTTTTTGATTTTATGGGCTGATGTCAGCAATGTCGACCATGAGCTAGTTTCACTGTTTCAATTTAACTCTACCTACGTAAAGTTTCCGATCTTAGTTCCATGCTTGTGCGTGCTGAGGCTTGGGGTTGTGATAGCACCTCGACTTAGGCCTGGGAGAATGTCATAACGGGGAAACCAGCATCCACCACTGACGCCTTCCTTCACCTTAGGTCAGAGGTCATTTCTCGCGCTACTTTCCGGATTTCTCCTTAGTCCTCGCCTAGAGTAAACTAAGATAGCATCTTAACGCTAAACATCGTATTCCGGTTCAATAACCGGTCTTATTTATGCCCATTACACTATTTTTTTTATATCTAAACTCATAAGCGGTGTACATGAAAACACATAAGTAAGAAAACTTCCCAGCCACAATCCAATCAATTTCCCAAGTCCTCTACCGTATCTATAACCACCCACGAAACTCCTTACCATCCCTCAACCATGAAGTCCGTCCTCGCCACCCTGTTCATGCTAGGCTAGGCTGGTAAATGGGTAGCCTCTACCCAGCGGTAAGGTAGAGAGTATAAAACTGTGTTAATAAGCTGTGATAAAAGTATCTAATTGGATAATAATCTACCCTACCTCTACTACTACCCATTTACCACTCTAATGCTAGCATCCCTCGCGCTCGCACAAGTACCCAATGCGCCATCCAGAAACCCATACTGCGGCCGGTTCAGAGACATGTATCACTACGATCTGCCTAGCGACGGCACACCCAACTGCGACCAGTGCAGGGACTGGAATCATTATCCGCCGTATTTTAAATACTTCCAATGCACCACTCCAGGAACGATGCCACATGTGGATCATTTTACTTGTGATAGCAAGAATGGTCTTTGTGTTACTTATGTGAGTTTTTTGCATTAATTTTGCTTTTTCTTGCTTTTCTATACTAGGGGAGTGTGGTATGTGGGATGTTGGCTAATAAGTCGTAGTATCAGTGTTGTTGGTAGACGGAGGGTGAGCAGGGGCTGGGGCGGTTGCTGTGAAAGCCCTTATATGTTTGGGTGATTTATGTTAAGGTAAGTATATTCTGAGGGCATTTCTCACATGTGAAGTCTCCTGATAGATACTGATGGTTACTTTTAGGTACGTGGAGCTATTGGTAGCGAAACGAGGTTGAGCTGAGAAATCGTAGATGGCATGAGGCTGTATTCTACAGCAGGCTACACCTTCTGCCACGGTCGGCGTGGGTGAGGCCGAGGCGTCAGCTCAAGGATGTTCGCCCTAATGCTGGGGTTGGAGAAGGCTGCACCACGGAAACCAAACGAAAGTTCATTATTGTAGATTATGCAAGAGCCAGAATATATTCGCGCTATGGTCACGCGGAGTTCATAGAGATACAACAGTCTAAATAGAGCAGTCCCGCAAAAAGCCTAGAACTTTACCAGTTGTATTACCGAATAGGTAGATTGATACAGAGTGAAGTCTGAATGCTTCTCCAGCACCACTTATGAGCCGTAAAGATACCATTGATATGTATAGATTCACTAGCGGGCGACAGTGGCTGGTCGATATCGCCTGTCCCATTGGCAGCCACCGCCCCTCCCGATAACGTTGGGTTTCAATTATGAAAAATAAGTACTCCTAGTCCAGTATATCACAATATACTTCAGGTACACAGGTGCTTAATATCTGAGGACCAGCAATCTTTTGGTGTCAACACAGCGTATGAAACACTGCGTCAGTTGAGAGGGTTCGACTCGCCCTTGTTCATCGCAAACAACGCCAGAGAGTCGGGTACCCACTTTTCGAAACAATGTACACGCGTAGAGTGGCTGGATTTCATCTTAATGAAAGAAAAGTTTACATACTGTTTACGAGTAAGCGCGCTGTATATATACACAGGAAACTCACGTTGACACTGTCCTCAAAGTATTTAAATAAGAATTCACTTTGATATTTTTTTAATCACTCAGAAAATACTTCGCATTCCAAAATTATCCCAATTAAGCAGAATTTAACAGCACATTTCCATCACAGTCAAAGCTAGCATCCAAACTAACCACAATGTTCGCCGACATCACCAAAGCGCTTGGCATTGGCGCCTTCAAGACTTACACCCAGGTTCAGGGTACAATTGACAACATGGATCAAATGCCTGACGGACACGACATTCGCAGTTACTCGTCCTCTGCCCGCGAGGGACTTCTCTCAGCAGGCATAGTCAATATATTCAACAAGAATGGCAAAAACTTCATCGCCACGGTGCCCAAATTAGCCTTGGTTGTTGTCTCTTCCGCATTCCGCGAGTGCCTGACGGCAGATCCTGATGCCGTATTCCTCAAGATTTCCGAGGAGTCCCTCGATGATGATGCCGTTGCGAAGCTCATGAAATGGGTAAACGATACTATTAGCGTCTCTGATGCACGTTGGGAAGTTGAGCTTACTCATGCATCCAAGGATAATGAGGCAATTGCAGCCATTCACATCCGTCATGCGGCGCAGTACCTAGGCATGGAACAGTACATCGAGCACATCGTCACACAGTACAAGAGCCATATCAACGCGCGTATTCCCACGCTCAAGGAAGCCGAAATCCTGGAGCGCTTCTCCAAGCCAGGCCAGGATGACATGCTTGAGGCCTTGGCTGCGCGTCTGGAGTACCTGCGTCGTACGGGTAGATCCAACGCAGGCAAGTGCGAGTACGAAAAGTTTCTGCAGGAAAACCCAAAGATTGCGAAGGCGGTCATGGAGAATGAGCGTATCGCGTACTCAAAGTACTGCTTCTCTTGCCGATGGAATGAGAAGAATTCCCTTTGCAGTCACCGGGATTAGAGAGATAATAGACGTGAATTTATTTGGGTTCACTTGAAATAGATATGGGATTTTTTTGTTCTTCTTGATAGTTTTGAGATCCGAAATCATGTTGAGACGCGAAGTGACTAAAGAACTAGCGACTTTGATATCATCACAGCAAATGCTTCATAAATCAAGCTCTCCTTTCTTTGAAATGGTAATAGTTCTGTTGGGGAAGAGTAACAAGATGAATATTCATGTGTTCAGACCGTTACTGGAAATTTTCTATTGCCCGTTTCGCCTTTCGCAGTCGAATAATCACCTCGAAGAATTTGACGACAATGCGGAGTCCATCTAAGTAACTACTAACCTAGGCTAAATACACAACCCTCTTTTGCCTCCCAACTCATACTTGCATACTACGATTCTCTCCACACTCATATTAACAGCGATATATTGCATGCTGAGGGCAAGGTATGATATGGGGCCTTTTGCTATTGGTAGACAAAGACACCCAGTAATGTCGCTTCAATTTTCTCCAAAAGTTGCCGCCACACAATATGAGTAATACTACATGTTCTTGTATTGAAAGAGGGCCAAAAGTTCAAAAGAAGTTTAAATTGATTACTTCAAATCTGGTGTATGACTGTCTTTCCATAACATAAGAGTAGACGGTGTTTGAATGTTGGATAGTCAAGCGAAATAACCTGCCGTGATTGGCTCAGCGGATCCGTGCGTTGCTGACGTAACACAAGCTCATCCAAGTCCGTCTACACCTGCGCATCGCGACCTACGACCCCCACTTAAACACCGCGACAATGGCTTCTGGATACGGACTTGCTGGTGGTACGTATTGCTGCCTTCTACTTGGATATATTTTGGGCGTTTGGGAGGTGGCGGAAGGTTTCAAGGAGCGCAATGGCATCGCGAAGAGTGGAACTGGAACGAATGCGAAGAGCGACGACGCCGACCACATGACGCGGATACCGGACCAACGTATGCAGGCGGTTGGAGAGACGATGGTATATTATTAAGGACAGCAAGAGGTTGTGGTCACCGCGTACACCCGGGACCCGGACCATGACCCCACGAGTACAACGGATTTAGATCTGGAGATGCTAGAGATGGACGCACGGCACCTCTACAAGCCACGGGACTACCATGCACGCATATACCGCGAATATATTCTGACCTGCAACACGCAAGCGAGGCCGTCAGATCCCCGATACCTGCTCGCTCGCTCGCCGACCTACCTTGAAACCTTCCACCACCAATCCATTACAGCTCCCCAATCCCCCACCAATACTTCCTCTCTCAACGCCTCCGACATTCAGACTAACAAAACACCCCACAGGCCCATCCCGCTGCTTCCCCTTCTGGCAAGAAGTCCTCGCGTGCTACACAACCAACACAAACGCCGAGGACGACTCCGGCAAGGCAAAATGCGCCCCCATTCTTGAAGACTACTACGAGTGTCTTCACCACAAGAAGGAGGTCTGTGTTTCCCTTTCCTCACTCTCACTCAATGCACGCACATACACACTTCTCTCCAATACCAAAACTTACACATATGTTCAACAGGCCGCACGCACTCTTGCCCTGCAAGCCGCCTACCGCAAGGCCGAAGCCAACATAAAGCGCGACGATGCGCCTTCTGCGGGCGAGATAAGGCGCCTAGGTGTTTTGGATGCTCCGCTTGAGGAGAAGAATCTTAAGCCGAGCAAATGGTTTCCTCATAGGCAGATCAACTAAATGGGCGGCAGGTTGATGGATAAAGGCAGGAGAAACAATGATATGCGTATGTATGCATGGCAAATCTCTCGTCTAGCTGGTATACGGAATAACTCAAGAAGTGATGTTTCCAAACGTGTTTCATGCAATTGTGATGATTCATATATTTCACTGCTATGGAGACATGTATACTTATGCCACATCACCTCACGCATCACGGATAGATGAAAGGAATAAAACTATAAAGGTAAAGATACAAAGATACATGGCACCACCAACGATGAACGTTTCTCTTCCTCCACCTCATCCTAACCCCCCATTTTCGTTGAACCCCCTCACAACACTTCTCTCCGTGTACACAACAACAATGAATAACGCCATAGCGGAGTAGTCTAGCAAGTCCCCCCCCTCCTTATATCCCCCTTTCCCGGGGGTAACAAAAGGACAAAAAACAATGATCCCAAGTGGAAGGGAAAAAAACAAATGATGCTAGTCATACAAGATGTGGATTTCCCTCATCTGACCTGACCTGACCTGACCATGCCCCTGCAAAAAAGAGAGAACTTTATACAGACCGAATCAGATGATGAGAAAGGGAAGGAAAGACCCGAAAGCTAATCAAACAACACATGCAAATATCCGGATTTGAAGAGAAGAAAACAAAAACGAAGCAACCACCCTCCAAACAACCCTCCGTTCAAACGCCCTTTTTTCATTTCCCCATGACAAAAAAGTCCGATATCGATATATCGTTCGTGCTCATACTTGCATGTAATCATTCTCATTTCAGGCCATCTGTGACTGTCTCTCTCTCTCCTCTCCTCCCACCCTCTCCGCCCCTTACATGTTCGCGGGGACGCTTGTGCGCGAAATGTGCGGGGGCGGAGGCGGCGGTGTAGCAGTTGATCGACCGCCAAGACTACCCAGGCCATGAGCTTGAGCCATGCTACGATGGAATGAGCCAATCTTTTGGAAACCCCTATTTGGTAGCAATTTTGATCAGTTGATTGGTTCTTTCATTAATAACTAGGAGGGTTATACCACAAAAGTGGTAAGGCGGAGGTGCGGGACAAGTACGTACTTGGAAAGATCGTAGCTCTCTTCCTCAGGCTCTGCTTCCTCCTCGAAACTCCCCAGACTTGCTCCTCGTACCATTCCGCCGTTGCCTACAATTCCCAGTCCTAATCCATTGACATTACTATTTGATCGTGACCGTTGACTTCCAATCTCGCGCCGGCTGACGGGTCGAGAAACTGTGCGGCTTGGGCTCTCTGGACCAGCATCCTCATCGTCTTCACCCTTCAATTCACCATCATGGTCTTGATCGTCTTCAGGCTCGGCACTCCTGCCTGGTAGCATAGGCGGCGAGCTGGGGTGATTGTCATCTTCGTCGTCACCATCCTTAAAATCCGGACGTTGGAGTTTGATTGGACTGAGCTCAAGGGGCCCTTTGGCAGGCGTGCTAGGGAGATCGACAAATTTCCAAAAGGGAGCAGGGCTGGAAAAGGCCATATACTGGCTAGGCATCTGAGCAGTGCTGGGAGGCGCAAGGCGAGGTGCATGCCTCGTAACCAAGGGTGTGACAAGCGCATTGTTCACCCGGCCTGTATCATAGCTACCTCCCATACTATTGGAGGCGGCATCAGAGTACAGAGTTGGCGGAGAGTTTCCTACATCGGTCTTCATCCCGGGAACGCTCTGCTTGACAGGGTCTACACCAGGCGAAGACTCGAGGTGTCGTTGAGATTCGTCTTGCTTGATATAAGTACCTTGTCCCTCGTTGCTCCCATACATAAGTCGCTTCGCAGGCGTGACAAAACGATGATCCTGATCACGGGTGTTTGGAGACTGCTTAAATCCTCCATATGGACGTGGGCCACGGTCGGGGGTATATGACTCGTTTGCAACAGGGACGGAAGAGAGCGGAGGCGTTGCAGAGCGTGGGGGTGACTTGATGCGAGGAGCGTATTGTTGAGAGCGACTGTCGCGCTCCAAAGCACCCACAAGACGTTCAGTGGCCTGGGTTGGATTTCCGAGTGCAGGTGAACTAGGCCCTGAGCCGTCGATGCGATACCCTATAGTCATACCGCCACCCTTGCGAGGATTGAGAAGCTGCTTCTTGATAAATTCCTCCTTTTCGCTGTCGGCAATCTTCCACTTCATACCTTTTCCCGGTTCATCCGTGCGGCGTGCAACCTTTGCGAACGACTTGTTGAGAGACAGGTTGTGACGAATGCTGTTTTGCCATCCACTGTTGGTGTGTCGAAAAAATGCATAGCGTGCTTTGATGTAGTCATAAATGTTGGCAAGAGTAAGCATCTCCTCCTCGCTACTCAAGATTGCTTGGCCGATGAGCTGGGCATAACTATGAGGTGGCTTGATGTCTTTGGTTGAGTCTAGACTGTAGTCAATGTCGTCTCCTGTATCCAGAACGACAGACCGGGAGAAGGTAGCAGGGGAGCCTTTGCTGCGGGGATCCTTGTCGGCACGAAATGTCATGGGCGTTCCTGGCTGACCACCCGGAGTAGATGTCATCTGGTTGTAATAGGCTTGCGAAGACTGGTGCTTATGGCGAGGGTGCGAGGATGGTGGAAACGGATCATATTGATCTCGCTTTGGTGTCGGTCCGCTAGGGTGTGCATGTTGGTGAGACTTTGGTGGCGGGTTACCGTCATTGTCAGACTCGGCAGCATCTTCATTCTTAACCTGGCGCCATAGCATAGGATGAAAGTGGTCCTCTTGGTTAGCGAGGAGGAAAAGCATTTGGGTGCTCATGATGCTGATGCAGATGCCAGAATGCAGGGCGGCCCGGTCTCCCCTGGTGAGATGGCGATCATCGAGCTTGAGGCCATTGCGGCTGTTTACTGTAATGTACCATTTTTGGTCCGAGGGGTCAAAGTTGATCTCTGCATGAACACGGGAAATTTGGCGCTCGGGACCAAGGTCAATATGTACGCCCCAATCCTGGCGCTGCGAGTCGCTCATGGGCATGCCAGCAAGGTCGGCCTGTGAGCTCTGGGGGTTGGCACGGCTGCTGGAGTCTACACGGCCAATTCTGACCTGCGTGTCCTGAACGAAGAAGCACCAGTCACGCGCAGCAATCTTTGCAAAGGCGGCAATGTTCTTGCCCTCGTTGCGCTGTGACTGCAGGTCATTTGCATAGTCGATGGCGGCATTGGGCGTGTATGCGGGGGTGCGGAGAGCGGCAATGACGAGGTTCTGGCGCTCGATGGGGTCCATGTTGTTGTCTGCATCGCCGCCATTGGGGAGTGTCGTGTTGGAGTCGTTGCTGGCGACGGACTCGGTGATGCGGGTACGGGGAGGGTCTGCGGCAGCCGAGGCAGCTTCGTCCTGGGCAGAGCCGTTCAACTGTGCGAGTGAGTACAAGTTGGCCGCAACACTAGTAGTTGTTGGGCTGCTCACCCGCCTGCGCTTCCGCGAGGGCGTGGCATCTGGCGTGTCGGGGTCAGATTGCTGCTGGGGCTCTCTGCGCGAGCGGAGTCCACTGCGGCGGGTCGACATGGTGCATGCGCGTGTGAGACTGTGCCAGAAGCAATACGGTCAGCGAGTGCATGCAGCGGGAGGGCTATGTTTTTGTATATTGCATATGTGTGTTTTGCAGGGCGCTGAACCATGGGTGTGGCCAGCGAGCCATGAAGGCGCGAATGGCTTGCGCCCCACCTGCGACTCGACACAGGCGCGCGCACACACGCACACACAGACAGACGAGCAAGGACTGGGTGCTTACCGCGAAACGTCGGTGCCCAGTTCCTAATGCAATGCGCACGGTGCGAAGAGCAAGTGGCGAGGCGACGGCGGGGGGGCAGCGGAAGGGGGGGGGAGGTCGCAGGCGCGGGAGGTGGTGGTGGTGGAGTGGAAGAAGCGAGAAGGAGGCGTGCGGTGGGCGGCGGAAGCGTCGTCGTGGTTGCCCAGTGGTGTTTGTTATTCCACGACGCGACGGAACAGCTAGCGCGGGCGTGACGATGGGCGCGGATGGCACAGCAAGCAAGAGGGCCAGCGACGCGTGCGGGGGAAGAGGGCAGAGGATGACGACCAGCACTTTGGGGGGCCAGACGCGCCAAAGGGTAGGGTTCGGGGGGAAGCAAGAGGATAGCTATCGATAGACGGATATCGAGGGCGTGGAGATAGTCGCAGAGCCGCAGGAGGCCCAAGGAGACGAATTACGTCGCTGGCCTTGCCCGATGCCCTCTGCTCTCCCCCAGCCCGGCATCCGTGCGCGCACCCCGTTGTGTCAATATTCACGCTACACATACGGAGGAGCCGGCGATGGCGGCACACCAAGGACAAGCTCGCCGGACGAGCGTGGCTTGCCAAACACCAGCTGTGTACCTAGACACCAGCATACTCTTGCGTCGACGCACACCGTCGACGCCGTGTTTGTGCCGCGTGCGATGCTCTCTGCCCATGTCCTGTCCAACGCACAACCACCACCATCGCCTGCGCACTGACAACAACAATGACGCTGCCGCTAACCAAAGCGTTCGCATGCGCCGCCACACACCACACGAACCAGTCGCCAATCGTTGCCCCATCCATCTCCCAACTGCTGACTCAGTGACGCGTGCAAACCAGCATTGCGCCCGCCCGCTGTCAAACAATGCCCTTGTTCATGGCTCCGTCATCACAACCACTGCTACAAAGACACTGCTCATATTAGATATTAACCATCCGAATACTGCACGCTCACGCACACACTACATACGTACGTAGGAGCAAGATTGTGCAACCGCCTGACTGCCCTTGCTAGCCCCATCACGTGAGCGGCCCCAAGTTTGCTGCCTGTTTGCTACCCCTCATCCTTTAACGCTCGTCATCCCACGTGGACTGCAAAAAAAATAACCTTGGTTTTCTACATGCTCACACGCATACAATCACTTCACCAAATGCGGCAATTGACCTTGTTTGAATAAACAATAATTCGTTCATAACAGCTAGATATGTATATGTAGCTAACCAAATCAACATTAACCAATTAAAACAGCAACTTATTGGCTGTTAAAAAATTCCTTGTTCCTTTCCCACCATAGCAAGCCCATCTATTTAAAGCTGCTAGTGTCCAGTGGGGCAGAAAGAGGAAGGTTCCTCGAACTAGCACCAACGTGGATCGTCTTGGGGTACTCGGAAATGACCCAGTTCTGGCTGACAGTGTCCCAGTTGCTGATATCACGGCGGGTGATGTTAGCAGTGAAGACGGCGCTCTCGCCGGGCTGGATGGTCAAGCGGTCAAAGTCACGGAGCTGCACCTTGGGGTCGTGGGGGCCACCAAGCGAGATGTACGCCTGGGCCACCTCGTCACCAGCAACATCACCAGTGTTGGTGATCGTCGCCTCGACCTTGAACAGAACGTCCCAGAGCTGGGGGTTACCACCGGGCGCACCACCAGCCGCAATACGCGCCTGAGGCGAGCCATCCGTAGAGCCTGCGGGCCAGGTAACGTTGAGGCCGTACTCGGGATCCTGAGATGCCGTCTTGAGGTCAGTTGAGTTGAGGTAGGGGTAGATGAACGTGTCGGGGTAGACAAGGCCGGGAGGGTACTGGTAGTCCGCGGGGTTCTTGCTGAAGTTGCCAAACGTAGGAGCAGCCGAAGTCTTGCCGGTGAAAGGCTTGTAAGCCTCAGCAGACTGCGCGGTGACCTTGAGGTCTGAATATTCAAAAGTAGTGTACGAAAGACCAAAGCCAAACTCGTACGTAGGCTCAATGCCCGCCTTGTCAAACGCGCGGTAGTCGATGAAGACACCCTCTTCAAAGTTGGCCTGAGGGCTGAGAATGCCGTTCGTGGGCTCGTAAATCACATCAGGGCCATACTCCTCTGCGGAGCTGCCAATGGTGAAGGGGAGCTTGCCACCAGGGTTGTGGTGTCCGTACAGAATGTCGGCAATCGAGTTACCAGACTCCTGGCCAGGCAGACCAGCCCAGAGAATGGCAGTCACGTTGGCGTTTTCCTTCCACGCGTCAACAATGACTGGGCCAACAGAGTGGATAACCACAATGGTGTTGTTGCACAGAGCAGAGACGTTCTTGACGAGCACATCACCATTGCCCCACACAGTCAGGTTGTTGCGGTCACCCATGTTGTCTGTGGTCCAAAGTTAGCAAAAGACAACATCTATCGGCGAAAAGACAAAACTTACTGTCAACGGTGATGTAGCCTTCGCCAGAGTCGGCGTTGACGAAAACAATCGAGTGGCTGGCTCTGCTGGCCATGGTCTGGATCTGCGAAGTAGCGTAGTTATCAGTGACCGAAGTGATCATGCCGCCGTTCTCGTTGACCTCGCGCTTGATGGCTTCGAGAGGAGTGATAAGGTACGGGAAGTCTGCAGTTCCTGAACCCCAGCCCATGGCCAAGGTGCCAGAGTTGCAGCCGCGGTCAGGACATCCGTTGGGACCCAATGGGTTTTCGCCAGCATCTTCTCCGAATACAGCAGTCCACTTCTCCTTTCCAGAGAGGGGAAGGACGCCAGAGTTCTTGAGGAGAACAGTCGACTTGGCAGCAGAGCGGCGGATGGAGCGGAAGTGCTCCTCGCGAACGTCAACGTGCTTGTTGATCAGGCCGAAGCTCTTCTTGCCGAAAAAGTGCTCGAATCCGTATGTGCTAGTTTGCCAGCTGTCAAAGTTAACGGGGATAGACTCGTCAAGGCCGACAAAGTAGTATGCGGTCATGATACGGATAGCCGCATCGTCGAGGCGCCACTGGGGAATGGTGCCGTTAAGAATTGAGACGGTTAGGTTAGTGCCCCAGAAGGACAGTCCAGTGTTGAATCCAGTGTCACCAGGCATGGTCATGTCCAATCCGGCATAAGCCGAGGCAACACCCGAGTGCTGTGCATCCCAGTCAGATCTAAGCATGATGTTAGTCTCTCATCTTACGTTTACAAAGTCTATCGGTATGCTTACAGAATGAAACCTTGGAAGCCAAGCTCGCCCTTGAGAATATAATTTTGGAGGTACGAGTTTTGACAAACTTGCGAGTTGTTGGCCTTGTTGTAAGAGCACATAATGGAACCAGTACCAGCGCGGACGGCGTCGGCAAAGGGCCACAGGTAAAGCTCGTGCAGAGTCTTGTCGTCGGTGTTGGAGCTGATGGCATCAACAAAGGGGATGTCCTTGAAACCGCCGGGCTGACGGAAGTGCTCTTGCTCATTCAGAAGGTAGTGTTTAGTGCAGGCAATGACACCAGCATCCTGGATACCGCGGACGGTTTCGGCCACGGCCACACCGGAGAGTACAGGATCAGGGCTGAAGCCTTCCCAGTTACGCTAAAAGCTTGTTAGTGAATGCAAAGAAAACCGAGCAGTGTAGCAAACTTACACCGCCCTTGGCGTGGCGACCAAGAGGTCCAATGGCAGGACCAAGCTGAACGTCGACACCCTTCTTACGGTGCTCCTTGCCCATCTCGTTACCGCGAGTGTAAAACTCATAGCGGTCCCATGATGCAGCAACGGTGCCACCTGCTGGGAAAGCAGAGACGTAGTCTGCGAAACGGATGCCGAGAGGGCTGTCCTGGAGGCAGAGGGGATCAAAGCCAAGGCGAGGAATAGCGCCCACGTTACCAACGCAGTGGTCGCTCTGCCACCCAGTGCCGGTGGTGAGGTTGACCTTCTCAATAAGGGTCAATTGGCTGACAAAAGCCTTTGCCTTTTCGTAGGCAGCCGCCCAGTCCTTTGTGGTGGGATCTACCCAACTGGAGCGCAGTTAGAGAGATGTTGCAAATATCAGGGTCTACGTCGTCAAGTTTGGGTGACGCCATAGCTAGGCGCACCCGTCACCCGCAAAACAAGTGCCGAATGCACGACTTGCAGCAGGCAGGGTCTTTGAAGGTAGAGAACAGCATATACGTACGGACTTGGGTAGAATGGCGGGCTCTGGGCATTGTTCAAAGAACCACTGCCCGTGTCGTTGGCAGCACGAGGGAACCTGGGCGATGCCTTTTGGGATTGTCAGTCCGAGCGTGCAAAGAGGGTGTTTGAGTGCAATTGCAGAGCGGCTGAGCAGGGCCAGACTGGTGTTGTCGGCAGAGTCATGTCGTTGGCATAAACGCGTAGTGGCGTTTGTTTGGACGTACCTGGGCAAGGCCGACCAACAATGCTTGTGCAAGCCACAACATGGTGGCGCCTGGGTGACTGAGGAACGCAGAAGCAGAAGCACGAGCAACACGGCAACAGACGCTACTTGTGAGGCAACCTGCAACGAGGACTTGAATGCAGTCGCAGACACAGTGCAGACAAAAGGTCGGGGCATCATGGTAGCTTTATTTCATTGCGCGCCCAAGCAAGGGACAAGGGCAGATCATCCCCAACGACCTGTCTCCATGCTAGCACCATGCGCCTTGCCCCGTCGCATCCCCAGGCGCAAGCGGCAGTCCGGGATAGCTCTGGTTGCGGGGACCATGATGCATCATTGCCTGCTGACCCCTGCCCCGCCCCCCTGGCGTCTCTTCCCGGAGCACCGCGCCTCCCTTTGGACGCCCAGGTGGCCGTGGTGTTGTTGGCTGCTGGCTGGACGTCGGCTTCGGGTGTGGACATGGATATCCAAAGGGCTGCCGAACAAGCTGCACAAGACCGCAAAGTCGGCATCGATATGTTGATATTGGCATTCCCTTGCCCGTGCATCCACACCGCGAGGGCATCGACTGCACATCCATCTGCACTCGAGTAGGGCGCCCGGCCAATGCATGAGCCGTGCACAGGGCCTTGTACATCATCATCTACCATCCTCGGACGTGCACACAAGCTCCCCCTCCGAAGCCTTCTTGGACGCCACACAACCGTCCAAACTCTGACAAGGAGGGTTGGATTGTGCGCTATCTGGCTGCCCGTGTCATTTCCCTCAAGCCCAGCACGGCGCCCAGCATGCGGGGTCCCTGTCGTCAACGAGCATTTGTTCCCTCAACTATGCCTCTGCCTGTCGCCGGCAAGCTACCACTGACCGATGCTCCGTCACCTTGGGACACGACATGCCGTCAACTGCTCCCCGGAGCCTGCCCACCATCACCTGCAGCCTCCACAGCGTCTGCATACAAACGCTGGCTATACTTCGGCAGTACCTTTTGGGAAACATTGGCCGTCGTGGCCACCCCAGATGGGCGTCTGGACAATGGCCGTTGGGTTGGTGACCAAGAGACTAGCATCTAGTAGGCCTCCATGCGCGTCTTAGCATCCTGTTCCACCGGGTGATGTGGTAAGCACCGAGCAAAACGGCTCCAGTTTCTCCTCCACTACTCCACCCTTGGCAAGTAGTACATGCAAAAGTCACTCACGTCACCGACACGCCGCCTCCGATGTTGGCCCTTCGGTACCACGCTTGGGTCTCCAAGTAGCATCGCGTCTACAGCCTACCGGAATTGCGCGCCGTCGGAGCCCTTCGGCAGGTGATGAGCAATAGCGGCTTACTTGGCCTGCTCACATCTTGTCATTATACTGTAGTCGCGATGGAGGTGGGACAAGGTACCGCAGGAGCTTCAACATCACATCGGGGGTACAAAGCGCGCCTTGTGCCTTGCCCATTTGCCGACAGCTCTGGGATTCGGCTTACAGAACAGGCTTTGCCCCTGTCGCACATCGGAGTATATACTCTGTATATCTATCTCTAATTACCTCGACTCCTACTACGAGCCTCGGACGAGCATCATGGTAGCCAGCCCTCATCTTTGGTCCGCTAGCAAAGGAGCGCACCGCTGCGCCCATCAACGACGAAGAATCATCGTGGTACCTCTCTGCCGTCCAAGCATCCGCATTGGCCAATGCCCTTGTACCCCGCATGGAGACGGCTTGCTAGCGTCATTTTCTAGAACTTCACGCTTGGCATCCCCGTAGACTTGAAAACTTGCTTGGACACCTGACTCTTGACAGGACAGTCTGGTTCGCTTCCTCAAAAGAAACACGGTAATGCAACCATACTGAGTACCCCGCGGCTGTCCCCTGCACCATTTCAGCTCTTCGTATTGTCACTAGGGAGTGCAAGTAGGTACACAAGGTTCCAGGCGGACTCTGTGCGAGAAAAACGCGCTTATTCAATTATGAGCAAGACGTTATACCAAGATTGCGGCTTTGGGGGACCCTCTTGCACGGCTTGGGCGGACGTTGAGATGCGCTGACATCCAATCGCTTCGACAAAGGCTCGGACCATATCTAGTAAGCCTATTTCCAAGGCTACAACATGGAAGTAAACCTGGAACACACTCCTTGCCCATTGTATTGGCGACGAGAGAAATCAATACAGCGCCGCTGACCCTGCAATCTTTGAGGCTTAAATTAGCCCGCAAATCCACGCAAATAGTACATATTCTACAGACTAGGTTGGGCATACGCGTAATCAAACCCGCTGCCCGAAAAAACAGCCGCCTGATGCCGTTCGGGCCTAGGCCAGAAACAGTAAAAGCACCTCGACGGAAGAATGAAACAGTGGCTAACGGTGTCGAGCAAAAGTAACGGTAGTGGGGCTGCGAGAAAAGGCGGACATGACTACCGCTACTTTTGCTGGATGCTTGGGGCAAGCAGTGCACGGACTCTTATGGTGACTTGTTGACGCAAAGTAAACATTACCTCTCCTATGCCCCTTGCTTGAGAGCTGAGTCGGTATATATGTATGTACGCCAAAACTCCTCGCCGCCCTCGAGAGGCTCTGAAAAGGGCGCAAGGCCTCTGTTTGACACTGCACTAGCCCTGGAACCGGGCAGTGCTTCTCCAAGAGCTGAAGCTCTCGGGCGCCGCTCAGCCTCATCATGCTTCCGTCAAGAAGAGAATTGTTCAGTCATAGGCCATCGAGATGTCGTCTGAATCCATTTCCAGGCACGATGCTATCATCGCAGTTAGGTGACAGATTCTCTCGACAAGATTTTGGTCAGGCCAACCATGTCGGAGGGCTCAAGGCAGTCGCAAGGCAGCACCGCCTTAGTTTGAGTCAACAGCCTTTTTCGAGTCAAGCTCATACGCCTTTCTTATCATATAACGCTTGTATTCAGCCCAACCCTGTGAAGTCACAAATTTCTTCACCATTACCTTCACCATGGGCTGCAAACTCTCTCGAGCGGTACGGCCGCACGCGAAAGCTGAGGTCTCCATCGTCGCGCCTACCTATCACAAGGCTGAGCACGCGGACACACCACAAGAGTGCAAACAGAGTGGACCGCAACTATCACGACCTTTCTCTTACGACGACATCACAATCACATCTTCAGCCCCGTTGCCGATAGTCTGTCGACGGCGAAATAGCGCACCCACCACGACGATGGAAACGACACAAGAACCCACCCCTGCCTTCAGCTTGTTCCTTGCAGAGCATTGCCTTATGTCGATTCAACTCCCTGATGCTGAAATCGATGGGCCCGCCATCGCAGCAGTCCCATCCACTCCGGCACCTCCGCAGCCCAGCGATACTTTGGAAGAGTCCAACCCGCAGCCTAGCGATGCTTTGGAAGAGTCCACCGTTCAGTGCATCACTTGTTGCAAAGCGCTGCCTAACGAAAAGGGCAAGTTTTTCAAGCCCTGTAAGAACTGTGATAGTGTATATTGCGGATCATGTATTAGGTATTTGTTTATTGAAGCCTGTGACGACATGACGCTCATGCCGCCACGGTGTTGCGGTCCGATCCAGTTACACCACGCAACGCCTCATCTGTCTAGGGAAGAAATCGCTGTATTCAAAGCAAAGTATGAGGAGTGGCTGACTCCAAACCCCTTCTATTGCCCCATACCTACATGCTCAGCTTTCATACCGGAACGACTTCTTCCTGAGCAGACAAAAACGGACAAAAAACGCACAGATTCCGGGACTGGAATACCAACTTCAAAGACGTTTGCATGTCCTGCTTGCGAATCGAGCATCTGCTCAGACTGCCGACTGACTGCACATCCTTCCAGTGCGTGCAGTGTCTCCGAGTTTGGCATCGACGAAGAAACCACTAAGCTTCTGAAGAGCTGGGGCTATAAGCAGTGCCCAAAATGCCGGCATGGAATCAAGCGTATGTTTGGGTGCAGGCATATGAGTTGCCGTTGCGGAGCTCATTTTTGCTACAACTGCATGGGTAATCCGGATCTTTGCGAAGATGATTGTATTGACGACGAAGACTATGAACATGAAAGCGACAATGAGAGCATGTTGGAATCGTCAGAGTCACCCGAAACATCTTCTACGCAAGGAGAACATCAAGATACTGAAGCTCATGTTGCACCACCGGCCGAAGCCGTAAATCTCGATAGGGGAACTGCTTCATACTGGGCAGGGCAAGCCCTATACTTTGGCGACGAACCAGGTCAGGATTTCGCGGACCGCGCTTGGAATTGCTTTCATTTCTTCAAGCCGTACAAGATCGATTTGGCACAGGCTCTCACTCCAGATTCTTCGAACGCAACGTTGGAGTGCGTGAAGTGCTGGAGCACGGTATATCCAGTAATCAGAGAGCCGCGTCGTGTTGAGTCGATAGGGCAAGCCCAGACGATATCTCTGGGGTCAAGAGTGAATGACACAAGTATAGAGCGAGTGATTGCCAGAGAGCATGGTCGCATAAGGAGGCATGGTCAATACGTACCTCCTCATAATCTCTTCCGCGACGACGCCATAATAGGAGTGACGCTTTGCGAAACCAACACAGTGCCTTCTCCTCTCTCACAAAGCGCGCCCGACCACGAATCGCCGCTTACGCAATGCCTGAATCGGCATTGCGAATCAGTGGTTGATGTCTACGGCAACATCATCTCCCCAGGTGAACCACAAGAGCAGCGCCGTGCATCAATGGACGGCCACGACTACCGCCACATGTACGCATTGTCACCAAACAACGGCCCAATAGCGAAATCCTCGCTTTCCAACGCATTATCAGCAACCTCGACTTCCCCGACTCCCGACCTTCGAACAAACATTGCCTACGACTGCTCTGACTGCAACCTACTTGTCTGCGACTCCTGCAAAGACGCTTTAATTATTGCACGAGACCTGGGCGTTGAGGAGCGCAAAGCACGGATACAAAGACTCGAGGAAGAGAGAGCAGCGCGAAGTTGAAGAGGCCTTGAATCCGTAGTCGTATCTTTCCCACGAAGTTTATGCAGCATGAATGGCGTTTTATTTATCTCTTCTTTTTCCTTTTCTTCATTTGGGATATTAGCGTTTTCTTAGGCAGCTTTTGATGGCGTAAAATTAACGATTCACGTAGTTTTGATGTAAATAATGATCACGAAATAGTAGTATTGCACTTGTTGTCTAAAAACAATATTTGGAGCCACCTTGAAGATGACTCTAGATTTCTTTTTTTTTTCTCCTATTCTTCTTCTCAACTTCCCATATACGGAGCTTCCCTACGACTAAAGCAATCCCCGACATAGCAGTAGCATCTCATCACCTCCTCTTCCTCACAGCATCCCTCATGCCCCCCTCCTTTCCTACATACCACTATGCTTTTCCCCCTTATTCTTCTTTCTTCGTGCATATTACCCACAATTTTTTTTATTCTTCTTCTTCTTCTTCTCAACTTACCTTTCTTTTTTACTTTTCCAGCCTAAACAACCCAAACAAAAAAAAAAACACCCTCACCTCCAGAAACTCGTAAATCTAGAAATCAAGCAATACATAGTGTAGTGTAGTGTAGTGTAGTGTAAGGAAGGGGGGAGGGGGAAATGTTAATCAATACATGTTGAATCATGTCGTTTAGTTATCCTAGATATCAGCAAAAAGGCATACACAGCAATATCCTCACTCAAGTGTCCTGTTTTGTTTTCTTGAAAGGGACATATACACGTAACTATACGTATACGGCGAGCTGAATTACTTTGCTACTAAACAGATTATTACCGCATGATCCATCATCAACTTTCTGTAACCAAGATAACTGATAGCAGTCATTACCCAAAGGAAAGGTGTCTCGTTCAACCATGTGCTTCTCTCAATCAAAATTAAAAACCACCACAAATACATCACACCAGACACTAACGAATCAAACAATCAAACACGCATGCAAAAAAAGGTCGAGCTCAAGTTGACTACATTTTTTTGATACCGGTAAATGAAAAGTATTCACAGCCCGGTGCCCGCTCTTTCAAAGATGCTTGATATCGTCCTTCAGCTCCCTGTTGATTCATCCAGTCGTGAAATAGCCTTGTTGTTCATTCGTTCGTTTCATCCACAACAGACCGTTGGACACAGACACGTCCGGCTTTCAGGCCGCAATGAGTGCTGGCGCTTTCTATGCGCCGAGGCTGGGGAAGGCGCTTGAGTCGGTGATGTTGGGACCGGGGGCACCGCCGCGGCCACCACGACCACGGGCATCACCACGTCCACGAGTCTCACCGCCACGGCCACGTCCGCGGAACTCTCCACGACCCTCGCCGCGACCGCGTCCCTCGCCGTTTCCACGTCCACGTCCCTCGCCGCCACGGAATTCGCCACGGCCACGGCCGCGTCCTCGGCCGCCGCCCTCACGGGGAGGGGGAGCAAGCATACGGTCACCGTCGAGCTCAACGTGAACCTTCTCCTTGCGCGCGCGCTCGCGCTTGGCCTTGCCTTGTCCACCGGCGATGAAGTCTTCTTGGTCGTCGCGGGAGAGCGCAGTACCTTCGGGGAACTTCTGGCTGCTGCCCTCGTTGGCCTTGCGAACGTTCTGGGCGGCAAGAGAAAGCTTCTTCTCGGCCAGCTCAGCAAGGTAAGCAGCGTAGGACTTGCTCTTGTCCTCGGGCTCGGGCTCGGCGTTCTCGCCCTCGGCATCTTCCCGGATAGCGTCCTTCTCTTCAGCCTGAGCGATGGCCTCGCCAGCCTGCTCATCAGCCAACTCAGCGTCGCCGTCCTTTCCTCCCCAGCCATGAGCAACTTGCTTGTCGTGTTCGCTAGAAGATGTTAGCATGGTCAAAGTGGAGTCAAAGGAGGGGAATTTTCTCACCTAATGCCGGTCCTGCTGTGACGGTCACCCTCGCCGCGGGCACCACCACGGCCTCCACCGCGTCCACCACGACCACGACCGCGCTGGCCACCGCGAGCTCCAGTGCCAGTAGGCTCTAGTTGGGATTAGCATCGATACAGACCGACCATTGGGTCCCCACTCACCACCAGATCCCCTTCCGCGGTTCTTGTCAGATCCTACGCCACGATCCCGGAAAGCTGTGCTTCATTAGCCGTTGTTCGCATGGATGCTCTGCAGAGGTTCTAATGTATCTCCAGCACCCGGCATGTCTGACATACCGTTCTCGTTGGCATTGTCGGTCTGCTTGGCACGGTTCTGGTGGCTCTGCCTCTCGGGGATGGACTTGGGGAGGTCGGATCCATCGCGCTTGCCATGCCTCATGACGGGCTTCTCAATTGCCCTCGTTGGCGGGTCAGCCGGCCTGTTGGGGTCGAGCTCAGGGTCATTGCCTGCGGGGTCATGAGTGTTTGTTCTGCGACTGTGCCATGTATCCGGACGTACCCAGTAGCTCGTAAATGTTCTGCACTTGGAGTTAGCCATTGGACTGGATAGAGGATTGCAACCGGCACTACAGCTCCCAATTGCGAGGCGCGGATTTGGATTTCGCAGTGGGGTGACTTGGGAGCTTACCTTTGAAGCGATTTGAGACATCTTGACGGATTGGAGCGCCTTTCGCGCTTTGCCCTTCTAGATGCACAATCTGCCGGGTGGAAAAAAGAATGCGAGAGCTTCCCTACGGTGGTTAGGGACGTGGCTCTCAGATGTGGCTCGCGAACGGGGTAATGGGCGCGAAGTTGCGGGCAAGAGGTTCGAAAATCGGCGTGGGTTGCTGCCGTAAGCGAGTCAAGTGGGGCACAGACCATCCATAGAAGGCACAAAGAAGCACCAAAGGGAGCTCTCTGTGCCGCCGCGTACGGCGCTTGGATACGTTATTGTATTATCGCTTGTGAGGGGTAATGGCGACTTTTTTACATGTCCAGAAATGCTATTTCACAGGCCCATGGTGCCCGAAAGTGGTCGGCAGGATTTTGAGTGGTTTGCTTATTCCAAATGCGCATTCAGACGCAAGTCGAAGTTCACCCATTACAAGTCAGGTGCACCCCGCTTTGGAGCGAAAATAGGTGACAGATGAACCATCAGCCAAACTTGCCTTTACTTGTGAATATCAATGTCAGATTCCTGTGTCAGGTTTGGTGAGGCGTGAAAATGGCTGTTGCGACCGACTTTGCATTACAATATGTACAAAGCAACACTGAATCTCTAATCAAGAGGCCGCGATGCCACAGTAGAAGACTGGGTTACTTTGCAAAGCGTGCCCACTTCTCATGGCCGGAGCCTAAAAAAAACATCCCTTCACAAATACAACTGTCGCGTCCAAGCCACAGATTGAATGAAAACTTTTAAATATCACTGTCCCAAGGCGACTGGTCTTTCGTATCGAACGCTGTCGTACGGTAATGACACATGGTCGGTTGGGTAAAAGCAGTTGTTGCGCCCGCTAAACAACGTTGTCAAGAAGGTATGAATAGGTGAGTTTTTACACGGTCCCTGGTGGACATCCGGAATAATCTTCTCTTACTATCGTATCGTTCTCGTAGCATCATCTGCTCTCGTACATGGTGGGGAAGTGCATGCTAGCGGACAGTCCGAATGGATCGGCGTCGAGCATTGGATCGTAAGGGTCGAAGAGGTGGTTGTTGCTCATGCCATTGAAGACTTGGCCGCCATCGTTTGGTGCTAATGCTGCCGGGCTGGTGAAGGGAGGGTTCTGGGAAGGTGGCATTGGCGGTGGCATATTGTTTGAAGGTGGAAAGTTTTGTTGTGGAAATGGACCGGGGCCGGCAGAGTGATCGCTCGGATCGTCGTGGTCGTAGGAGTCTGCTTGTTCCTCGTACTCCTGCTCTGTAAAAGGATATTAGCCTAGGATTACAAAGTCCTACACATAAGTAGAGGGGAAGAAAAGGAAACGGGTTAGCGTGCCTAGTTGACTCATGTGGTCCGTGAACTGCGTCTGGTAGAAAGAGGAAGGACCGTTGTTCGGTGTTACACTGTTTCCGGTGTTACCGACAGTCGAAGCATTTGACATGCCATTTGAGGAAGGCTGATTTGTTACTAGCGAAGGTCGTTGAGCTCCCATCATAGGGGTGAAGTTTGATCTCGGTGGCTGTGGCCGAAGTGGTTGTTGTTGCTGCTGCTGCTGCTGCTGTGGCTGCTGTGGCTGCTGTTGTTGTGAATGCATAGGTCCAAAATTGGGGGACACTGATTGACCGTGGGGCATGAAATTGGGCGAGCGAGTCGCTGATTGAGCAGGAGATGAAAGATGGGAGCCTGGAGTAGGCTGGGTCAAGGGAGATCGCTGAATAGGACCATCAGGTTGGATCATGGGTAAGCCATTGGAGGCGTCAATCTTGGGCGGGCCTTGCAGCGAGCGCCTCTGTTGCTGTCTATTCAACATGGCACGTTGCTGGAGAGGGGCCTGGTTGGGCGAGGCGTGTGCAGAGAGTGGAGGTCTGGTGGCTCCGAGATTTGGACTGCCAGTCTTTGCGCGCAGCTCAGCCTGGACGTCGATGCCTAGAGGCGAAGTAGCGGGTTAGCGCGTGTTGCTTGATCAGACGTCTGGGGAAAACGGGGTCAGGGCTACCTTTCTCTAGCAGAATCCTCTCGAGCAGAGAATTCTTATACCGGAGCATAAGGCACTCGTCAGCGGCGTTGCGGTGACTATTTTGCAGGTTCTGGAGGGTGTCTTCATGATGCTTAATGGTGCTCTCCAATTGCTTGATGTACTCTGTTCTTCGCTCACGGAAGGCGGCCTGGGCCTGCCTGTTCCGCTGCTTGCGCTCTTCCGAGGTGGCATAAATCTTACGAGGGCGTGTTAGTTCTATCATAGACGCGGTAGCAACTGCTGCAGTCATGGGCGGCAATTAGTAGCGGGAGAGCTCACAGGTTTACGGCCGCCTTTGCGCTTCTGCTGCTGGGGCTCTTCCTGGGGATATGGCTCGGCCAGGCCAGGCTCGGGCGACGATCCGATAGACGAGGTCGAACCGTCGCGCTGAGCCTCTACTTTGCCCACGGGAGCCGTCATATCTGTTACGAGACTATCTCCCATCTGCGGCCAGCGCACCCCTCCGTCCTGATAGAGGGGCCGTTGGGCGCCAAGAGATGGGGAAAAGGCGACAAAGGCAGGTCGGTCAGGGTGACAAGAGGCTCTGGTCGCTTAGACGCGCTTGCAGTGGGCAGCCGCAGCGCCGGGACGGGGAATGGATACGGTGTGTATGGGGGATTGATAATGTCTGATAAGAAGAAAGGGTTGGGGCCTGTGGGTGGTCGCGCAGTAGTTGTGAGGTAAGCTCTTGGGTAATGGAAACAAAGATGGGCTCGAACGGAGGGGCGGAAGTGCTGGACTTGAAAAGGCGGGCGGACCACGCTCTTTTGCCCTGCCCAGCGCAGCCAGCTCGACTCCGTGTGGTTAAGACTCGCGGCTGGCCGCCCCAGCAGTGCTTTGTCGGTGGGCGGGCGGGCGGACAGCAAATGGCCACTGTTGGCGCTCCGGCGCTGGGCACCACCTCGCTATGACGGCCAAGCGGGCGGGATGAGCACTGGCTGGCCGCGAAGAAGAGTTTTTTTTCTTTCGCGGGGGGGCCTGCGCAGCGGCAGCGGGCAGCGGCACCATCAGCAGCACCGTCGCATCATCAGCATCATCATCACGAGCGAGGGTGGCCGACTATGGACAGGCCCTGCCTGGGCGTGCGTTCAGTCGACGCCCTGGTGGAGGAGCCCTGAACATGGCTGCTGCTCACGGGCTGGACTGCCATGCCATTTTGGGCCTAGCGCGCCCTTAGCTCCCGCGCCACCACCAGTTTTGCACTGCTTTCTCCGGTTTCTCCAGCGCACGCAGACGCGCCGCCACAGTGCTCTGGCTGCGACAAGACACGGACATGATATGTAATGAACGCACCAGCCCTCTGCTGTGCTCTGCGTACATATCCTACACACACTGCACACACTACTACTACTACCGCTACAACAACACTCACTGCGCATCTGCCTGCTCACCCGCCCGCTGCCCCGCTGCGCCACGCGGCTCCGTCACTGTTGCACTCTCGCTCCGCAAGAGCAGAGGCCGACGTCGGCAGGGCGAGGGCCTGGGTTGGCACATACCGATGACCTCCTCGGCCGGCATATCACCTCTCCTCGTTCGCACACATGGGCTGACGGGAGTGAGGGGGCGCACCCGTCCGCGTCCATAGCTGTCTGCATGACATGCCCCGACCGGCGCCGACAAAAGTCAAACCACAACCACGGCCATCCACCTCGTTCATGGCCATGTCACCACCTGCACGGCGGCGTCTGTCCAGCGGCCCTGGCTGGCAGCGCACTTGCTCCCGCCGGGAAGCCGCCAAAGCCCCGGGTCACGCCCATCATTAGTACCAACGCCTTGGCTCCCTCGAGACACACCGAGTTTTGGCCATGGGATCGCCGAAGCCGTTGCTTTTATGCACCGCCTGAGCCTCGTTAACCACGTCCAGGCGTAGCGTCGTCGCCCGCAATGTCCGCCTGAGCACCCACCTGACCTGCACACGGTCGAGACTCGCCATGCCACTCCTTCGTCGACCCTCTGCACACTGAGAGCCACAGCGAACAAAGGTTCAAATTCCACCTGTGCGCCCGCAGTGGGCCGGAGCTGCGTATGCCCCGGATATACTTGCCCCTTTGGGCCTGGCCCGCTGCTGCAATTGGATGTTCGCACCTCCAACGACATTGCTGCAGGGGGTGCCCTACAGCAACCTCGTCTCCAACCACATGTCTCCCCTCACGCTCCACGCTCGTCACCTTCCCAGTCACTCTCCTCATACGATTCCAGCTAACAATACTCCGAGGCGTATCCATGGGTACGGTACCATTGTTGCCGCTGTCAATGCTGCTGCTACTACACCTACTGCTGGTCCAAAACATGGTTGATGCTGATGCTTTGAAACACTCCTCAGCTACTGTCCGCGGACCGCAGTCTACTGCAACTTCACAGAACTGCACAATGCCTCGTAGAAAATTGCATATCTCCATTGTTGACGTTGCCCATTGCTCTTGCTGATTTGACTACTCTGTGCGAGATGATTGTAGAAGGAGCAAACACCCCAACGCGCTTGCCTCACAACTTCACTGCTCTGCCCCGCCAATTGCCATGATCCCCCATCTCTGAATACACATTCTTCTTGTGCAATCCTCGGGCCATAACCTCTACTCGTCCACCAACATATCCCAGCAGTGACACTGTCTCGTATGACTTTCTTCCCGTCTTCACTACTGTTAGGTCTCGTATTTACCAATTTAACCCCCTAAAAAGTAGGCAGAAATGGCCTTCTCAGAGATGATTGAATGTCTGCTAACGAAACCAAGGTCTCGAATCCGACACTAGGCAGAGATTACATACCAACCTGCGTCTGTATCCTCCACATCCGGTTGGTGTTGCGACTCCGTCTGTGTCACCCGAATACGACAGCACGCAATTTCTGAGCTGCAACGGCATGATCGGCAGCCCTACCAACGGGCCCGGTGCACATCCAGCAGTCGCTTCTCGTACAAAGCCCCGACCTCTATCAGACATTCGTGAAGCAACTGAGTCGACCATTGCTGACACTTTGTCACGCGATATCTTGGTCGGGACTCCTATCCGCTGCTCATCCCCTACCGAAATGTCACCGGCTTCTCATGACGCGTCAGGACAATGTCACAGCAATCATGTTCGGAATGTGGAGAACGTCGAGCCCGAGAGCAGAAACAGCGTCGAAAGCGATGGCTTGAGATACGTTCATCGAGGCAGATTTTCAGAAACACCGTCATCACAAAATCACATAGACTGCAACAACAGAACCAATATATCCAGTGTTTCTCTAAGCAACGTCCCTCCGCGGTCATCGTCAAAATCTCGTGTACGCAGTGTTTCGAGGATGCGAAAGACACAGCAAATACTACCCCAGAGCATAATACGAAGCACGACAGCAGAAACACTTAATGTGGTACAAGCAAGGCCCCTATCACCTTCTACAAGTAGGACTAGTATCATCCCTAATCATGGCCAATCTCAGTCTCCTGTCCGCCTCACTGCTGCACGCTTCAACCCTGTCGCACATGACACCAGCAGGCGCACCCCCTCCAAGACGTTCATTCGTCAGTCTTTACCGAAAGAGCTCCTAGAACATCCGGCACACCGCCATCCCCGAATTGAGCTTGGGTTGGATTTATCAGCAGGAGTGTTCGTCGGTGGAGGATGTATTGAAGGGACTGTCCAAATTGACGTTGACGATGCGGAGCGAGTACGTCACAGACGAATGCTAGACATTGCTCAGATATCTATCGATCTTCTTGGAATTGAGGAAGTCAGCGGCAATAGGCGGGCTGTGTTTCTGAGCCTGGCTACAGAGCTCATTGACAAAGAGAATCCCCCGCCCCAAAACATGGTGGACACGCAGGAGTTAATTGGCCCAGAAAATACATTCTGGCATCTTGTGCCTTCCACTACCAATCTTGCATTCAGCCTTAGTCTCCCGCTCGATGTTGGACCTCCTCCATTCTACTCAAAGAACGCGAGGATCCGATACGTGCTCTATACGTCCCTCCTCATCCGGGACCGGAGCAAGCGGCATCTTGTTAGCACCTCTGAAGACGTCACTGTACTACCTGTGTATGATCGTATGTCTTCTCACTACGCCTGTCTTTTGGGCGGCTCTGACCATATGACAGCTGAAAAGGCACTGGTTTCACTTCCCAGCCCACTGAATGCCTCTGATGAGTGGATCAGGCCCCGGGACACGACTGTAGAGGTCGTCCGGCTCACTGCAGGCATACATCGTCAAGTATGGGTCAGCGGTACAAACATTTTCAGCGACGTTTATATTGCCAACAATAGCCATAAGACAGTGAAGAAGATTGAGCTTCAGCTGGAGAGAGACATATTGTGCTACAAACATGTTTGTAGCAAAAGTCTGTTCTGTTGCTTCTTGACGATGCTAATGAGAACTGTGTGCAGGCTGCTGCATCCACTATGGAGAAGTCTGCAGGTCAGGCTCGTATCTTTGACAGCAATGAGCGTACCATATTAAGCAAAGCAATGATAAAGAATGGCTCAGCTGGCTGGCATGGTGTGGCTGCAGGCCAAACTCACCTCCGCACCTGCGACCTGGAAGTGCCTCGTGGGCATGCTACAGTGAAATGCGGTATGCCATTGTCAACATGACATCAGCAGAACACTAATATCGCAGGCAAATATTTTGAAGTCCGATATTTCCTCAACGTTATCGTCTGCAGCGCACACACGTTAGGATGCATGCAAAATTTTATATGTCAAGCTGACATTGCGTAGAAGGCTTGTTACTGTCCAGCTACCGATTGTGCTTATCCACATGGTGTGTGTTATTAGAAGAATGTGTCCTCTTTACCCTCGATTGACCCCTGCGCCACAGAACTCCCTCGATGTAGTACCCAACTCCGTCACACAAGTGGCTTTGGCGATCGAGGAGAAGCGTACAGCAAATCACTCACCCCCACGTCTCAGTCGTCATACCTCTCGATCCGTTCAAGGCCGTGCATTCGCAGCACCACGCACAGAATCCCTCAAACGCGTTCGCGACCGGGACGAGACAATCCAAGAGCTAGGTCGAACCCTTGAGCAAAGCCCCCGCAAGTATAATTTTCGCCGCGCAAACTCGAATTTCGACTACCGTACGTTGCCTACAAATACACATGAGACGACTGCGGGACACGGCAAGGCAGCAGACCTTCAAGATCGTCTGCGTCGCATTCGGTCCAATGATGTGGTCGGTTCCAAATATCCTACTACATTACAAAGAATGCAGTCTACAAAATCAAGACAAGGTGCAGAGTCGGCGCTTGGCTTTCGGGAAGCGGAGATAGATGAGGATGTTGAACTTGGGCAATTGGATTCGAGTGGTGATAGGCTGTTGGGAGCAAAGTTGGACGGAGTAAGCGAGCAGCCATATTGGTTTAGCAAAAGGAAGAGTTTTGAAAAGTGGAAGGACATGGCCAATCTTGGTGTTGGATGGCTGAAGAGTGGTTGACATCAGGTAGGAGAAGGATAGAGGTGGGTAGGTACAACGTTGTTTCTTTGTCTTGCATTGTGGATGATGTTTGGTCATGACTCTATTATCGTACACTCATATCTAGTCGTCCTTGTATCTTTTTTCCCCTTAACCCCCCTTTACTCCAACTAATTCATATCGTACAGTAGCCTCCTCCACACTTTTATTTATTAGATCCACACAATGTCAATACAAATAGCTCTCCCCCCTTCCATCCCAAAATCTAAGCCTCAAGCCCGACTCTTGCTCAACTCACTCTGCGCCGTCGCCGTCGGACCCCCCTTAACCCTCTCCCCACCCGTAACCTTCTTCTCCCCAACAGTAATATCATGCAGCGCCTGGCTCGTAATCGGCTCATTCGCATGGCTCTGCGCATGCGCCGTCGGACCATCCCTAACCGGCCTATTCTGACCCGTAAGTTTCTTCTCTGCCTCTGTAATCTTATGCAGCGTCGCCGAGTCCAGGGTGCCGGAGTGTGAGAACGTCGTTGCATTTGCAGCGTTGTTGTTGTTGTTGTTGTTGTTACGTCCATTGGCGTTTGTCAAAGCCGATTGAGCGATGGATGTAGGACCGCCTTTTACGGGCTCCGCGCGCCCGGTTATCGTTCTCTCGCCCATGGTGATGTCGTGGATTATGTCTGCAGTCAGTGTCTGGCCGACGTGTGCTTGGGCTTTTGCGGTTGGGCCGTTGGCGATGGGCTTGTCGCTGCCGGTTATTTCCTTCTCGGCCGCTGTGATTTGCGAGATGAAGGCTGAGTCGATGTGGAGGGCTTGCGAAGGGGTCTGAGAGAAGGGGCGCGTGGTGTGGTTGCTTAGGTCGTTGGTGGAGAGTATGCATCGGCGCAGTGTGCATGGTGGTGTAGAGGTTAGCCGCGCGGTTGGGCGGGAGAAGAGGAAGTTGCGGTTTAGACGGAGAAATTTAGATGCCATTTTTTTTTTGGGGAGTGGTAGGAGGTGTGATGGTGTGGTTTTTTGGGGTTGTTTTCCTATACAAATGCAAAGAGAGGGAATCACAAGACGTGAGCTTGTCCTTTATGTATCGTGATGGAACTCTGATGTAATGTCTATGTTCCACAAACAATGCGCTTAGGCTCTTAGAACAGCATACCCGTGTTTTGTGGGAGAGGTGACGTTACTATGGGTCCCAGGGATGGCATTCTACGCTGTTTGCTGTTCATGGCCGTGCTTTTTTTCCCTAGGCCACTGCAAATTTCTGCATCAATGGCGTTTACATTGCGATGATGATCCTGAGATGCAGGGAGCCGCATCACCGATGGCGTTGGCGACCGCGCGATGCGTGTCGATGGTGTGGTGGAGCTATGATGTCAGTGTCTTCTGGGGAAGAAGATGATGCGCCTTCCCTGCATGCCTCTTCACACATCTTACCTCTTGCAGCCCTTAGATGCGGGCTACCGTCTGCTAGTTAAGCGCGCGTGTGATGACGCCGTGTCAGTCTTGGCGTGCAACAGTATCTCCTACGTTAACGGGGCCTCTCAATTGACGTTTAAAGAGACTTGCTGCAAGACCACCACAGTGCTAGTGTTGCGTATATGAATTGGACATTACGCGGTGGTTATTCATTTATGCTATGTAAGAAATCCCAGAGGTGATTGTACTGTATAGCACTAGCACGCGGGAGCAGAATAGCTGCATGTTGAGTAAGATTTCTTCTCTTCTTGATAGATGCCGGAAGTCTCCTACTCAATGCACTCCTATTACAAATAATATCAACTTCACTATCCATACGGTACGCCAAGACCATGCGTACATGATTATGTGTACTTGTAAGATGATTTAGCTTGTTGAGGATTCGTCTCAATTCAAGTCTTATGACTACTATGATCCTCGTGCGTACCTGCAACGTCTCGCCGAATCAAGCACTTATTTGGTCTAGCATGTAAAGATAGTTTGACAGCGGACTAGCCACTGGGATATCCCTGCCATGATACATCTTTGACGATATAGTTATCTGTGATAATATTACACTTTAGACACGAATCACATGATCAGGACTTTTGCATATCAAAACGAGTCTTTCAACAAACCAGGTCCTCACAACGGGACCCCAACATACTGATAAAGACTGATTAAATTTCAACTCATTTTTAAAAACTATAACACGCTTGAACGCTTGCACAAAATTAAAAAAAATGCAATCTAAAAAAAAAAGCATTAGAGGCCATTGCCAGTTTTCCCTAGTAGTTCTATGGTGAAGTCCGTCGAGGCCTGAACCTCGTATCGAAACCCTTTTGAGAGACAAACCACGCATTATGAGTTTTCCACTCTGAATTTGGGCATTCAAGCTCGATCTATCAAAAAAATTATGTTAGCATAGTTCTCCCACTGCGAAAAAAAAGAAACTTACCTCAAATCTCCTCAAGAAACTTGGGACAAGCTTGTAAATCTCCAAAAGACTAATGTTCTTGCCGATGCATGTCCTGGCTCCAGCACCAAACTGCAACATGGTTCCCTTCATCTCCTTGAGCTTCTCGGGAGTTGCCTCGAGCCAGCGCTCTGGTCGGAAAGCTTCAACGTCGAGACCAAAGACTTCGGGTCGGCGGTGCACGACCCAGGCGTTGCAACCGACAATTGTGCCGCCGGGGATGAATTCGCCGTTGATTTGCATGCCTTGTGGCGGAACGATGCGCTCGAGGAGGAGACCGGGACCAGGGTGGAGACGGAACGATTCTTGGATGACGGCGTCGAGATAAGGGAGTTTCTGGGTTTCAGCCCACGAAACGGTCTTGTCGGGGCGCGATTCAATGATGCCGTCGGCAACGGCGGTGTCGAGTTCTCGCATCAGCTTCGCGTAGGCATGAGGGTTCTTGATGAGGAAGTAGAAGACGGAAGAGAGGGAAATGGCGGTAGTTTCCGAGCCGGCAAAGATCATGGATGTGCATGTTGAGAGGATACGGTAGTCGTCCATGAACTCGTGGTCATGGCTAGCTTGCGCAAACTTGGAGAGGAGATCGATACCGCGGGGGTTTGCCCTCTCATCGTCTGAGAGACCGAAGCGCTTGATTTTCTCTACCTGGTTGGCACGCTCACTGGAGCGCTTCTGGGCAAAAAGTGTTACCGGATGGACGCGCTTGTCCAGACCGATGCGCTGAGCAAAGAGCAGGATTGGGTTTCTCCAGAGAAAACGGTCTAGGGTGGGCATTTGACCAATCTAAGGAATGTAAGTACAACCATGTACATGGAGATCTCTGTATGAGCAACTTACAGGTGCGACGTAGTCCAAAAATTGACCCAAGAAGCCAATAATGCCGTCCACATCTTTGTTGCCCTCGACGAATCCAAGACGCTTGCTCCATGTCAACTCGCCAATGACGTCAAAGGCAAAGTACTGGAGCCATTGACTGAAGTTGCAGCTGGCACCAGGATTGGCGAATAGCTGTTCCGTCCTGTCGAGGAAGTATGTAAGCGTCGAGCTTACGAGAGGCTCATAGCTGACAAGCGAACTCATGGCGAAAGCATTGTTTACGCATCGGCGGTATTTTGCGTGAAAGTCTTCGTCGGTAGTAGAAAAGAGAGATGGTAGAGATTTGCCTTTGGCCACTGCACGTTGAACAGGATAGAAATCAGACTGAGAAAGATTAGGCAACGCTCCGTAAACTCTTTTGTTGTATTCGTACCTTGGTGAATCCCTTGTTCAACCCATATATGACCTTGATCGCCTTCGGGTCCGCAAAAGACAGTACATTTGGTCCTATCCGTACAATATCTCCATGTTTGCGATGCAGCGCAATAATGTTCCAGTGGTGGTTCCGCGTGTAAACGTCCAGCACCCTCCACCAGTTGGTATATCCGGCAAGCTGAGGTCCAGGATATTTATTTAGTCCCTTCCAGTATTTGTTGTTGAGTAAGAATGCAAGCGTAGTCGTAGCCAGCACGAGCGGCCAATATCGCACGAGCAGCGGAAGGATCTCGTTGACAATCATCTTGTGTAACCCAGTGTCAGCGGTGATAGGTGCTGTCAATTCAGGGTCCAGGTATTCACGATGTCCGGAACAAGATAGGCAGAGCCCTTTATATATGATTTTCGGCATACATGCTTGAATATGTAACCGGCAGCTTGCAATCGGACCTGTGCCGTCATTTCCTGATACAAGGCACTCGGATGCCACCAGTCTGGTCTAAGTTACGCGTTCAGGTGCTTGTGCGCAGTGGTTTGCATCGGCAGTTGACATGTTTGACGTGAGACGGCGGAAGTGGATCGGTGGCTACAATGGAACGGCTGAGAAGGATCGATAGCGCGGGGAAGGGAGAATCCCGGGGTTTTCGCGGGGTAGTAGTAAACATTTATCAATACCAAAATGCGTCTACAAAATCGTGCTT
This sequence comes from Bipolaris bicolor, assembly GCA_026262445.1. Lineage (NCBI taxonomy): Eukaryota > Fungi > Ascomycota > Dothideomycetes > Pleosporales > Pleosporaceae > Bipolaris > Bipolaris bicolor. The sequence continues at coordinate 920,017 of JAODYD010000001.1, read as the reverse complement.
CAATTTACATTTTCTTTACATGAGCATCTAGTCATTTCAGCGCGCTCACTCTTTCCGCGGCGCAACTAGCGGGCAACTCATACACAAAATGCCGCGCATTGTCAGAATCTTAACATGTTCTCTCATCATTATCGGAATTTGGCTCACACCGGCACGGTCATGCTGCACGCGCTCTGTTCTATTCCAGAACTGCCGACGTTGGTTGTCTCAACAGCTAAACCTTGTGCGAAGGATAAGGAGAGATTGTGGACCTTTGAAAATGTCGGCAGTTGTATCGTAATGTCATAATCGCAACTGCCGGTCTCTTCTTTTAGCCGGCTAGGCGGCTCAAGAGCCCCGACGCTCCGTGTTGCCGCACGTGACTTTGTACACTTGCAGATTGGAAAATTGGCGCATGTCATATTGTATGTACGACGCCACTTGCAAGATAGCAATAATCGATGTATGTCCTACGTGGACGATAAGGAGTAGCATTTACAGAGGATAGGTCCGGTGTCACGTGCGTTCCCAAATCCAGTTTGAGGCGGTCACGATATGACGAGGCTGACAACTCAGCATTTGCCAGTTGTCTCTTATCAACTCGGTGAGATATTCCAGACAATGAACTGTCATCTCCACAGTAAACTCATCTGGTTACCTTCAGCGCTGCCAACTGCACTGTAGTATGCTCTCAGTATAACAGCCCTCGCCAGGTGCCACAAAATGGGTGGCAAGCTACAGGTCAAATCATTTCTGACAGCTTGCTACTCTTGACACTACATCTTGAGATATCCTGCTCCAATCACATCTAATATACAACACTGCACACAAGAACCGAATGTCTTTTTTATCTATGGACATACGGAACTCGAACAAAAACATTGCAGTCAGCAAACAGTGATTTCGCAGTAATCCAACGAGCCATCAATAGACATAGTGAGAAGATTTGAGCACTTCTATATTACATGCTTGCATGTGGTTCGGCCCGGAATGATCTGAGGATTGACACTAGGTCCGCGTACAGTGACCCAGTTTTCTCTCGCACTTCAAGTAATATGCATACCACACCTTCCCTGTCAGCCAAGACCAAAAGTGCACCATCGGAAACAATACTTCCGTACTCTACACTACTGGGCCACATGGATATACCAAGTTTACATGAACAAAGTCTAGGAATTTCCACAGGGCCTGAATTTCGGCGTAGCCGCGCCTCGCAGTACACACTGTCTCATCTCCCGGGACTTGAATCTCTGTAGGCCACGCACGGGCTTGTGAATAAAAAGCAGTATTGATGCACAAAACCCTTGACCCCGCAAACGATTCTGGGCCTAGATAGACCGGGAACGAGTACGTACGATAAAACATTAGTGGGGGATGAGTGGGAAACATGAGATCGGCGTGAAACAACAAATGCTACTGTAGCATCTTAAGCCCAAAAAAGGAAATCAAAGTGAGGCCGAAGGTCTGCATCTCCGTGGGGGCAATATATGGTTTATGATGAGCGTTTTCGTAAAGGGATATGTCAAGAAAGTCGTCACAGGGATCGTCGCTGGTTCGCGGATGCCATGTCGGTGCTGAAACCCCAAGATGGAATACAAACCGCCTGGACAATACTATCAGGAGGTGGAGACAACCATTTCTTGGAGAAATAGCTTTGAAGACTTAGCTAGCATTTCTCGCAGTAGTTCAGTCTGCGTGACAAGTGTATACAGAACCACTTGTCTCTGGCGTCCCATGGTACAATACGGCAAAACTTCCCGAATGAGATATGGCTAACGTTTGCTTATTGAGCATAAGAAAGAACTCTTTAGGGGTACGTCAGCGGCGGCTGGGGATGGTCTAGACGCCATAGTGGAGGTCGAGATGCTCTGGCTATGGAGTGGGAGACTAGTCGAAACAGTGAGGAGTCTGGCGAAGCGCCGACAGAGTTCAACAGTTATGCCGTGCATGCAATGTGCTCAAGAAGGTACGCTAGTGCAGGGAACATGGATAAAGTGACGAGCGAAGCCACCGATGAAGAGCAAAGGCGAGCCTTTTTCAGTGCCTGAGACTCCACCGATCAGCCTGATATGTATATCAGTAAACATGTATGTGTGTGTGTAGACAAGTGTGACGATCGAGGAACAGTTTGAGGGATCAGGGTGCCGACAGCCACTAGGGGCCCATCCGATATCCCCGATCGTGGTGTTCTCAAAGGTGATATGCTAAGGTGTGCGGGTGAGGAGTTGGTGTGGTGGATCCCAGAGATGCGGTAGTCCAAGCTCTCCGTCAAGGATGATGGGGGAGCGGCTGGTGTCCAAGTCCCCCGCCTGCAATCTATCCAGGAAGGGATGGGTAATGGACAGCCACCAACTCGGGGCAGACCCCTTATACAGAGTGTAGTGTGGGTGGCCCATGTTCCGTTCTCTTTCAGTGACATCTGTTTTGAGACAACTATACGCGAGTGCATTAATACCTCGTCGGCAAGGTGTATCGATGTTTCCTAAACAAGGCGGGACAAGCCAAGTGTAGGTTGTAGATCTAGCCCGCTTACTGCTGAGGAAAGTAAGACAGTGGCACTATGCTAAGAGTGAATGTTGGAGACAGGGGCTTGGGCAACTATCGCGGGTGGCCAGATGCAGCTGGCGTAACGTCAATACGGTGGTGATAGCAACCCGTGTCTAGAGGGAGGACCGTTGGGTTAGCAGTCACAATGGCTTGCGGTGCACCTGCATTACTGCCCACCACGACTTGAGGATGGACAAGGGGAAAGCTGGGGGGTATTGGACTAGAGATTCAAGGTTGCAGCGCGGGAAAGGATTTGGGGGGAGGAGAAGTTTGGTAGCGCTCGAGATGGGAGGGCAGCGGCGCGCAAGTGCGGTCAAAACAAGACGGGCTAAATTTTTTTCTTGTTGCAAGTGCAGGTTTGCTTGCCATGAGTGAGTCATCGGGCTCTGTCACAATAGCTGCATGGATGGAGCCATGGATGTGCGGGCGGTGCCCTGCCAGCGTGTAAGTAGCAAAACGCAGGCGGGTGGAGGAAATGTTTGCATGAACAGTCATAGGACATGACGATTCTGCATTGTGAGCGTCATGTTGTGCGTAGGTGGGCGCGAGGACAGGGCCCGGGTGAGGGACGAGGGACGAGGGACGAGGGATAGGCAGTGGATGAGTCGTGGGGGCTCGGAAGGAGAAAGCCGGTTGTGGTCGGCTCAGTGGGGCGGCTAGCTTGGCAGAACCCTGTCGAGCTGAAAATGCGTGAGCATGAGCGCCGGGTGTGTAGGAGCGTCAGACGGTCGGAACATTGCCGTTGCGACTAGGGAGCCCTCTACGCCGAGAGAGGCATACTGTATGCGCATGCTACAGCAAAACACCATTGTCCATGTGGGGTAGGCCGCAACGCCGGTCGCCTGTGGGTTTTGCCCCCCGGATATTCGTTTGCGTGGGAGGCGCAGTCGCCATGTCTGAAACATGGGACATGGACGGTAGGCTGGGTGCTATCGATAAGACCGTCGCGCTGGGACTGAGACGACGACGACTAGGACCACCACTGGTCCATATCGGACATGCCGGGCACTTGCGTAATGCTCTTCACCATGCTTCACTTGATCGCCCCCGCTCTCCAATCGCGCCGACGAGGACGTTGCGGGCGTTCAGCGACGAAACCCATCTCCTGTGCCCTGCATGCTCCGCTGCGCAGAGAGGCGAGCCTTTTCTTTTGGACGGACGGTAGTATGTATCTAGTACATGGACCGGCTGCTCGGACAGGGCGAATTATAGCCAGCATTGCCGGTTTTTTTGCAAGCAAAAAAAGATACTGTGGAGAAGGGTACCGTCCCGTGTGCACTGTACACCATTCTCTACTGCAAACCCTACACAGTACGTACGGGACTTCGGACATGTGCGAGAGAGCGTCGGCGGTGCCGCCAGCAGTCGACCGTCACCGCCTTGCACCGCCTGTCCTGCCTGCACCGCCGCAACAGCGTATCATGTGCTCCGGCCACATGAGTGAAGTGGCGCACCGCATCACCGCCCGGTCCTGGCCGCATTGCCAGCAGCAGTGGCAGCAGCATCACCACCACCACCACCACCACCGGTAGCAGAAGCATCGTCAGTGCCAGCGTCATGAGGTGCTTCAGGTCGTGCCATGGCTGCCCACGGCCCAAGATGGCATGCAGCCTCTTCCTGCTTCAGCAGCCGCCGGAGCTACTCGACAATGCTACTCTCTGCTCTGCTAAGCTTCTGGGCCGTGTCTGCAAGAGCCGGCGCACATGATCGCGGGTTTCTCGGTAGACCAACCCTGCCCACCCCCCTGTCCGACCCGCTGATTGGGCTGAGTGTTTGCAGCCCATTTTTAGGCTCAAGCAACGTCAACCTGTAGACTGCCCAAGACTACCTCGACTACACCCACTCGCAAGACTCTGCCAGCAACACACCCCTTGACAAGCGCAGAAGCCTTCACCCATCCCTTGCACCCCCGGCCCCCCGAAAAGGGTATCAAAGCCGCTGCGGTCCCCTCTCCATCTGGACGCCCAGGGAAAGCTTCTGGAATCCGTGTCATGTTGCAACACCACATGCTCGACAGTAAGCCCAGTCGCAGGCTTCACTTTTTTCCCCTTCGCCAGCTCCGCCAACGGCGTCTAGTCCACCCCGTCTAGGTGCTGCTGCTGTCCTTCACGGCCGCCTGTTACGGCCGGCCCCCGTATGGTGTGCTCTTGTGCGTCTCGTCGAGCCATGGCTCTGCCTGCTTGCTGCGTATGTACATGGCTTCAGCTGCCATGGTCAACGAGCCAGTAATGCTCTCGGCCATACTCGTACACTAACTTTGCTACTTCCACTCGAGAGGCTGATCAAGCGCCTCGTTGCTTCTCATCTCCGGCCATGCATGTCCAAATCGTCATTTGCACATTGTGCCCGCCATGAGCAGCCCGTCGCAATCTTCGCCCACGCCTATCCACGTGTGCACAACGCTTTCGCCGTGCCCGTCGGTCAGCTTAGATCCGACTAAACCTGCAGCCTGCATATTTTCGCCATATGCACGTTTAGACAAGCTAAAATGCGCTGCGCAGGCAAACGGGGCAGTGTGCATGAAATCCTTGCCGAGTGTGTGGCCACGCCGAGCGGCCCATGATCGTCGCTTGTAAGCTCTTAAGAGATGGCACCCACCACCACCACTAGCCTTTCTTCACCCTCTGCCTCCCACCTCGCCTTCCCCCCTCCTCATTCGCCCGCTCTTCCCTGTCTCTCCATCTCAATCAAAGGCGCCTCAGCAATCACCACATCCGCCCAGAGACATTTTTTTCCCTTTTACAATCTCTTTTGTTTCTTTCCTTTAAATCGTTTGAATCCGTCCCATCTAATATCGCAATCCGTCTCGCACCTACCACCCTGAAACACACATACCCAAGGCCACTATGCCGATCTCGTTACTACCCGCTTCGGCTGCGGCCTTTGCGCCCCGTTCCAACGTCAACGTTGTTTTGGCCTCAAAAGCCGAGCCATGGTTAACACAAACCTTGAAGAGAGTCAACCGGGTCAAGCGGCCGTTGAACAGCGTACAACAACACACGCGCTGCCTGACCGAGACACTATCCGGCCCAAATGCCATCTGGTCGCTTTGCTCCATCATGGTACCAAAGGCTCCCGACTCGGAACTGCGCAAGGACTCGAACCCGCTCGTCGAGGCCCTGTTCAACTACCAAATCATCCACATCGAGGCCTATGTCGTACACGTCGACATGGTTTCACAACATGAGGTTGCATTCAAGCTTACACAGGAGACCATCGATGCGCTTATTGAGTACCACAAGGACATCTACTCGGTTGATGTCTCCGCCAGCACCTGGGAGTGGGCCGAGAAGGAGCAGCAGTTGAAGAAGCTTCAGGATGGATTTGTCCAGGCCGTAAACCGCTACGTATTCCGCACTGGTGTCAAGGCTCTGGAAGGTCTGGAGGAAGAAGGCGCGGGAGAACTACTCGAGGGACGAGGTGAGGACGTCAAGAGCGCCATCATGGGATTGTTCCTCCCCCTTCTTCCCCCTCCTCCCAGGATCGTCGATGTTGTCCGACCCGCACCCCTCCTCCCAAGCTCGACTGCCTCTGCCAACTGGTGGGTGCCAACACAACAGATGCACCCGTCGCACTCTGCCCCAGTCGATGCCTGGAGGGTGGTTCCTTCGACCCCCAGCCCTACCATTGCTACCTGCGGTGAAACTGGACCTTCGTTCTGGAGCACCATGGGAACCATGGGCTTCGAGGCCATTCAGCTTCCGTCGCCAACTCCTTCCTTCAGCCAGCCATACAACTCAACGAGTCCTTACGCACAAAGTACCAGCCCATATGCGCCAAGCACCAGCCCGTACACTTCGAGTTCGTATTACAGCCCGCCCCCGGCATCGGCACCAATCCCAGCCCTTCCTCTGCCGAGCGTTTTGGCCCAGCAATGCGGGTCAAGCGCCGTCCACGGAGGATTCGGTGGTTTTGGATGGGATACTGGATTTGCACCACAGTACGCAGCCTTCACATAAGTTGGAAGGCGCTTACGCTGTGGTACATATCTGATCTCTGTCGATGACGGGAACCGCGGACCTGGCCAGTCCCCCCAGATTTTCCCCTCATACGCTGGTTGCCAGCGCACCAACCTTGCGACACCCGACACGAGACGAAAGCGATATTCACGACATGATGCTGAACAAGCAGACATCATTACCAAACCAGCATGGGACGGCGTTTTTCATCGATTTTTAGCGAGCGTCATTTTCTCCTCTCTTCTCGTACATGTTCTCTTTTGATACCTGATTTTCTTGATTTGTCGAGTGCTTTTCTCCTTTTTTTTAGCGAGCGATTTCTCTTTTGTTTCTTCATTGCACAACACGGCCGGACCAGGTCTTTTCTTTACTGAATACAGCATCTCTGGGAGGTATGCATGTCGGGCATTTTAACGGAAGACGGTAAACACAGCCTCACGGCTCACGAGGTCAGGCACACTCGCATTGTTTTTTTGTTTTCTTGTTTCTAATGTCGTTTTCCTCCTGGACGGGCGCGCCATCTCTTCGTTGAGCCAGTGGCATGCCATGACTCTGACGAATTTGACGCGATCAACGTTCACGAACCTGCCTACTTGGACTGGCATTGAGTGTCAGCTGGACATGCCGAGGGGCGACGACAAAAGTTATACATGCATCTGCGATGCCGCTGTAATAGCTCGTCTTTGTTTGCTGAGGGGGAACTGAGTCGGAAAGGGGGAAGCAGCTGGGTAGGGGTCGAGACAGGAGTACGTCTGTGGCGTCACTGACTCTAGGGAAGTGGTCCTCTGCTTGCGGAGCAAACGCTTTCTGATGTACCCTTTGCACTTTTGCTGATCTTGACCGACACGGGAACCTGGATGTACAGAGACTTGTGGGGTTCATCTCCTACACTCCAAGGCCAGTCTTTGGAGAAAGCACGCCGCCTGGTTGATCTGGGCGGGTGTGAAACAGATGCTGGACAGAAGCAAGCTTCTCACTTAGCCTTCTTTACCTAATCACAAAAAAAACGAACCTTGAAATCCAATATAAAAAAAGATTCTTCAGATACTACAAAGTTTTGCCCATGACATGTGCCTAGAGCAGCAAGTGATGTTGAAAGAGAGAGTCAAGAGGCGAGGATTGCCGATCATATCGTGACCAGGGCTTCGGGTCAACGGCCCCAGGACGATGGCTGTGCCGCAATGGAGGATTGGGCCGATGAGTGGTGCCAGACGGTAGGTTATCGGGCGGGAGTGGTGCCACGGTCGCGACGAGGCCGAGAGCAAGGCGAGGATTGCTTTTGCGACCCGTCGCAGCCAGCACGCCTCTAGCCTGGTGTCTGACGGCCGTGGTCTCGTCTTGGGACACACGAGTTCCGCCGGGGCCACGCCTCTCTTGATGTCGAAACGTCGTGTCTGCATTCCACAGCCCCGTCGCGCAATGCCCGCCGTGCCCGCTTCGTCATAATGCCGCCCGCCAATTCGCCTGTAAGCATGCCCGTGTGTCCGCGACACGGCCGATGTGACCGACACTGCACATCACGACACGAGCGTGGATGACGGACTGACTGACTGACTGACTGACTGACGGAACAACCACTATATAGGACCCCGAACCCACCTTCATCTCGGCCCTGCGCGACCTCGAGAGCCCCGTCAACGACGACGTCCTTAATCTTGCCGCAACACTGGGCACCCAGCCTGGCGACGACGCTGACATCGACGGTGACGACACCAGCGACAACCATCACGACAACGCCAATCCCATCCACGACGCCGACGCCCTGGAACGCGCCCACCTACACTATCTGCGCGTCGCCCACGAGCACGACCAGGTGCGCCTCGAACGGTCCCGCGAGCGCCTGCGCCTGCTGGAGCGACAACGAGACGAGCTGGAGCAGCGGGACAGGCTGCGGCGAGTGATGAGTCGCCTCAGCCGGTTGAGCGACAACAACTATGGCGACCGCGTCCCTAGCCAGAACAGCCTGTACGACTGGTCGCCTGCAAATGAGGCCACCGCCACCGAGAGCTCCCTCCGCTCCACGGCCATTCTGCAGTCGGCCGGCGTGCGCAGACACCCACGCTTCTCTGCCCGCACCAGGGAAGCCGCTTCCACAGAGGCCCCATCACGCCATACCTCGCACCGTACTCTCAGGGAGATGCTTGCCGCCAGAGCTAGCCTGCACAGCGACTCAGTCGAGCGACACCGCGAGGCCACCGCCCGCCACATGTCCATGCAGCGACTATCAGACGGCCGCTCGTCGCCCATGCTCGAGCAAACGGTCAAGTACCTCTCGCGGATACGTCACTCGAGCAATCCCGATGAGAGTCTGGAATATGCCCGAGATGCCGGCTTCCTGACAAAGGACTATTTTTGCCTGCAGCACGCGGACTTTGTTGCCGACACCTTTACAATACCACGTCCGACCGAGACGTCATGGCTGGTCCCCGGCGCCGTCCTGTCTGGCTGCCAACATGCAACCACTATGCCCCCTAGTGTCTCCGTCACATCGCGGCACTCTGGGCTCCCTCCGCCTATCCGCCCGTGGATATGGACTCCCTCCGAAGCGTCTACGAGCCGCAGCTCACACTCATCCGAAACACAGCCCCAACAAGATCAATGGCCTGTCAAAGTGACAATACATGACGTCGATTGGGAGGCCATGTCTCTCTCTGCAACCATGGAGGCGTACAATGTGCCCTCACACCCGCATTCGCACTCCATCCTCCCCACCAACGGTAGTGCGCCACCCGTCACGCGCACATCCTCCATCACCACATACCTCGAAGGCGAAATACTTGACTTCAACAACCACACCCTCCTTACCGAGTCGTTCAAATCTAGCGCCGCAAACGACGCAACCTACTGGCGCAAGCTTCCGCCTTTCCAAAAGATGAGCGACGAAGACGTCATCAGGGCATTGACGAGCAAGAAATGGCTTGCCGAGGTCTTGAGCCAGGAATGGATACTGATGCGTTGGAAGGAACGTTGTTTTGTCAAAAGTCTGAACCGCAGCACACCGAATCCCGTAGTACCACCCCCTTCTACAACCACCCCCTCCTTCTCGGATGGTTCAGCATCAAACTCGTGGGCTACCACTGCCCACATATCTCAAATCCAACCTTCGCCCTACCGCATTGTGCGCAATGAACGAACCGGTCGCGCCGAGGTTGAAATTACCCCCCAGCCTCTCTTCAACCTTTCACCTACCAACGATACCGAACACGCTACCTTTGACGATTCAGGTTGCGGTCTTACCATAAGCGGATTCTACTACGTTGCTCTGGATCGGACGAGTGGGAAACTGGAAGGATTGTATTATGATCCACAAAGTAGTCCGTATCAGTGTTTGAAATTGGATAGTGTGAAGGGTGGGTTGAGGAGTGCGTGGGGGTTTAGGTAGTGAGGGCAAATACTTGGGTATGGAGTGCTAGACAAGGTGGAAGGATTTGTTTTGCGCAAGCGAGGGTGTGCTTTAAAATGGTATCATCCCTATATTTTGCATTGCCTTGGGAGTTTTGGAGTCTTTTGGAAATCTCAAGATGGGGAGGGAGATCATGCTGTCATGGCATCATGGCCCCTCGAGGCTTTATCATTTCTTTATTCATTTCCTGGGTTGGATCCGAAGGAAAAGGGAAACATGGCAAATACCACCGGCAATTTACATATAACTTACGACGTACAACAAACTACTAGTTTACTTATGTCGAAACGGACTTGCATATAATGAGTCCTTGGATAGCCTCGAGTACCCTTCATTACCCAACACTGGCCTTGAATGCTGCCAGTCATACATACCTACACGCTATACACGCGATATGACATATGTTTGCATGTTTCTATAGCCAATAAGAGAAGTATTGGGGTGAGTCCGCTGCCCCGCTTTTCCCGCATGTACCAGAAAGAGTCACTGTACGCCTAATGTGTATAAAAAGAGTTTGACGAACCACAAACTTTGAATATCAAATACACGAACGAGAGGTCTTTTCTGCATCATAGAGCTTGTCTAGGCATTTCTACAAGAACTATATCACACTATTAAAGAGTAAAAGAAAAAGAACCACAAGACCAAAAAATACCAACCAAAAACACCAAAACCAAACCATGTCTTCTCCCTCCTACCCCAAAACAGCCGTAAACAAACTCGGCCGTCTGCCAAACAGAGGTTAGTATTCTCCATCTCCCCCAACCCAAAAGTCCTCGATATATTAAGAAAAAAAAACAATCTCCCAGGCACATACGACTACGAAACCATCCACACGCTCATAAACCGCACGCCCATCCTCCACGTCTCCTTCACGGACCCCACCCACCCCTTCCCCGTCGTCCTCCCCATGCTCGGCTGCACCGGAAACTTCTCCACCCCCAACGATTCCACCAACCAATCCATCTACCTCCACGGCTACATTTCTAGCCGCCTCTTCAAATCCTCTGCCTCGCCTCCCTCACCGCAAACCCAACAACAGGCAGAAGAAGAAGAAGAAAATGCGGGCCTCCCGATTACGATTGCTGCATCGAATCTCGACGGCCTAGTCCTAAGTCTAACCCCGTTCCATAATTCGTGTAATTATCGGTCGGCGGTGGTGTATGGGTATGCGAGTTTGGTGGAAGATGAGCAGGAGGCGCTGTGGGCTATGCGCGAGATTACGGAGAATATGTTACCCGGGAGGTGGGAGGGGAGTCGGGTGCCGCCGACCAAGGCCGAGGTGACGAGTACGGGGGTGATTAGGGTGAGGGTTGTTTCTGTAAGTTTCCCCCTTTTTCCTCCTCTTTTTTTTTTGATATGGAAGGGGAGGTGGATTGGCGATGCTGATGAGGATGCAGGCTTCGGCGAAGATTAGAACAGGCGGACCCAGTGAGGATCGTGCGGATTTGAAGAATGCGGAGTTGGTGAGGAAGACGTGGACGGGGGTTGTGCCGTATTGGGGGTCGTGGGGGGAGCCGGTGCCGGGTAAGGAGAATGGGTGTGAGGATGTGGAAGAGTACATTGAGAGGTGGAGGGTGGTTGAGAATAATAGGGGGAGGCAGGAGGCGTTTGATGCAACGGCGGAGAAGTAAGTGCGAAGGACATAGATACATGGCAGGAGTTTTTAGGTTTGGGATAGCTTGTTTATGTTTAAGTTCAGTATTCTCTTCTTCTCATGTATACACCCCTGAAAACATAGAAAGCGGTATATGACCAAATGAAACCTTAAGAAATTTTACAACCGAATCACTCAGCCCTCCTCTTCTGCATGCCCACCTTTCTCTTTCCCAGCACATCCCTCCCCTCTTCAATGCTCAACATAGCCTCCCTCTTCTTCTCCGTCACCGGCTTCAATGCATCCCTAACAACTCTGCCCTCAACACTTACACCCTCCTCCTCAAACTCCTCCATCTTCTTGCCCACCCGCGCTTCAATCGCCAGCACAAGCTCCACATCTCTTTGTCCAATCAACGTAATGGCCGTACCTACACGGCCCGCACGCGCTGTACGACCAACACGATGGATGTAGTCGTCCGGATCACGTGGCACGTCAAAATTGATGACAAGCGCTACCTCTGGGATATCGAGACCACGGGCTGCGACGTCGGTGGCTACTAGTATACGAGCTGCTTGAGCACGGAATCGTGCTAGGTTGTTCACACGATCGGATTGCTTGAGACCCGAGTGAAGGGCCGTGACGCGGTGGTCAAGCAGGCGAAGCATGTACTCAAGCAAGGTAGCAGTCTTAGTCCGATTGCAGAAGATGATGACGCTTTTTGTGCTGTTGGCTGGCGTGTTGAGAAGCACATGGAGATAGCATTCTTTGTGCGTGACGGGCGTTTGCAGGTACCGTTGCTGGAGACGCGGGGGAATCGCCAGATCCTCTGTATCTACTTCCGAGACGAAAATCGGTAGTCGGCCCGGAGCGCGCGGTTGGTCTTTGAGAGCCAGAACTTCTGGTGTTACAGTTGCAGTGAACAAGAGCGTTTGTCGGGTTTCTTTGGGCGGAAGCACAGATAAGCATGTTTCGAGATCGGGTAGCATGGAGCCCTTTCCTGGAGCAAGCAGACGATCGGCTTCATCAAAGACAACGAATCGCACACGCCGCAAACCGCAGATGGTGTCTTCACCCGAGGTTCGGATGTGTTCTGCGAGTCGACCTGGTGTTGCAATCACGACGTGGGGTCGCGAGGCAAGTTCAATAGCTTGAGCGCGTTGGTCTGAGCCTCCTGTAATCAAGATTGGTTTCATTGATTGAGGGGCCGAGATGGCCTTGACCTGCTCATAGATCTGGATCGCAAGTTCGCGTGTGGGTCTACATGGCCGTTAGCATAATGTTATAGTTAATTTGTTTGATAGCACTCTTGTCGCATCAAAGCATGACAAGGCGAAACTCACGTGATGATGACTGCAAAGATTCCGCTCGGATCTTCTGCCCATTTTTGCAGGATGGGCACTGAAAATGCGATAGTTTTACCAGTACCGGTTCTCGAGCCCCCTATACAGTCTTTTCCTTTCAAGATCTCGGGGATACAAGATGCTTGAATTCCCGTTGGTCGCTTGATCGCCATGCTGGCGAGAGAGGCAACGAGCCATGGCGCTACATTGAGTGATGCAAAACTGAGCTTTTGGTTCACCGCAGGAACATTGGCAGCTTGAGAAGGCGTGTTGTTACTTTGCGCGCCATTGGTCCTCGCTTTGACGCGCGAAATAGTTGCTGGTGCTACTTGGAGTGGCTTCGGGGTGGGTTGAGCTTCAGTTTCTGAAGCAGAACTTTCAGTGAAATCCGCAGGCGAGAGTCTCCTCCTTTTTCTCGCCCCAGACTGGGCCTTCAATATCTCTTGATCGGACGCACCGGAATCGCTGTAGTCGCTAGTCGTCATATTGTGGGTGTTGGTTGTTTTCAGAAGGCCAATCTTCGACTTGGCTTCTGAGATTTTGTGCAGGGATATCTCACGCTAATCTTATCGATAACGCCACGTGAAGCTGAAATAGGACCAACCACTGTGAATCGTACTATCACATCGCTGCATGATTCAAGATATGCTTTTTGAACGGAGGTCGCGAATTCCGCGAATAAACTTTGAACAAGAATCTAACTAAAAGAATACGTGTATACGCCCAGATATGCATCCGCACCACGCCCAGCTCAGGACCACAACAGCTTCAGTTCAGTCCATCTACAATCCATTGGCGAGTCATTTGCCATCTCTCCTGTATCTGCAACAACTCTCTCCACAAAGGCAGGATTTGTCCAATCCAGCCCAGTACTTGTCGCCATAGTCCAGTGTGATCTCCGAACCAGCCTCAATTCCCTTACTGACGAGTACCACCCTTTGGGTATCTAGCCAGGTAAATGTCGAGCACTGCGCATTAGGCTTGCAGCTATGGTTGATGAAGCGCGTATAGTTTCCCACTCTTCCTTGCCATATTTGGTAGCTAGTTGATTGCGTTGAGCTATCCATCACGTCAAGATGCCTCATGCCTTTTGTGATTAGGCCAACAAGTTCGCCGATGCCGGTGCCGCGATCGAAAGATGTTAAAGCGACTAGCCCGTTGTTCTTGCCATCCGAAGTACGGTATACCTGAACGGGCGGCGGCTTGCGTTTTACACAGCCAAACAGCAATGGGAAGCAAAAACAAGAGTTTTCCTTCGGATCATCCGATTGGGGTTCGTTGCACAGTGCGCAGACGTACGCACCACCTGGTCTTGCGATGACGTTCGTTTGCGGCGTCCACCTTGGATCCTCGCATCCCCAGACTGATTCATCGATTACAGATTCATCAATTTGTTCGAATAAAAAGTATGGATCTTGGGTCAAATATGTCTGACGTAGAGGTATCGGATCAGACCCATCCTCAAACACGACCCATTCGTGAGGATGTCCGGGGTATTGAAGGGTTGCTGACTCGCCCACAATTGCCAACAATTGCCGCCAATGGGGATGGAGAGTATCGGCTGCTACTTCCAGTCGCTTTCGCAGATTTCTAAGACGTCGCATAGCGTCATTGTCGAATCCGACGCGGTACTTGCAGAAACGGTAGATACCCATACCGGCAAACACAAGTGCGGCCCAGCCTGCGGCATCTTTCACTTCTTTGTAACCTCTCCAGATTGCCATCTTGTTTCGCAATTCCTTTCTACAGTAGCATTGTTAGCAATTGTTATCAAAGCTGTTTACCTTAGCAACATCTTGCACTTACTCGGACCAGGCAAAATCTTGACATGCCTCCATGAAAACGGCCTTTCTATGTTTTGTCGTCGACAGCTCTGGCCTCGTTTGACTGCGGTATTGCACCTGCTCTTCAAAAAGCTCAGTCCATCGGGCTTGTACAATCATCTCAATCGACCGGCATACGCGGCTTGCTTGTGTAACTTTGCGACAAAATGTGTTCATTTGACTGAACGAGTTACATACTGTGCTCGCTGCGCTATTGAGCACCGTCATCGTGGCAGGTGTGGCGTCTGATTGCGCATGTCGAACAATGTCCATTGATGACCCATTAGGTGCAACTTGAAACTGTTCAAATATCGCTTTCGGATCCAGATTGATAGAGCCATGAACCTGCTCCCAAATACCAATGATGAGCTTGTCTAAAGTAGAAGGTTGGAAGACGAATTTATCCGAGGCAACCTTGAACTGTCAGTATGTTTTGATCTGCAGGCGGCTTTGCTGGCAACACTGAATAGTCACCTGACGCGTTTGAATCAGGCGATCAACAGCCGGCCTTCTATTCGAGAAGGCCCCGCAAATGTCAAGCTTTGATAACATGCACGTACTTTTTTTCTTTTCGGAAAACTTCGGCTATCAATCTGCATTTGCCGCTGATGTTCGCTAAGATCTTCCTGAAATGAAGACTGCTTTTGAGATACTCTTAACCCGCCGGTACCTTTCCTGCGGTTTTCCTGCTGCTCCTCCCTTGATGGGTAAGGGCTTTCTTGAAAACGAGGTTCATCGGTTGGCGAGGTTTCATCACACTCTCGGTCATCTACTGCCGGACTTTGTGTAGGGGCAGGGGTTCTCATGCCCGTTAAATCTACCGTTTGCTGCATGTGTTTTAGAATGCGCCACTTCACGTGAGAGCTGCGATAGTAGGTGGCTTAAACATACCGATGCTATCCTCTCGGATCGCGCTCTTGCTCCATTGTCGTTCCCAGCTTCCTCGAGGAAGGCCTCAACGCGAAGGATAGGGTGATTAAGACTATCCAGTTGTGGCCACGCAACATTGATGTTGGACTTGGCGAGGTGCTCTTGTATAGCTCGGCTGATACATTCTGAGAGGCCTTCAACGTCTGGTATCGCAGTCATCTCGTGATTCTTATAGCTATACCTCGCTAATACAAAACAAGGCTGCCGGAGTATCACCCGCCACTAGGGTCGCTTGGCTAGATGAACAGCACGCAAGAGGTAAGCTGATATCCACTGCGCCTGAATGCTAGATTCCCGTCGTACAGGTACCTCCGAGGAACGACGGGAGACCCCGATGGAGTCGCTGCGGTGGCGAGACGCGCGGAAAACGCCCGATAGGCGAGAGATGGCTGTGGCTCAGCTGAGGTTTCGTGCTGCTCAACAGCACTTTAGTCAATTAATCCCTACACACTCAATGACGTTGTGACATGGGGGGGAGCGGGCTGGGCAGAACCGATGGGGTTGTAGATGGAAATTCTGCTCAAGCAGCAGAGGCTGGGGGGAGCGGAAACGCTCTGGAGGCTATGTGCATCAAGCTTGGCTTCGGTCGTGCTCTCGGTCCACTCTGCGTCATCCGAACAGTTGTAGGGGTCCTCTTGCGCCAGCCTTCTTGCACTCAAAACATGTCAGATACTATGTAAGAGGCTGTCAGAAGCTTAATCTTACTCACAAAAGATTATCGAAAATACATTCCGTTCAGTTGAATAGTCGTACTTGCTGCTCAATTCTGCCCGGGCAGTCGAGCTGCTGTCATGCCCCCTGTTTTAGCCAGCATAAAAAGTGGGGACTAACCGTCGAACTACTGTAACGCGATCGTCTGCTTACCGGCCAACGTCATCAAACCGCCATATTTTTTGGTACTGAGAAATGTTTAATCACAAAACATTTGACATGGGAAACAATGAGGCATCAGCGAGGAATTGGCCTTTGTGCTTTGCTGACATGTTCTGTTCTTCCCATTCAATAAGCGTAATATGGTGTAACTTTAACGGATCGATCACGAAAGCCTGCCGAACGGCCCCATGATGTAAACTAAGTTACCCACATTTACCAAGCCATGGCGCTGCATTGATGATTGTGGCGGACCAGGTACCGCAATCGGACTGACATTGTGTATATATACTTAGAAACTCAGTGTCCAGGATGGGCCATCTACCCCATCTAATCCGACTGCAATAGCGTGACGTACCTCTGTGCATTTACCAGTGGTCTTGCAATTCAGTCTCGTTCTACCAATTAGCCGTATCTTTTACTTGGTTTTTGTACTGTTGCATCGTTCTTCATTATGGCGATGGAGTCGTCAGGCGCGACGGGTCCGAACAGTAAACTGGAAAGGATTGCGACTCGAGAATCCTACACTTTCCAGGGACAAAAAGGATGGCGGAGATGGCGTATACTCCAGCCTGGTCGAGGTATGTATCACGATGTTAAACGGAGGCTGCCATACTACTGGAGCGATATCACGGATGCCTTCACTTATCGGGCTTTTGCAAGTACGGTCCGCATGTACTTTGTCAAGTAAGTAATATCACTCAGACGGGAATATGTGTACTCACAATCGTAGTGTATTACCCGCCATTGCCTTCACACTCGACATGTATCGTCGCACTGGCGGATTCTTCGGCGTCAACGAAGCCCTGTTTTCGTCAGCGTTGGCAGCAATGGTGTTCAGTCTGCTCTCATGTCAACCGTTGACAATAGTTGGCGTAACCGGTCTGATTGCGCTGTTCAACTACACCATCTACGATATCATCACACTCTACGAACCCAGTATATATCCGGCATTTACAGCCTGGGTCGGTATCTGGGCTGCCATTTTTCACTGGATTGTGTCGTTTGGAAACTTTTGTGATTACATGGCTTATGTTACCGACTTTTCGAGCGAAACATTTGGTCTGTATGTTGGCATTATTTACTGCGGTACGTACAACTCAAGCTCTTATCATGAAGGGTGTTGCTGATATCCCAATAGTCAAGGGTGTTGAAGAGCTCGTTTATCTCTTCGAAGCCTCGCAATTCGAAGGTGGCTACCTCTCTATCGTCATCGCAATTCTTTACTTTGGCTCTGTCTACGGTCTCGAAAAACTTGGCGGCAGTACAATCTTCAACCCATTCATACGCGGTATTCTAGCCGACTACTCTTTCGTCTTTCCCACGCTGTTCTGGGTCGGCTTTTCGCATATACCCGGACGATTGAAAGACACCGATATGTATCGTGTTCCAATTGTAGGGGCTTTCCAGCCGACTCAGGATCGCGATTGGGTAATCGACTTCTGGAATCTTGATGTCAAGTGGGTATTTGTAGCTCTACCATTTGGGTTCTTAATGATGTTGCTATTCTACTATGATCATGTAAGTTTCAAATCATTCGTTCTGCCTTCATCCCAATTGAAATCTCTTTACAGAACGTTTCTTCCCTTACCGCACAAGCCCGTCAATACCCCCTCAAGAAACCCGCTGGCTTCCACTGGGATTTCTTCCTACTTGGATGCACCTGCTTTGTCAGTGGTGTTATCGGGCTTCCTCTTCCCAACGGTCTCGTACCTCAAGCACCAGTGCATACCGACTCCTTGACCATATACGAGACAAGACTCAACATTACGGAGACCAAAGATGGCCACGAGATTCGCAAGCCAGAGATTATAGCTACTGCTGTGGTTGAGCAGCGAATTAGCCATTTCCTTATGGGCATGGCCATTTGGGGTACTATGACAGGTCCCCTGCTCATCGTCCTACATACCATGCCTGCAGCAGTCTTTGCCGGTGTGTTCTTTGTCGTTGGTGTATGTATCCACCACATCTCCTGTTACTCGTCTACTCCGTGACTGATAATTGTCCAGTGGGGCTCCATAGAATCCAATGGTATCTTGGCCAAGATATGGTACCTAATGTCCGAAAGACGCTTTCTTGATCCGCAAAACCCTCTTAATACCGTCCCTCGCAAGAAGATCGGTCTCTTCACCTGTATCCAAATCCTGGGTGTTGCTTGCACAGTTGCCATTTCCCAGACGATTGCCGCTATCGGTTTCCCAGTGCTCATCATTGCTCTTATTCCCTTGCGCACCTTCTGCATGTCGAGATGGTTTTCCGAGCAGGAATTAGGAGTGCTAGATGCACTGACCGCCGATAACCCAGCCGTGTTGGTCAGCTTTGGCGGAACACCAAGTGGCATGAAGGGCAGTGGTGTCGGTGTTGAAACAAAAGATGAAGAACAGGGCGATGTGGAGAAGGCAGACAGCTCTGCGTTACAGAGCAGGCCACCAAGTGCTGCTAGGCAGCGTGAAGGTAGCATTCATAGATAGAAGGTGGCGCAATGGGAGCTCTGAGACAGACATGGCGACGTTACAGTCAGTTCAAAGGGATGAGAATTGAGTTTACAGATAGGAGTAGAAGTAGGACTTGAAAAGCCCGGCAGGTAGTGAAAATTCTTTCGAGTAAATAAATTTAATAACATCAATTACCACAGTACTCATCCCAACCAACCGTCTTAACTAACAATATTGAGTTTCCAAAATTCTTACGCCTACCATGCCTAACACATAACGCCAGTCTTTCAACGCCTTAAAGTGAGCATTCGTATCGAATCAAATCATATGGCATAAGCGGATCATTTACATCTCGTTGTTCTCGCCGCTTCCCTCAAAAGACTCCATCTTGATCAGGCCAAGGACTTCGTTGAACTATTTTTCAATACAATCCAATTAGAGGTACAAGTATAAAATCTCACATGGTTTAAAATCTTAAATCTTTTTGTCAGAATGGTATAGAGCAAGCTTATCACGGTACTCTATTGCCTTAGAATAGAAGATAAGCTTCCATGTACAACGTGATATCTTGAAACATCAACAGGGGATGCTCCTTCTTTTGTCAAGAGATACATCCTTTGATGCAGGCTATTGAGCCTGCTTCTTAACCGGTGAGATCTCTTCTGGTTTAGATATAGCAGTCAGTTCTTCAAGGTATCAATGCTTATTTTGCTCAAGGGACCGTAGTATAAACTAGGAATATTGAAGAGTAAGTTGCTCGGCGATTGGATGTCAAGTAGTGATTTGATAGCAAGTGTTAAAACAAGAAGGGATATATCTAGGTGCTATGCTACTAGCAATAGTTATTCATTGAGGCTGACCATTGTCGCTTATTCTTAATGTGCTGGCCGTGACAGAATGATACTGTTTCTTTTAGAGAGGAAAGTTCGTGTACAGACAAACTAGGTAGTGCATTACGACGGGAATTCCCGTTTATATGTTTCAGTCAAGTCTTCTCAATAAGACGTGAGATGATCATACTACGATGCATGAAATTTCAATGTGCTTCAGCAGTAAAAAACATGGCCCCCTTGATATGAAATAAACACACATAGTCTATGGGTATGCAATAAAGAATTCGTTATCATTACTAAACGCTAGAAGAACTACCCTAACCAAGTAACCCTATGCAATCTGTAAAGAAGAAGTCGTTGAAACGCCTACTAACCAGTCTTTATCTCCGAAACAAAACCTCCGTAACTCCAAGCCGGCACCAACGTATCCACGCCTCATTCCTTGCTCATCTTGATGCCGTACTCAGAGAAGAAGTGGCACTGCTTGTTATGAATGACATCAGACGTGTCTTCCTTGAAGATATTGCATCCGAACGTAGCTGCATTAGGCGGCGTATACACTGCGATGGATTAGCAAGCAACTCGACATCCAATTTCACAGGTCAGCACTGACAATGTAGAGAAACGGCGTAATCAGTCGGATCAGGGTTGGAGATGCGGTGTGTACCCAGATTATCCGCCATGTATGTGACCTCGTTCTCCGAGTATGTAGTCTCGCGAATATTCTTCATTGGGCGATGATTTTTTACATCTTCATCTGAAGGAGTGGCGAAACGGGTTTCGGTCAGGCGGCCCTTGAGTACCTTCATGATGCAGTGTGCGTTGGCGTGGCTGTAACAGCATTAGCATCCGATTCGGGGTTCGTCGAGCTGCATGCATCGGTAGATGCAAGGTCGACATGTAGACATGGTTGCTTCGGAAATGGTGATGGGGTTTGTTGGAGTATGGTTCGTCTTACCGGCATGTCTCCTGTACTGACGCAACGATCAATCGATCGGCGAACACAGTCGCTTCATCGTACAGAAGAGCAAAGCCATGGAATGCGAAGGGTTGGAGTCGGGATCGTTGGGGCGACGACGGAGTTGGTGGCGGGTAACTAGTGTTAATCACCAGAGGATGTATTTACTTACTCGTGAATCGGACTCTTCTTACCGGGTCCCCATACCAAGATAAGCTGTGCTGTTAGCAGGATAGAGTGACCAAGATGATTGAAGTCATACCAGATTGCTCTTGCCGTTACCCTTGTCTACCAGGTTGCGTGTGTAGGGGACTTTGTCTGAGGCAAAATAGTATCTCTTCCACTCTGACTCGTTGGAAACGTAAGCCTCCATGAGCTGCTGAAGCTCGTTCTCGTCTACATCTGCAGAGTCAATACCGCTGCTGGGCCCGAGTTTCTCATTGATAGCTTCAACGAGGGCACGGAATTCGTCGACTTCTGTGTTGCGGCCAATCATTCTGACAACAAGCGACGTGCAAAAAATAATGTGTTGCGGAACTCGTCAGTGGTTCTGGTACGATGATGAGTTGAAAAGATGGAGCAGTTTGGGTGTAGACAAGACAGTGAACACGGTTTTGTAAGTGAAAGGGCGGTCTAAGCAAGGCAATCGTGGTGATGTTGGGAAGCTGCGCGTGTGCAGGACGTGATTTCTTATTATGTAACTATCTGCGGGCTCTAAAGCTTGTGCTGTGCGGAGGCGGTCAGTAGTCGCCGTCTTTGGATACACCCGATACGATGTGTTCTGAGCAAATAGGTGTTTCCGGCGACCCAAACCCTCACAATCGGCTTCTATCGGGCATATCAGCTTGGAGCAGGAACCATGGAAGCATGCATAGAAGCCAAGATAGAAGGTTGCTGCATGACGGCGCTAACCACATGAAGTGGCGGTGAAAAGTACTGCCGTAAAGCCGTGCCCCGCTTCGTCATTGGTGGGCTGGCGTCACTCACGTCAAATTTCTGAACAACCACATTGCCTCTCTACATCGACCACAGAGCAAGAAGAGGGTAGACATCACGTCAAAATGTCGACTACAGTGGACAAGGTTGGTGTTGACGCAGGAAAAACGATGTTACACTCTTTGCTAACGGGGTGAAATAGATCAAGGAGATCGAGGCCGAAGTAAGGCACAACCGTAGAACGATTGTCGGAGCACTACTCACACGAACTGTAGATGGCCAAGACCCAGAAGAACAAGGCGACGTCTTTCCATCTTGGTATGGGACCCCGATCGAACAAGGCATGCCGATATGCTCATCACATAAATAGGACAACTAAAGGCGAAGCTCGCTAAATTGAAGAGGGAGCTTCTTGAGCCCTCAAGCGGCGGTGGCGGTGGTGGTGTCGGATTCGATGTTGCTAGGACTGGTGTTGCTAGTGTTGGCTTCATTGGATTTCCCTCGGTGGGCAAGAGTACGCTCATGAGCAGATTGACAGGACAACACTCGGAAGCGGCCGCTTACGAATTCACTACGGTATGGGAAGCAAATGCGGTATAACCGCCAGTGACTAACAGTGAACAGCTCACTACTGTACCTGGTCAAGTCATGTACAACGGAGCGAAAATCCAAATTCTCGATCTTCCCGGTATCATTCAGGGAGCAAAAGACGGTAAAGGTCGTGGACGACAGGTTATTGCAGTGGCAAAGACATGCCATTTGATCTTCATTGTTCTGGACGTCAACAAGCCTCTCACGGATAAGCGGGTGATTGAGAACGAATTGGAAGGCTTCGGGATCCGAATCAACAAGAGTCCACCAAACATTGTGCTGAAGAAGAAGGACAAGGGTGGTATTAACATCACTGCCACGGTTCCACTTACGCATATTGATCACGGGGAGATCAAGGCTGTGCTAAACGAATATCGAATGGCAAACGCGGATGTGGCGATTCGATGCGACGCGACGGTGGATGACCTGATTGACGTTATCGAAGCGAAGAGTCGAAGCTACATCCCGGTCATTTACGCGCTCAACAAGATTGATGCGATTAGCATTGAGGAGCTCGACCTGCTATACCGAATCCCGAATGCTTGTCCCATTAGCTCGGAGCATGGGTGGAACATTGACGAGCTGCTGGAGCAAATGTGGGAGAAGCTGAATCTGGTTCGCGTCTACACCAAGCCCAAGGGCAAAATGCCCGACTACTCTGCGCCAGTGGTATTGCGATCAACGGCATGCACTATTGAGGATTTTGTATGTAAATTATTTGCACTGGTGGACCAGGGGCTAACTACAAGCAGTGTAACTCGATCCACAAGACGATTGTGGACAACTTCAAGCATGCGATTGTGTACGGAAAATCTTGCAAGCATCAGCCCCAGCGCGTGGGACTGTCACATGAGCTTGCCGACGAGGATATTGGTAAGTAGATGACCGTATTGCCCCCGCTTGGTGGAGTTTTGTGGGCTCACGTGTTGGCCAGTTACAATTGTCAAACGATAAAAGGCAAAAAGTCGCAATTTTGAGGCATGACAGGAGATGGTACGGGAGGCTGTGGATCCGGGTTAGGATGGGGTGAGATGAGTGGAAGGCGAGATTTGGATGGCTGAGGAGGTCTCAGTGTCAAGGGCAAGATTGGGTCGCAGCAGGCAGGATGAGGCGCAGAGAGAGGCGTGGAGCCGAGATGGCGACTTGTATTGGCCAAGAGCTGGATCCAGTAGCAGGACGGACGACAGATGAGGACGAGACTAGGAAGGCAAGGCCGCTTACGGCGGCGCGGATCGTACCTGCCAATCGCTAAGAGAATAGGTACTTGGGGGACTAGTGGGCGGACCGATACCGTCGTCCGCGGGGTGTTGAGCAGCAAGCAGCACGAGTGGTTTGAAGAGCTATGGAGGGGACGTGGCGCAAGCAGGCAAGTGCAGGGCAAGCAGTGGTGATTTGAAGTGCAGACAGCACATTTTGGGGGGGTCGAGGAGGTGCAGTGGGATTTTGTTTTTCTGCTTCTCGCGTGTTGTCGATATCTGGACGTGAATGGAAAGGCATTTGATCAGCAGTGCAAGTGCAAGGCCCAGTTTTTTTTCACGGCATGGATTTGGGGGATTGGTGTAGACGACTAACGGAGGCAGCGGACGATTCAGAGAAATGAGCAGGGGGAGGTTTGCGCTGGCGACTCAGAGGACGGGCTGTCAGTCGGGCGCTAAGGGATTATGGCAGCCGGGGCCTGAGTGGCTGGCGGGCAAAAGCTAGTGCGGATGAGTGGTGTTGATGGGCGCGATTATCGCAGCATTCCGAAAGCGTTTCAGCCGTCGACAGTTTGCGTGTCTCCTTTATGCACCGCCGATGATTGACGTGGTGGCGGCGCGGTGGGAATCGCCACTGGCTCGCGTACCTGAGCAGCGTCGGCGGACGGCGGCGGACGGCGGGTGGAGGGCAGAGGGCGGTGGGTGGCCTTGGGGAGGGGAGGGATGGGATGGGATGGATGGGGAGGGGAGGGGAGGGGAGGGGATGGCATGCGTGTGGTCGTGGGGAAGCGTCAGATTAGCCGGGGGTGAGGGAGAGAGGGCCATATGGGCAGTGCAGCAGCAATAGCAGCAATAGCAGCAGGTAGCAGCAGGTACCATGGCGTACATAGATAATGCAGCAATGGGCAGTACATTGTAGCTACGGCTGTGGGCGCGTCCGCCCATACATACGTAAGTACACAGTGACATGGTCGCTGCGGTCGAGGCATGCACCGGCGAGCTAGCCCCGGCGGCCGCATAACTCTGGCCCGCGTTTTCCTAGGGGCGCATCCGCGATGAGAGACCCGCACGCGCTAAGCCCAACGTCGCTTGGCCGGGACGGCGACAGGGATTCGGGGATAGGGTGTGGGTGCATGTGGATGTGGATGTGGGTGCTGGGTGCTGGGTGTTAGGGTCTGTGTGTGTGTGTGCGTCTGTGTCTGTGTGTGCACACGCCAGGCCGCCAGGCTTGCCGGCAACCTTGGGCTCGAAACAAACAGGGCGTCCTCTCCCGCCAGCTGCGGTAGGCCGCGCCCGCATCGCACCGCCAGGGCCCTGCGACCACCACCGTCCCCAGACTTGTCCTCAAGTACGCGCCAGCCCTTCCCTGCAACCCTCGCCCCATCAGCCATCAGCCATTCTCCATCCATCCATCCATCCTCTCCACCCGCCTTGTACCTGTCGGCTGTACATACATACATATCTCCCACACATCCACCCATAACTACTTGCATACTACATACCCATCCATCCCACTCCATCCTCGTCCCATGCATGCATGCCCTCGCTACACTACTACTACCACTACCACGACTACCACTACCACCACAACACTCCCCACGCCCTAGATGCATATGCCTCAAGCCCTCTACTACTTCTGACCTCTGTATAACACGGACACTGGCTCACACGCTCGTGCCCCCATCCCGCCTGCAATAGTTCCTTCCCTTTCCAACAGCCCGCCATGAGCCAACTGCACATGGATCACGACCATCACCTCCACCAGGAGCCCTTTGAGGACCAACATTCGGCCTGGCGCCCAGATGCCCCCTACAACCCCCACCACCAGTCGCCCGTCCAGGACTACAATGGCTTCGCGACTTATCCGCCCCTTCCCATGGAACCCATCTACGCCACTGGCATGCACCCTCCCCACCAAACCCACCAGACTCCGAGAAACACACACCCTCAATTGCAGCCCCTGATCATGCCCCAGATGCCGCAATGGCCCAGCATGCTCACCAGCCAGTCGACATACCAGGCGCCACTCTTCCCCTCGGCGCCTCCTCCCATCACGCCCGCTTCAGCAACGCCAGTCTCGGCCACTTCAACCCAGTCCCGCACTTCATCCACGCCTCGAAAGACCCTTACAGACGCAGACCGCAGGCGCATGTGCCAGTACCACGAGGACAACCCCACAGTCAAGCAAACGGAAATTGGAGGTACGCCCAGCCCATGAGCCCAAGTCTGTGTTTCCCTCAGTGCATCACTGACGATAATCTAGCAATGTTTGGCGTAGAGCGAAGGTACTACTGCATTTGCCTTGTGCATTTTCCCGCCCTGTTAACAGCTGTCTAGTACCGTTTCCAAAGTCTTGCGCCAAAAAGAAAAGTACCTCTACCAAGATGATGGCAGCCGATCGCCCATCAAAAGATCAAAGGGCAAGTTTCCCGATATTGAGCGTGCACTTTCAAATTGGGCGAGAAACCACCAAAGGCAAGGCCTGCCACTGTCGGATGCCATTATCCGCGATAAGGCACGCTTCTTTGCACAGACCGTCGGCAACTCGGACAGCCACCTCAAGGCCAACAGCACCAGCTGGCTGGAAAAGTTCAAGCAAAAGAACCACCTCATGGGTGCAAAGTCAAGAAAGGGTTCCATAGCAGAAGAGTCTGAGGGAACCTCGAATCCGCCGTCCAACGCGCACACTCCCAATGCCATCTCGCCAACCTCGCCAGGTGGAGTATCACCGGCCACTACGACCATGAAGACTAAGAAAAGCGAAGAGAACCTAAAGACCGAAAGCCCAGACACATATGACTATGGAACTCATCGCAGGCCCTTCCATTCCCAGAGTAGTACTTCACTGTCGAGCGTCTTCACCGACAATGCGCCCTCGACCTTTTCAGGCGGTCCCACAAGCCCTACATCGCTCTCGTCCCCATTCTTCACACCAGACTCGGCCTGCGGACAGAACAATCCATTCATGGCAAATCGCCAGCCTGCCAACGGACAGCCTGGGTCAGGCAACTTTCAGCGGCCGCGTAGCCAGACATTCCCCATGCTCGTGGGCGTGGAGCAATACATGTCACCCCCGGGCTCCTCAGATGCATTGACTCCAAAGTACGTCAGTAGCGGCACACTCGACTCGCCCATGGCGGATATGCCTGGAACTCTACCCGCCATTGACGAATCCATGTCGCTATCGCCTACACAACTGCCCAACTCGATGCAGCCCCCTCCCCTGCCGGCTACGTCGGGCCAAGCGGACGACAAGTGCTCGTCGTGTACCGACTCGTTGTCCATGACGCCATCGCAAGAGGAAGCGGCACGGGCCCTGGAGCTCGTCATGAGCTTCTTCCAGTCGCAAAACGCGGGTTTCGTGGTGGAGCCGCAAGAATACGTTACAATTGGCAAGCTCATGGAGAAGCTGCGAATCAAGCGCGACTCCGAGGGTTTGTCCTCTGACATGCGACGGGTGTCAGAGTCCAACTTTGCCACCAGCAAGCTTGAGAGCGTCGACGCGATCCACTAATTCGGCAGCTGCGTCACTGGGTATCATGTCTGGCGGCCCTGTGCGCCCTTAATGCGCCTATGATTTACTTTATTCCGTGGAACGGCTTTTGTCGATTCGCTTGGTTTCAGGATGGCAGGATTGCACAAGGCTCATGGATCATGAGGCCAAGGGTTTTCGATGCACCCTGCCCAAACGGCTAACATTGCTCATTGGAGCCACTCTTTTTCTTTTTGATTTTTTTTCCTTCTGTTACTCTTATGCACTGCCTTCTCGTCTCCGCATTGTTAGCATTCTTTTTTTTCTTTTATCTTTTTTTCTCAACTTATTCTTTCTCTCTTTTTACTACGTGCTAACTATTGTCTGTCTGTCTTGTTTTTTTCCTCGTTTTCGTATCGCTCGACGAACCACTATACCCCCACTTTGGCAGCGCGCAACAACAGCACATTGGCACACAGCCCAATTTCCGACTCATTCCTTTAGCAAAAAAAAGATTGTAACCGCTCGCGCGGGCCATTAACCTGTACGCGTTACCTTAGTGTCTCCATTATTGATTTCATATTTGCTTGGTATGGCGACATTATAGTTTGGAGTAACAGAGTGTGAAGGGAGCAAAGGGTTTCGTACACGTCGTTGTGACCCGTAGGTGGCTCGATGCAGTTGCTCAACCCCCTTGCCCAGACTACTGGCTGATTGTAAGGGTTGTTTTATGCTTTGAAATGTTATTAATGCTTAGTACGACGGCGTACGATTGTGCCTGGTGTTCTTGAGTGCTAGTCATTTTCCTTGACCTTAAGCCTTTAGTCGGCAGCGCTGGGGTGTTTGGAGCGGGAGCAAAGCACTGACGCACTGACGCACTCGACTGATCGCCATACGGGCCTGCGCTTGTGAACAGATGGTACTTGCCGCTCGGCCTCTCGGAGCCCGTGCACCTTCCGGCCACCTCGACCGCCCGCGCACGCACGCAGGGCCCCCCGTTTGCACAAGGGATGGGCGCAAGGTAGCAAAACATCCACCTAAACGTACCTCGACCTGTCTGTTGATCGTGCCGGAGATTAGCCATACTGAGCAAGTCCATCCTGAAGCCTCCCCTCCCCTCCATCTATCCCGACACATCATGTGGCTGTTCAAATACGCCGATGGGGAGTATTAGGCGGCTCTTTTTTTTTGCCCTTCCCTCTTTTCTCCGCCGTTGGCAGCAAGCTCCCAAACCCCCGGTCCCGAAGCACTGACCCGCTTCACACCTAACGCATTGCCCTGCCTTTTTTCTTCTTTTTGCAACCTCCCGAGACAAAAGGGCGAAGAGAGAAGAAAGGAAACAAGAAACGAGATTTGCCCACTCACACATTTGCCGAACATACCCTTGACAAGGGGAACAACGAACAGGAGCTACTTTACTTCTATAATTACAAGCGATGCAGATGACGACAACCCACACCCACACACACCTTTCTGTATTCTCAAACATGTCAGGCCCCTGGCGTGATGTACGTCCATGACATCGCTCTCAAACAGACAAGCGAAGACGAGACGAAGAAAAGGGAAAGTTGTACACATCTCAAATCAGCTACGTCGTTTGTCTCAACATTGACATGTTGTTCCCGTCCACCCACCCCCTTACCCTTCGCATCTAGAACACTTTTGTCTGGTCTACCTACCCCCTTTGGTTTCAGACACGCAACAACACAGCAAGAGCAGTAAGAATTAGAGTTCAAGAACCATTTTTTCCATCCGCAACGCCCTTTTTTCTTTTGCTTAGGCTTATTTTTTTGGTCGGTACGCACGTACGTACGTTATCGGTACGTTAGAAAGTAACACAAGGAGGCGGCGCCGCCGCCGCGCACGCCTTCCCTCCTTCCCCTTCTTCCCTTTCCCGGCTCCCCGAACAGCAACGTTCGAGACTACACGGGGGGAAGGGGCGCGCAAGCGGGAAAAGCCGCAAGCCAGCAAGCTGGCAAACACGCAAAGAAAAAACAAAAGTCAAGAAATTAATCAGGGCTATTCCCAGAAGCGGGTTTCCCATGTTGCTGTTTGCTTTCTTCCCCTTCTCTTTTTGCACAGCTCGCTCGCTCGCTTGTTAGTTCAAGCCACGGGGGGGGGAGGTGGGAAAAGCATTGGCGCCCGTTGGGAACGGAGAGTGGTGTGTGCGTTTCTTTTTTTGGGGGCTGTTAGTACGCAGAGCTGGAAGGAAGGAAGGAAGGAAGGCAGAATGATGGTGTTTTAGATCGATCAAAGGCCAAGGTAAAGGAAAAGCTGATGCAAAATGGAGGCTGTGAGGCGAAGCAAGGAATGGGGGTGTGCGTGTGTGTAGCGAATCATGGGCACACTGGGGGGACTGGGGCAAAAGGGGAAAATCAGGGTCGTCTAATGCGTTGGGGCGACGACACAGACAGATGGACAGACAGACGGATGGGGGCGGGGGCCGCTGCGGACGCGCGGATGGGCGTGTGTGTCTGTGTCTGTGTCTGTGTCTGTGTGTATGCGTGTGTATGCGTGTGTGTGTGTTGCGACGGATTAGGACGGGTGGGGTTTGTGCGCGCAGCCGTTTTGGGCCGCATGCAGCTTTTGCTGCTCATCTTGTCTCTGGTGCCAGATCAGCTCTGTTTTGGGCTTTGCCGGGGTGTGCATGTATCTATGTGTTCAAAGGGCTATAGTAGTAACCTGTCTCCATGAACAACACACGAGTCGTGGTCTTCTTCTTTTGTTTTTCCCCTCGTCCAACACCCTTGCTCCCTTTTGCCCCTTCTTTCTCTCTCCATCTCTCCTTCTTTTCGGCCGCCGAGAAATGATCTGTTGATTATTTGAATATATATGCCAAGAGTGGGGGGGGGGAACGGGGGGTGTGGTGTGGGAAATCAAGATCTTCATTACATACTATTATCTACCGGGGTTTGGCATTTGTAACGAGTATAGGATAAGTGTTATAGTGTGTTGAGCTTGTAAAGTAGTGTATGGCTTTCTTACACATTGTTCGCGTATTTGCAATGTCCCTTATTTTCTTTTCTTCTTTTCAGCGGATGTTAAAACACGTTCGGTTCCAGTTATTTTATTTTATTTTATTTAGCGATTGCTTTATTTATTTTTTTGGACCAACTCCCCCCCCCCCTCCCCCATCTGCCGTGTATCTCGCCTCGGATCTTAAGGAGCGTGTAGTTGTTGGAAAAGCAACAACAAAGCACGGTCTATACTAATGCAGGTAGCCCGTTTTGCCGAACAACTCAGCCGACTATTTGCTTTTTTTTCTGGGTACTTTGCCAGCTTGCTGGGCATTTTCTCGCCTCGGACATTATTCTTCTGGTAAAAGATGTACACGTACTTTTACTTTAGTCTTGACCGATAAAAGGTAAGACTACCACTAGGCTGTTTTCTATAGCTACATCGAGAGCGAGTCATTTTTTTCTGTCTTACGGTTACTTACTTAATTCGCCGAACTTGTTCCCCCCCCCTCTTCGGGCCCCGAGTACAGCTCTCAACAACGGAAAGCTGAAAACGGAAATGAAAGGAAAGACGTTTTACCAAAAGCAACATGCCTTCAGCCCCCCCCCCCCGAAAAGGCGCCTAACCTGAGCAAACATGGCGAAGTGGTAAAAAAGCAAGTTGCAAAATCCCCACAACCCGGCTCTTCCGCTCAAACTACACATGGCCGAATTCGGCATCCATTTCGGCATAGTGATAGGCAGTCTTTGCTTTTGGCCCCTTTTTTGGTGGTGTTTCCAGCTGTACGGGTGGGTGTGGGTGCTGGGCTTGTATGTAGGTATTTTGTGGGGATTGTAGGTTGAGTAAGATAGGTACGGGGCTGACTGTACTACGCTTCGTATTCGCAAGTACCTAGGAATATTTTTACTTGCTTTGCTTTCTTGTTTTCCTTGCTGCTAGTATTTGCGAGTGGGGACATGCATTGCCTATTTTGCAGCAGAAGAAGGATCGATGCAGCGTATGAGGCGTCTACTTTCCTTGCGTTCTTTGAAGCAGTAGTACATTGGAGGTAGTACATTTCAGAATGCAGTCTTCAACTAGTATCATGCAGTCGCATGCAAGGTTCAGTAGTAGGAGGAAATACGAGCACGTTTTCTTCACTTCGTCATAATACATCGTGTTGCCCTTGTCTTTTCTTATTTTTTTTCTCACTCTACGTACCGAGGCGCAAAACCGCGGCGCGCGGGACGACTTGACAACACGCATGTGCAACATGGATGACGCTACTTGTATTACCCACCTGTCATAACGGCCGAGGCGCGCGTATGGCCCAGTTCTGCACTTCACAAAAGCATGCATAATTACATATCCACACATCTACGTATCTACGTATCTACTCTTGACTCTTCCGTCGCGCGCAAGTGGAGATGCATTCTTCGGCCCTTATGTCTACGTACTTAGAGATCTCGATGCCATTAGGCGCCGTCCCCGACTCCGCGTCCTCGCGATGCGCATGCAAGATCAAGCCCCTCGATGATCGAATTCGGCGCGCGCTTGCAGGCGCCAAATGGAAACCAGAAAGGAAAAAAAAGAGGCTACTGTACGAATACGAATGAACGCGTCTGGGTGCCTCGCGTGAAAAGAAAACCGCATACCAAGAGCTGGAACCAGAAAAGACAACAAAATAGAAAAGTCGTTTGACAAAACGTGCCATTACACAAGCTGCAGAGCAAAAAAATGTTCAATTATCGTGCTACATTCTCCACACACACACATACGGCTGGGATAGCCTATTCTTTCTGGATCTACAACACAAAGGTGCCTCTTTGGCTTTGCGCCACAACAGCCAATAAAGCCTGTTGCGCAAAAACAAAAGTTAGAGGTAAAAAAGCATGTTCTTTCCGAGTTTAGGCGGCTCCCCCGCACACACACAGTGGGGTCTAGATGGGCGGTCGAACGCGCAATGCGCAATGCACAATGCACAATGCACAATGCGCTGGCAAGAATTGGCCCAGGGAACAATACCGATGGGCAAAACTTCACAATTGCCATGTTCCCGTTGGCACCTTTTCTCTTCATGTTGTGGTACCTGCGTTGTACTAGCGGTACCCACGTGACCAGCTTTCTATGCTGTGCAACGTAGCATGGCGAGGCCGAAGAGGGGGGGTTTGCGCGCGGAACCGGGCTGACAAGCAGGATTTCTTGGAGCCACAGAATCCCGGCAGCCGGATTTTTTGGGCTCTCGGGTGACATGTTAATGGCAGTTTTGGCACATGCGTGTAACACGGACAAGCTTCTGGACTGCTCTTAGCCACGTACAAAGTCACATTCACATGATCCTCAGAGTGCGCCGAGTGGTCGTGTCACGTGTGGCCGATAAGACATAGATCGCTAGCTGTGGAATTGGCGGCAGAATAGGATCAATCTGAATAGCAGAAATCTCGCAATGGCACCTACACATTGCATACGCAGTGCGCATTGCTGTTCCATGTAAAAATGACAGTGTCACCCACCCGTCAGTGGTTGACGTGTCCATGCCGCCTTGCACTCCCTGTCAGCCCTGTTCTTCGGTTACCCAGAGAATACCACTCAGTCGCTAACCAGCCAATTTTGCATGAACTGGTCTTGCAAGTGCAACTTACGTCGAGCAGAACACACGACTCGCTATCATGTGGCGAACTGGCAGTAAGATTTGCATTGACAGAATGTACGTCATGCTCATCTCCCGTTGTCACTTAGACGCCGACTGCCATCATACGATGCACTGCAAGCGAACACCTCATCCCTCACTCATCATCCAATATTTTGCCTCATTATTGAGTGAGGCGTAAAACTAGCAATGCCGTAGCTGCTTGTTTCATCCGAAGTGGCTGCTGTAAGTCTGCCGTATGCCGCACTATTGGAACCTCATACCCACCCTACAAAGGGTGGCGAGACCTCGATTCCCCAAACAGTAGTTGCCCGCTACGGGTGATGTTTTGCATTTCCCGAGTCAACTTCCCCGCTTCCGTCTTTAAGTGGCTTTTCAAGCTGTTTAACCGTTGAAACATGGGTCAAGAGAGAAGCGTTGCTGCCCATTACGCCCCTGATCACCAATCGGTTAGCGAGAGAGAGCATGGTAGATGCTGGAGTGTTCACGACGCTAGGGCCGTGCAAAAAGAAGGGTTGCTGGTCTTTACTAGACATCCCTGTCCCAAACGCCACTCAGGGACGGGCGACGTTGCATCTCGCGAAATCCTGAGATAGTGAGCGCCTCCAGGGTCGTGCCTCTTTCCATAGTGCGCATCGCGCGGCTTCACAACGTGCTGCCGAAACAGGCTTCCCTGTCTGCCTCGGGAATTTAGAGGATCAACGTTTCAACGATTATCCTTGAGCACCGAGTCAGTCAACATGTCAATTTCGCCGACAAAGACATGTAGAAAAGCGGGCATGTGCAGACCTGAATCCTACGCACGCGCCTTCAACGCGCGCGCGTTACACGATAGGATCAGAAAGGGTGAAAGCCTCAAGATGCAGAGCTGCGCCGCAAGAGGAGGCAGCCCCGGCCATCACGGCCATCACGGCCTCCGCGCAGCTGCTGCCCAACCGGATACCAATGCCTTGAAACAGTATGACCACACCATCAGGCTCTCCAGGCACGACTTGTCAGGTACAGCTGTGCTGTAACCCCGGCGAGAGCGATAGGCAATTGTCGATTAAGCCCTGTCCTTAAGCGCATGCGGGGTAGTCTTTCGAAACAGAACTTTACAGCCCACCATGCCCTCAGCCAAAACAGGTCGTAGCAATTGCATATTTGGATCCTGATCGGGAGTCGGAAGTAAATGTGTTTGAACTTGAAACCGCTTGGACTCGCTAGAAATAGTCGAGAAAAGCCTGGTGGCAACATGAATGCTCCGCGGCGAGCGATGGTTCACGATAGCACCGCGAACCAGACCCGCTATTAGATACATGTCGTGCTGTGGGGCTTCAATGCAAGGAGGGGTGGGACCGCGACAAGCCAGCTTTGTCACATGAATTCACATTCAAGGTAGGCAGACTGGCCCGATTGAGCAAAGGCATAGCGGAAGCTGTCTCTGTTGCCATCGTATCGCACCGTATCGTATGCCGTCCAATATCGATTCCTTAGGGCTGCCGGTTGTATGCGATTGATTTATCCCCGCGCAGTTGTCGACCTGACACGGACCGTCGCGCTCCCCGAGCGGCTGAGATGTGGGCTGTCCAAGCGCTATTCATACACGTGCACTAGACTGCTGTTCCCCTGCTACATGACGATATTTCCTAGCATCCGCTTCACAGCAGACGTAACGGAGGGTGACTTTGTTCGAGACTGGTTCGAGTTTAGGGTAATACTGTGGGGTATCTCGTAGTAAGTACACTTCTCGTAGTTTCCGTTCGGCAATAGCCTGAATAGTCAGGTGGTCGCCGCTGCATGCAGGCAGCCCGCTGTTTGGACGCCATGTGCCTCAACAATTTTTTGCGGATGAATTTTTTTGATTGGCCAAACCCCCTCTTTACAAGGAGCAGCGGTGTATTTACTACGTCTCACTACGGGATGCGCGGTGAGTTGGTAATACATGACAGTACATCATGTAGTTGCGGTTGTCGCTGTTGTCGCGGCCATACGAGGAAAAACCTGCAGAGGAAGCATGTATGCGACCAGGAACCCAAGTCATGAATCTAGCAGTCACCTGAACAAGGTAGAAGCAGTGACAAGCGCGCGACGGGCCGCGCCCAGCGGTTCGCGCACACTGAGCGGTGAGACTTTGTTCAGCGCCTAGCAACAGAAGAGCGGGTCTCCAACTTCAGTTGCGAATTCATGACGGTGCAAATGCCATCATCTCAGCTGATACGCTCTTCCAAAAGATCCTTTACGTTTTGTTCTCCTAATTCCGGGAATAGACGCAGGACAATCAATTCCACAATCTGGAAAATCAGGTGCTTGTTGAGGTACGTGTCATCGAGACAGCCTAGAACGTCTTCGATTTGCTGAGTCTGAGCCTCGCGCTCATCGCTCGCAAAGAAAGTTGCTGCTACCTTAGCTGGGACTAGATTGAGGAGTGTAGCGGCACAGCAGTGCTTGATTGTCTTGATCTCTTCGTCCGTTGGCAATTGGCGTGGGGGCCCAAGCGTATTATTGGGGAAAATGGTTGCACGAAAGGTGCGAAGCGCCACTGGGAGGAAAGCGGGGTTTAGGATCCTGGAGTGTATAGTGTGTGAGAGAAATCTGCAGATACTCGTGGTTAGTGTCCGCAATATAATGGAGACGTATGAAGGCAATTGGTGCGGAAACAGGACAAATGTGTGTATGGCCGCCTCGATGGACAACCTAGGCCGCGGGACAGGTAGCTGGTGGTTGAACATGACGGAGACCAGGACGCGTAGGGCCAATGGGTCGAGGGATGGTGGAGAGGGATATTGATGTGGTTCACAAAGTGAGGCGAATGCCCATGTCAAGCGAAATTGACTGGTTGTACAAAGAGCGCAACTCAAGGAGTCGCAGTCAGCGTAAGCCGCACCCAAAAGGTCGGGTTCTGGGCTATTCGTCGAATGCCTCGATGCATCGAGCGAGCGAAGCGCATGCTTGCCAGTACGGCAAGACGATGGCAGTGGAGTTGCAGGCCGCTAAGATGCAAAGACGGAATATCGAGGCCATGTCAGCTGGCGCCGGTCATGGTGGCATGGTCGGGATCTTTTTTGACCAATGCCGGAACCCAAACTCAGTACGGGCAGGCGTGAGGAGAACGATCGGTGAGACGGCCTAGGGTCTGCAGACCCTTTTTAGGCTCCCATGTTGTCCTGTTGGCTAACGGAAAGTCGCGCTGCAGACTTGTCTGGGCCCATTTGCAAGCATCGTGCGTTGCGTGGTGGTGTTTGGCAAAAGTGAGGGGCCAAAAGCGCCAAGTCGCCATGTCCAAAACGTGTCGAGTTGCCGCCCGGAACGGGTGCTGAGGCTTGCATGAGACGATGCGCCACGACAGGGATGCTCCAGTGTGTGAGTCTGCGGGCCGTCGCATTCGCTGAAGCCAAGTCAAGTGACCGAAATCGCATGCGGAGCTATCTCGCCCTGTATCGCACGGACCAGCACCACCCCCAACCACTGGCCAACCACGGCATCCAAAGGAAAAAGAAGATATTATCGTAACTCACCTGTCCAATACACCATCCGTCTCACCCACCCTGCCTGGACCGACCAAGGCTCCACGATGGAGCATTGAAGTGAAACCTGACAGCCAAGGCATGCGGCTGTCTAATTCAACAACCTGTGCTGCACAGCTCCACAGCGCCATACTCACTACGGGCCGTTTGGCACCCAACGGGCGCCTTGACGTCGTCGTTTCTGTTTGCGGCATTTGTAATTGGCCAAGCGCTTGGCCCGATGACTGCTCGCTTGTGACATATCTCGACGGGAGAGAAGATGATGTCGCAATACACAAGATCACTGCGCGCGCCGCAGTAAACGCCATGAATGCATATTGGACAACAGCCCAGAATAGTCCCACCGTCGATGCTAGCGGGTGCTTAGGGCGCTGCTCTTCAGCGTCCAATCGCTCTGTCGATCTGACTTCCGTCCCTTCATGCGGCAAAAGCCCGTAGCGTTCCAGACGGGTCAGTGATTGCTCTCCATTACAATCTTCTGATTGGGAGTCCTTCTCTTTCGTAGCGTCCGTCTGTAGCACTTCAGCTATTCTTGTAATACCCTCCCATAATACCCAGCCCTCACACGCTTTCCCGCTAATACCGTTTCCGAGGATCATTTCCGCAAAGATCTCGGCAACTAGTGCGCGAAGACAACCATTCTCTAGATCCTCAGTGGGTAGGAGTAGAGCCAATACGCCGTGAACAAGCAGTTGACGCCATGCTGATTCGCTTTCCCGCTGTTCAACAACTGATGCCGGAATCATATCCGTTGGAACAGGCGAGAGTGCAGGGTGTGGGTGGAGCGTATGATAGATTGTACGCGGGTCTGATATTAGTGAATCGTACGAGGTGGCTTGTCGCTTCGCTATGCGAAAAGCTAGCCACAGAGTGTCAGACACACTTCATGCAATAGTCCAGGATTGGAATCACCTACACCTTAGATGGGACTCAAGTAACTCAGGGATCTCGTCTAGCAACAGTGATTCCAAATCGACTTTTCGTAGGCGCTGCTCAAGGCCTCTGGTACAATGAGCGATGATCTGAATCACTTCATTGACAAATACTTGGTCTGGAGTGATCTTTGAGTACCACGTCTGTACAAACTCCTTGATGATCACAGAAATGACCCCGTATAACTGAAGATCCACTGCATTTGAACTTGTCAAGGGAGGTAACACATCTTCAATCGGCCGCGGTGTACTGCGTCCTTTCTCGCCGTTGCCAAGTAGCACATTGTGGGAGCACAGTGTGCGTCGAATAAATGCTGCAGTTGCTTTGTCCGAGGTAGGATCTAGCCGGGGCTTCTGAGAATCAGCTAGTCGATTTGGGCTTGTAGCACGAGGATGATTATGGAGGTTGTTCCCTGTAGTTCCTGGTGTAGATGGTGCTGAGGCCCGAAGACCTGGTGGCTGCGAAAGAGGGACATCGGAATCCCGGATCATGCTCTCCGCCATCGCAGGAGGATTCTCATTATTGCCTACACTCAGCAACTCTTTGAACACGTGACGAAGGTCTGCTGTGCGGTCGAGGTGAAGGTCGTTGTTGAAAGGTGAATGTAAAGTGAGCTATGACGCCAGCTGATCATCAAAGCTGGTAAGTCTAGCCGAAGCTTGGCACCTCCGACCTATGTGTCACGTTGTCACGTTGTCACGCGCCAACGCTCCTTCACAAACTTCACGGTCAACATCAACATGACAACCCCAAATTCAGATGGTAGGTGGCTGAGCATATTATTGGTTCACTGTTCTCATGCTCTTCTTAGCGGTGATTGTCGAGGTCGAAGCCCAACTGAAAGACATTGTTCAAAACCTCTACAATCTTATAGTACAAGCGTATGATCACCATGGCAACACAACGCAAGAGGCTATGAAGCGTGAGATGTGCGTGAATAGTTCTACAACTTGAACGGCTGTGTGGCTGACGCGTATACAGCCAATCGCTGGTGCAAAACTTAGTCAAGTTGTCGAGGACTGCACCTTCTGTACAAATCGATATACCACCTGAGGTCATGTCCTATGTCGAGAACTCCAGGAACCCTGACATTTTCACTCGCGAGTTTGTGGAAACTGTGCAGCGGATGAATCAGATGCTGAACGGCCGCATCGATGCATATCGAATGTTACAAGAGCAATTAGCCTGGCAAGTCTCGAATGCTATCCCAGAGCTCAAAGAAGACGTTACCTCTGTGGTGGAATCTACTGGCGGGAAATTGCCAGCGTAGATGTCTCTGCTTCACATTCATTATTACTGGAACTATTGCCTGAAGTCCAGATCATCGTGGAACTCGACCGACATTATAAACTCGTCCCGTGTTGCATGCATAGCCGGCCGATCAACTGTCAGCAGATCCTCGATAAAGTCACGTATTATATCTCTATGACCGCATGATGAGCTGGGGAAGTGTTCTTGGTAATAAGTCATACACCACGATAGAAGAATAGGTTTTGCTTCCGCAATGCCGCGCAATGATCCGCCAAAAAAGTACCACGGCATTCAAGGATATTCTTCCAATAGGATAAAATACATTTTCGGACCGTATTCTGAGGAATATAAAACCTGTGGTTTTTGGTGAAAGAGGGGCCCTAATAAAGTTTGCGGGATTTCTCGTTCAGTCTTGAGAAAATGCCTGTATGCTAGCATTAATGAGCAAAACAAGCAGTAGATATAACTAGTTTCAATCCGGACTTTCTATACACCTTGCCCTCTGTTTGCACCCCGAGTCATGTCATTTGAGTGTTCTCCCCTTGCCCTTGTCAGCAAAGCAGGGTATGTAGTTAGACCCTGTGACCATGACGACAGAGAACGATACGACTCGTTTTCCTTACAGATGTGACTCGCCGTTAGGCCGTTGTCCCAGTGTATACATGTCAAGATGCTCCAGGGTACGATCCTTCTCGACTCCCAGTCATAACAGCGAATCAGCGTCCATATCGCATGATTTCCCCCTAAGGCGAGTAAGTAAGTATTGCGAGTGAACTCGACTCGAAAGTGAAGTGAGAGCCGATGCCCCTGTTACGGGAACTCCGGCCGCGTCGTGTTGTGGCTTTCGGTCCGAAGCGCATATGTCATACATAACTGAAAGTTTCACATGGCCGGTATTACGCCGTGCGCAAGTCTTGTCCCCACTGATCAGCTATGAAACGGACTGAGGCTTGCGCGTTTTAATGTCTGGCCTAACCAATGTAACAGTAAGCAAAGTTTTCGTCTCTTGAACTATATGCCTCGGAGTCGGAGACGAGATTGTCCCGTAGATCCATCGGTCCCCAGACTTCGAGACGAGGAGCATGTTGGACAGAGCGCTCTAGATCTATCGACGTTACCCCAGGTATTGGGTGTCGCGTGTCATTTAGCTTTTGAGCAATATGACTACGTCTTATGATATTGTTATGCCGTGTCCGTCGACATAACTCAGCGCATTGTCCGGGCGACAAGTTTTGTATGAGAGGTCAATGCCTGTGACTGAATGTAGGTACATCATCATTCATTGTGAGCATTAACAAAGCCAAAGAAGGGCGTGTATACGCAACATCCTTGATTTTGATCGTGAGCAGTCTTACAATTGTGCAGGGGTTGAGATATAGAAATATGTGACAACAAGGAAACAAGGGGGGATACGGGACCTTGCTTCCGAACAGCGATACCCAAGTTTTTGAATCCCTCATGGCCGGTGTCGGAAACCGATATTCTCATCGCCTCTATGGAAAATCGTATGATATGTCCTTCCAAACCAACACGTACGCGTGACTTCATTGCAAGCATCATGCTCGCGCCCGAATTATAGGTCCAGAAATGATATCACGATAGGTTTCCTAGGATGATATAACAAATCGCCGAAATTTGGAAGCAGAAGGTCGCATAGAGCCATAACTTGATAATAACTTACAAAAAAAAGACCGAGACTATTGAAAGTTTGGCTATAGGTTACGGGGAGCAGAAGATTGCCATTGAACGACAGTCTTTGGGAATGGTTGGCAAGAGTGTGAAGTCTGCTACCGTTCTTGGAGCTATGACGTTAGTCGTTGAGATAAGAGATTATATGGAGAGTGAGCGAAGAGCAGCTCGGCATGTTGAAAAATTCTTCTGAGTGACGAATACCAATCCAACTCAGTCTTCAATAAGAGTTAGCATAACAGAACACGCTATACACGGTACCAAATCTTGCGGGAACATAGCATTATACTGCAACGTGTGAGAAGGCTTCAAGCTGAGAAACAGTATCGGATAACTTGAGAAAGGCTTGGGAAATCGTCACTTCGGCCAAACTCCCGCCAAATCATGAAGACATATTGAAAGCTTTAACAGACTTTATTACTCCGAAGCAAAATGTGTGCTTTTGTAATTTCCAGTATCTCATTACACAAAGAATAGATACTACAAAAACCATCTCAGACACTAGCAATTTTGCACTAAGCCGCAATCTATACATACAAGATATCTAAATCATCTATTATAGAGAAATATGTCTACATATAAGCTAGGTACAAGCATGACAGGAAGGAGATTACAGCAAGACTAATCTAGTAGGCCGAAAAAGCGGTTTTCCATCAAGATTGATAATTTACAAATGCAAGTGTTCGTTGTCATCTTCGTGGCTACTGTGTCGTCTCTCAAAATAGAATTAGGAGATACTGTCTTCTCTCTCTCTTCAACAGCATTCACGTATAATTCCGCGAGTAGGAATCCCATAATCATTAATCTGTGCACCTCCTGTGGTTCAACAAAAGGAGAGAAAGGCAAACACCTAGTACCCCATCTAAGAACAGAAATCAATAAAGATCACAAAGTCACAGCCCTAATCCAGATATCCCCACACGCTACAAAAACCCTTCCTTACATTATTTACAAGATACTGTTTAGATAGCACCCAACAGTCTTCTTCGCAACATGAATCTCAAAGATAAAAACAATATCAAACAAGCATAATCCCGCAATTTCCTCAACACATCCACGCTATATACACCCTTCCCAGTGAATTCCAACCAAGCCAAACACCCAGAACTAGAAGTAAATCCCTTGTTCAACCCCCCAATCACAACGCTAGATCCCATTCTCTACCCGTACTTTGCACGACGATTTTTTCCAAGAGGCCAGATTCGTTACCTAGTATTTAACAACAACCACACTTTTGAGTAAAAAAAAAAGATCTATGACAACAATGTATAAAAAAAAAGAGAGAATATAAGAAGTTTCTAACATAAGACGTTCTTGTTTACTAACATTAGCAAAAAAAAAAGAACAGCAGTAGTTATTGCTCATGCATAATATTAAAACTAGCAAACTCGGCGAAAAAGGGATGGAAAGAAGAAGAAAACACTCTGATCCGTCATCAATACGAACTTCCATTACCAGTCAAAAGAATCATTCTCGCTCAATCCGCAGAAACCAAAGAGAAAAAAAAAAATCACAAATCAAGTCTCAGGATGCCATTTTTGCTTTTCTAAGCTAGCCTCGAGTTCCTGACATACGATATGATAAAAAAAACTCCACACCACGCCAATCTATTTCTAACACCCCCTCCCTCAGATGCAAGATGCAAAAAAACAAACCCCCCAATCCAGTCCGATCCGATCCAACCCAATCCAGATCAGGAGGAAAAAAAAAGAAGAAGAAAGCCCCCCTTCCACCCACATCAATATCTTTTCCCTCTTTCTTCACGGCCCCGGAAACCCAATCTCCTCCCTCTTATCATCCACCACGCGCCCATACTCCAGCAGTAGCCTAAAAAACCACGCTTCAAAATCCACATTCCTGAGCACTTTATCATGCCACTCTGTACTCCTCTTCGCAATCCGCCTTGCCCTCTTCTCACCCTCACTATCTCCATTTCCCCCAGCCTTCCCACCATCGGCATCGCTATGATCTAGTTTCCCATCTCCATCTTTATCAGACACTTTGGTGCCGCTGAACCAGCGGACAAGATCGAGATGCTCGTCACCGCGAAGACTGAGGGGGATGTAGTGGACCCATGGTTTGAGCCATTCGGCGTGCCATTCGCGGAAGAGGGCCATTTTGTACGTGAGACTTCTGCTTTTGAGGAAGCTGTAGAAGCGGCCGGAGAAGGCGTTGCCGTCCATATCCAGGAGGTGCTTGTAGTACCATGCGTCTTGGCCATCAACGCGTTCAGTTACTTTGAAGAACTCTTGTTGGGCGTCGCAGTCGCCGGGGTCGCATTGCCCGATGTGGGAGAACTGCACATCTATGAGGTTCTTCAGCGCTCTGCGATCGACTTCGGCAATGGTATAGTTAGTTATGGTGTCACCAGCCTTGGATGGGCCGCGAATTGGCTCGAGAATTTGAGCTGTATCGGGTGCATTGAGGCG
The DNA here is from genome assembly GCA_026262445.1 of Bipolaris bicolor. NCBI lineage: Eukaryota > Fungi > Ascomycota > Dothideomycetes > Pleosporales > Pleosporaceae > Bipolaris > Bipolaris bicolor. Next base: position 877,750 of record JAODYD010000001.1, on the reverse strand, counting down.
TCGGACAACATGTTGGCGGTGTTGGCGCCTCCAGCCACCATTACGACTGAAACCTCCTGTTGTAGAGCCGCGCCAGTAAAGACTATTTGTCTTGTTTTCCCAGGTTGTGTCGCGCGTTTCGTCGTATCCTACCTTGCCCATCCAGTACCAGGGACTTGGATACAAAATGTCCTGGAAGCTGGAAATCTTGGACTGTGAGAAGACAGGTGTGAGCTCATGAATGATATTGAAAGCGTTGGGTCGTTCGAAGAATCCATACGTCGAGGAAAGGGATGGAGAATTGCAAATATCCGAGAAGGCAGTCATATTGTAAACAAAGCCTAGATCACTGGCGGCATAGACCTTGCGGTTGTCGGCAGCATCGTCTTCAAACGTTTGGGCTTGGGAATCGGCAGGGCACGATAATCTCGAATGAGTCCAGGTCTGCTGATGTGCGAAGCGATTAAACTTAGTCGTACTGCTCTCAACGAATCGAGTACCATCGTTCAGATCCGCTGGATGAGCAGAAAATCCATTGCGAGGTGAAGCATTCTTTGCAGAACGTGGAAGAACTTCGTTTCTTGCCTTGGCAACCATCGAAGAAAGAAGGTTGTTGGGGACCACGACTCGTGGTTCGTCGTGCAAGTTGAAGCCTAAGTCCATGTCGGGCAGGTATTGTACGAATCGCTTCATCATGCCAACGGTCGCCTGCTGCTGCCATTCCTCTCCATTCTGGTAGTTCTCTACTGCCCCATGTCTTATTGCAACGGCCAGTAGTGAACTGTCCTCATGACCGAGGGCGTTCGCAACGCGTGACCGGATCGTCGCTGGCTTCAGTGCCCAGAACGGTAGTAGCATCTCATTGATCATGTCATATTCGTCCACCATTACAACACCATTTCGTGTAGCAAATTCGTACCATTTATCGAAATGTGGAGGCGGCGGTATCCCGTACCTACGGCGATATTCAGCCACAGCCTCAGTAAGAGATTTTGACTGTCGATTGAGAAGTTTTTGGAAGTCCGCTTCAGCCGCATCCATCAACTGGGCAGCTGGGTGCCCTTTACTCATGTCTACCGGGATTGGATCCAGCGATGGGCCGGAAACAACATCAGATGGAGCAAAAAACCCGTCAGATCTGACTGGCTTTACTTGTGATGCATTGTAGCGTCCTACAAGTAGTCCCCCAACCGCAATAGCTGTGGCGAGAAAGGTGATAATCCTCAGTCCCCTGAAACGTCGCATTTCACCCGTCTCACGAAAGCGCTTCTCTGAGAGATAGACCAAAGCAGTTGAATCGAAAATAACCATGAAGATTATGAAGGAGGAGGACGGCGCGGTGAACATTTTCGTGCCAAGAAGCGAGAATACAGTTACTAGAGTTAGGTGTCCAGCGCCTATTAGGTAGAGCTGCGGGGAGTTAGCTGGTTCAAAAATTCCCTTGATAAGAACTTTGAAGATCTAGCCCTAGATGAAGGACTCGGAGAGGACGTCATACCATGATAAAAGTGAGCAAGTTTAGAAATGCAGTCACAGGCAGCATCCATAAGAAACACTGAAGGATGCGGAAGTTGTGTACCTCTCTCCATTCGCGCTTGTAATCCCGGTACACGGGTTCCCATGTAATGTTGCTCGCAGATACCGAGGATTCCATGAGAATGGATGCAATACCGCACACGACCGCAATGGCCACAGCGACATCTCTCAGCGCCGCCAGCCGTTGTGCCTTTTGAACCCCTGATATCGAAGTGCGGAGATCCAGAGTACCAGTCGAAGGCCTGCGCTTGGTGTCCTCGCCTTCATCCGGTGCTGCGGTCACGATTATGGACCTGAATGTAATAAGACCAACAGCCGCAAAAATGGCGCTACAAAGTCCAAGCATAAAAGTGGTGGGTATGGTGTAGACGCCCAGGGCGCAGCTCGCGCAGACGGTCAGCACCAACAACGTCCCAGGCTGATCTATGTGACCTGATGCATCGGCGGGGAGTTTCTTCTCGGTGGCATGGGAATGGTCGTCCGGGACAGTATAGGTGGGCAGAGCGAGGCGCTTAGCAAGTAGTTCATTGTCGGCGAAGAAGTTGGTAAGGAAGAGCAATAGAGCCTACAGGGAGTCAAGAACTGCGAGAAGAAATCGTTGTTACACAGGCGGTTACCTTTGTAGCCCAAATGCCATGTTTGTCGCACGCGGCGCGGTCGCATACTGCTGATAGAGCCAAGAGTGCGCCAGCCAGCCAAGCAGCCTTCCTCTGCGGCCTGCTGCTGTTGGAGTATATGCCGACCCAGAAGACTGTGGGGACCCATACAATGAGCCAGGAGATTGCCGTTATGAGGAGCGAATGGTGCGTGGGCGTGTAGAGGGCAGCGACAGCCGTGAGGACGACGTACAGCGGTGGCGCGAGCAGGAAGAGGGCGTCACGGTATTTGACGACATGATCGGCAAATGTAGAGAGGGCTGGGTGCATTGGAGCAGAGGGTTGGTCAGCGCTCGTCGGAGGGCATCGAAATGTCTGGTATGCGTCGAGCCGCCGAGGGCATCTTGTTGTTGGTCGACGGCCAGTGAGCGCCGCCGAAGAGGCCGTCGCTGCCGATCTTCAGGGTCGCAGGGTGACGCCATAGCTTCCACCAACCCTCGCCCTTGGCCTGCATCAGCCATCCAGCAGACTGGTGCAGCTTGGTGTGATATCTAGATCTGATTTACTGCATCTGTTCAGAGCATTCTGCTTCAAACCGTTTCTCAGGCTGCTTTTTCCCATGTTAAATCGCCATGAAAAATGCGATACAAGTGCGCACACGACAGGGACTGCATGGCCACGTGTATGGAAGACACAGCGGAGAGCGTCCTCACATAGCCCGACATTCACCCTTCAAATCTCTCTGAGGACCGTCGTGTGTGCCAGAGAATACCTTCTACTTATTCTGTACCTGCACATCTTGCCCGAATATTCATCTCACTTCGGAGATACTCTAGCCAACAATTTCCCATACAACACACGAGACCTTCACAGACACACGTATGAGAAAAGCCCCAAATGAAGTGGAGCATACATCATTTCACGTATACGAAGAGAAAGACACTCAATTCCAGTCCTATATGATACTCACCAACCCACCATTCATCATCCAGACACTGCAAAACCTCTAAGCCCGCATTCCCCTCCCACACCACACACACAACCACGCAGGCGTACCTTCCCCAAACCCTCCTCCTGCCCCCCATCGTGATTGAAACTGCACCCCACACCTCCAAATCCTCCTCCAACCCTTGTCCCTCCAAACAAAAAAGAGCACAAGATCTTCAAAGAAAAAAAAATCCTCCCGCCCCCACCCCCTACTTACCAACCACCAAAACAATCAATCACCACATGCACATAAAGTGACAAAAACCCGTCCAACACATACCCTATCCAGGCAATCTCCGAGCAACAACCACTAACCACACGTTCCCCGTTATCACGTCACCACAGTAACTAGCAACGGCAGCGGGAAGACGGGAAGACGGGTAAAAACAAGGGACGAATGACCCAGTTTGATCGTCGTTTCGCCAATCTATTTCCCCGTTTATTCAAAGTTTAGGGAAACCATGATGGTATCATGCGTATGTATGTATGTGTGTGTGTGTGTGTGTGTGTAAAGGGAAAAACATGTTACGGGACGCGTAACACACCAAACCCGCTCTACTATACGATCTCCGCCCCTCACCTCTTAATTGGGGAGGATGTCCCGTTACGCCCGTTTTTTGACGTAGTTCCGTGGTCCCATTTCCCCCGTCCCCTTCTAATTTTAAACCTTTCTCTCTTTTTTTTCTCTTGTCTTGTCTGAAAGAGGGAGGAGGGTAAGTGTGGGTGGGGGTTTGGTGGTTTGGGGTATAAAAAGGTCGTGTCTCTTCCCTTCTCTAGTTGCTGTTTGCTTCACTTCTTGCTTTTTTTTTGACATTCGTTTCTAAGAATGGGTATTAGAAGGTGAGGTAGCTAGGTAAGTGACAATCATGTTTGCAACATAGCATTACTCTTCCCTACCTTACCTGCTGGAGATGACGCCAAGGGAGCAATAAGCCTAGTGGGTTTAGTCGTCTTCCTGGATTAGGAAAGGTAAGGCACCGCCGCTCTGCCTCGTTTTCGCATTTTCGGCGAGATTGAGCGATGTGAGAATTGTTCAAAAGGGCCCGAACCTTTTCCCCTTTCTCAAATCTTTTTGGTCTTCTTTCTCTCAGTCTTGCACTCGTCTCCATCACTTTCTCACACGCATGCTCAAGTCATTTTCTCTTTTTCAACATATTGTGCATTCATTCCTGCTTCCACTCTACACACCCGTTGACCCCTCCACATTGTGCTTTGCTGTTTATACAATGCACCTCGCTCTTCTTTCTCCTTCCGTCCCATCTTCCTTTCCCGTCCCATCCGAATATACAAAAGGCCACGCTAGCCAGCGCACCTCCAACTTCCGTTCTACCTCCCCGTCCAAAAAGCAAAAAGCGTGTGCCAGGTTTTATATGTTTCTTGTTTGAAGACAAGCCGAAAGCAAGAAAGAGAAAAATAAAGAAAAACAAGAGCTAAAAAAAAAGAGGTCAATCCTCACGCTGATATGGGTACTAGATATTTGAGATGTTGCTAGGCTCTCGACGCAGATGATAAAACAGACGCCAGTTCAGTATTATTCAAAACCTGTACTTCAACCTCAAGGGCATCGACAACTTGGTGTCATTGGCGGATGGGGTATGGTTGAGGGCCCTCTCATCGGTGTCCAGGCTGCGTCTGTCTACTATGCGGAGATAGGTCGCTAAATAACTAAATGTTTCGTTTGTGGTACAGAAGAAAGATAAGGATGCAGCGCACGGACGGGAATGTCGGATAATGAGGCCGGGATGCGGTGAAGGGTGGATAGGGTGTGTGTGGACACAGCTACTCTTCCATCCTTCCAAAGATTTCATCGTCGTCCTCGTCAATGCGGCTGCGACTGCGCGCGTTGGAGTAACGGTAGTCCTCTTCATCGGCAAAGTGGTCGTCGTCCATATCGACGTCTTTGCTTTCACTAGTGTGGCGATAGCTGTTGCGCATACTCGACTGCTGGGCCGTGACGGTAGTGCTACCAGACAGGGTGCGGGCATTCAGGTCAAAATACTTTGCTGGGAGCGGGGGCACGGGTGGCGCATCTGCGGGCAGGGCGACGGGTCCCGTCTTGGGAGTGCCGTAGGAGCAGCTGAGCAGGCCGACGGCAGCAGCGAGGTCGGCGTGGTCATTAGCATCATCATGGTAGGAGCCGGCTACCGAGGTGCCTGAAGTAGTGGGGCGGTCAGAGACATTACTCCACTGTCGGAAGTGACCGTGCGCGTTACCATTACCGTTGTCGGAGAAGACAGTTGACTGGTAAGATTGGCTGTAGGCAGAGCTGTTGGTAGAGTAACGCTTCATGGAGCGAGTACCAAAGTGCGAGTGAGGGTAAGAGCCTACGGCGTGGTCGTCGAGCTGTGGGGGCGGGGTAGTTTCTGTGGAGCTCAAGTCCTCACGCACGTCGGATGAGCCCGAGGCGGGAGGAGAGGAGCGGTCGCTGTGCTCGCCGTCGCTCTCCTTGTTCATGGCAACGAGGACCGAGGCGGCCTCGAGCAGCTGCACCTGCTGATGCTTGGAGATGAGCAGCTTAGATGTGTACTGCCATTCCGGTGTATGCTCCCATCTAGAATCAAAAAAGTCAACGCAGAACTTGAGAAGAGCAAGGCAGTTTATATGGATATGCGAGTGAAGAAAGGGCATTCGTCATGAGGCATGAAAGTATGTGGCAGGGCCATGGGAGGCTAAGGGTTACTAACAGGTGCTTGGTCAGACAGCTGCTGTGCTTATAGCCTTTGCCGCATTTTTCACATCTCAGTTCGCTACCACTTCGCTTGCCGTCGCCCTTGGACAGGCGAGAGCCCTCGCTCGCGCGGCGGTTCCGCGACTTTGCATTTGCCTTGTCCTGCTCCAACATGGTTGCGAGCGTGGGCCCGTCGGTGAGCGCCTCGCTCTTGGCAGCACTGCCGTAACTGCTGGCACCGAACTGCGCGCCATGAGCAGGCACACTCGAGGCCATGGTCGAGGCCATTGCCATGCTGGGCCCCCTGAACTGCGATGCGGGTTTGGAGGAGCGGCGCGGACCGCTGCTGCTGCCGCTACTACTGGCGCCCTCGAGCGGAGCCCCGGACATGCCCTTGGCCGCCGCAGCGATGGCAGCGATGTTTGTGACGGGCGTCTGGCTCATGCTCTTCCTGCGCGTTACGCGATGTGCCGGGTGGAGGTTGGCGGCGGATATGGATTGCGAGTGGGTTCGATTCTTGGGGAGCGAGCCGGCCATGGTGCTTGTAGAGTGCCGTTGTTGGCTGGCAGGTCGGACGTTGATGGGTTCCTGGATAGGGGGCAGCGGGTCAGTGCAAGTGCTTAGGGAGCAATGGCAGCGGGAGGCAGTAGAGGTACCTTGTGTACAGTCATGTTGGGTCCCCCCCAAAAAAAAGTTGCCAGTAGTTTGGTGTTTGCTTTGTTCGTCCGGCTTCGTCAGCAGGGCCGAGCAATTGTCGCACCGTGTCCGAAGTGTCGGGGGTACAATGGGCGATGCGGCTGAAACGGGTTTGTTGAGACAATGCAGGGCAGCGCAGGGAGCCAGTGTGTGGGAATATTTAACAAGAAAGTGTGTGCGGGAGGCGTGTGCTAGGTGAAGGAGGCGTTTATCCAAAAATACGGCGTGTGGACAGTTCGCGGAATGCTATTCGACAAGTGGGGTGACGCCCGAGCTCCTGATATGGAGTTACTACTGTGTCCGACGGGGAGTCTCGATTGCACAGCCTGGGAAATGTGGCCGGGCCTGGTGAATAACAACGCACTGCTGCTTCGCACGACGAGGAGGGCCGGGGTAAGGGGGGGATTGATTACATGAAGAGGGAGGGGTGGGAAATAAGGGATGTCAGACTGTCACAGCAATTCCAGACGCAGCAACTTTTTTATTATTTGGTCGCAAACATGGCACGCGGCATCTGGGGTCAGCCGGACGCTCCCATCCCACAAGCCGACCAACGTGACTGATAAGTAGGTAGGCCCCGGCGAAGGCGCCCTCCCAAGTTCCCGCCCATGCAGTGGCTGGAAGCGAGCAGGCAAGCCCCCTTTGGCCCTCTGGACCGCACTGCTTTGGATTAAAGGCTGCAAAGGCCCTGGGGGGATCTGGGATGCGGCATTTCCCCGCGCGCACTGATTGCGTGTTTCAGCGGGCACACACAAAAGTACACACGCGTCTGGGAGCGGCCCTGGGGCGCAGGGCAGATGGGTGCCGGATGCTGTGGTGCGCTGTGGTGCGCTGCTCGCTGGCCAGGCGGTGCCAAAGGAGGGAAACTTTTTTTGTGCGTGTTCCTGGCCCAAGGGCGGGTTTGTCAAAGGGGACCATAGCTAGTGCGCCTTCTAGAGTGCCTCCCCGCTTGGGTGATTCGAGCATGGATTCACGTCAGGCTGGCTAGGCCTGGAGTGGACAACGCCGATCGCCAGGCGCATATTTGCTGCTAATCGCAGAGAGGAGAAGGGGAGACGCACTTTGCCATGGCCGCGCTTGGTCCATGCCGGCTCGGGCGGATCAAGGACACGGGGAACCGAGCGCTTGTCTGGAGACGGCCATGGCCACAACAGCCCAGCCGATCGCTGCTGTGTCTGGCCGTGGTGCCCTCAGCGCCGACATGGCCGCCTGCCAACAGGCGTTTGCGCCATCTGCATCCTCTGCCCGTCCAGCAGCCAGCAGGCCATGGCTGTCGTCCTCTCTGCCCAGCGCAACACAGTCGTGGTCAGCCTGACCAGCCTGACCAGCCTGACGCCCCCTCCCCCCTCGCCCTCGGAACGCGAGACCGGCGCTTGGCGTCATCGCGATCGGTTGCACGCCTGGCGTCTGTGCTGCTATTATCGCGCGAGCCATCGCCCCGTCCTGCCATTCGCTGCGGTGGAGCCACTGGCTGTTGGGCCATGCCGCATCTGCACCACACAATCACCGCCACATGACGGCCGGCCTGTGGTGCCCTTCTGGACCCCATCAGCATCTCGACACTGAGCCCATGGACCACTGCACACACACACACACACACACACATGCACGCAATACTTCTTACTCATCTACATACGCAATTGCCTGCACACTTGCATGCTCACTTACCACCACATACACACATCCTCTCTCTCTCTCCATACACCTGCCAAGCCATCGCCTTCGCTCCGGTCACCGCGGTGCCTGGTTTACACACGTAGTCGCTCCCATGTCCATGTGGGCGTGCTACGCTGCACCCAATGACAGCCCTTGGCTGAGGAGCCGGTTGGCAGCATGGCGGTGGGGTGCACTGCGCTCTGGAGTCGCCATCCAGGACCTTCCGGTGTGGTGTCTTCATTCCATGTAGGGTATGCAGATGCAGATGCAGGAGAGCATTCAATTGCGCCTGCCGGTTCGGGAGTCCCGTGGCTCTGGGTACTTGAGGGGTCAAAGACGCCACATTGCCGCCCGCACGCCTGCCATTGGCACTGCGACAAGTCTAGTACAATTGGCCTCCATCTCCCTCTTCACTGTCCGCAATGTTTCTCCGTCTCCTGCCAAACTTTTTGTTGCAGTCCGGTAGATGACGGCTCAGGGGCCTCAATCAGCACGCAACTCGTTTGCACGTGCGCCCGCTGACTCAGACACTTGCCCAAAAGCATCCCCTGCGAAGCCCACTTTGGCCATGGCCACGCTCGGCACACCAAACCACGTAGGGTTTCATACTACCGACATGACGTCATCCGCGATGGCTGTACAAAATAATTTCACCCTGCAGCATCGCCCGATGCACATGTTGCTTTCCGTAGATTTTTCCATGACGTGGGCTCCTTCGGCCCGTTGCAGTGCCAGAAGATGCTGGTAGCCAGTGACTAAGCGATGAACAATCACCAACCGCTTCTCGTCTTCCTTGCTCCCACAAACAACAACAATCCAGTTTCACGCCTCCCACAATCCAAGAGTCGGCCCTTCAAAAAGAAAAAAATGTTGTTGAGCACCAAGCGCATAGTTGCCCAAAAGTCCCCACTCGGGGTGCTGGCTGCGACTTTTTTTTTGAAGATCGGTATGCGTTGTCGCCAACGACGCCTCATGCTAGGACCGACAGAGTTGCGGTCTGTCTTTTTGCACAAGTGCATCAGATTGCGGGAACGAGCAATGTTAGTACTAGTAGTGACCGCACTACTCAATCTCGAAATGTTGGTCCGGTGCTTCTTGCTGTAAAAAGTACAAACAGGAAACAGGATTTCACGGTACTGCATGGCCCCAAAGCCCTTGGTGTAGTGTAGTACTCTCTACCCATACCTTCTGTCCCAATCATCCCCGCCACTTTTCACTGGTTGTGCAATTGAGTGATTTTGTAGAGGCTTGTCTAAACCGTCAAGTGAGAGGCAGGAACTTCCGATGCTGACGCAGCTTGCGCGGCTGGCCAGGCAGGTCATTTAACATCATCTGACTGCATTAAGATTTGTTCAGTCAGTGCCGCGAACATCAATTTTACTCTCTATGAACAAATGGCCCGGTCATGGTTTTGTGCCCTATCGATAACAGATGGCTGTGGGATGACTTCTGACGAGCATGCAGCATAAGAGAATACCCCAACTTTTCTGTGGTCTTGCATTCAGCCTCTGGTATGCAAATTCAATCATAGCATACCATGAAATGACACTCTTGTGTAAGTCGCTGCGCATAGTAATTGTAGTTTGTGTAACCAATATGCCTACAAGGACATTTGTGTACGTAGTACAAGGGCATCGGAAACGATACCCATCTTAGTCAGCAGCTCACGTGCTTGACGTTCGTCATTGTGCTCGGCAACCTCAGACCGTCCACCAGCAACATCGCTGCCTGGATCCCAAACTGCATCTCCACATCGCGCACGATACTGGAACATTAAGCTACATCTCTAAACGATCCGTCGCACCTATACACACCCCACAAGTTTCAAATCGCATCATCTCACGCACCGACGATGGCGGACGCATCCGCGCAACCTAAGCCAAGCAGCAGTGTCAAGCTTGTGCTGCTAGGAGAGGCGGCCGTGGGAAAGGTGCGCAATGTCAATACGTCAGTTTGGAACATGAACTGACTTTGATGCTAGTCTTCCCTTGTTATGCGCTTCGTGAACAATGACTTCCAAGAAAACAAAGAGCCAACTATCGGAGGTACGGACACAGCCACCCTACTGATCCTATTCTCAAGCGGCGCCTTGGGGCTAACATGACTCTCGGCAGCTGCTTTCCTCACGCAGAAATGTAATCTACCGAACCGTACCATCAAGTTCGAGATCTGGGATACCGCAGGCCAGGAACGTTTTGCCTCGCTCGCACCCATGTACTATCGCAATGCGCAAGCTGCCCTCGTCGTGTACGATATCACCAAGCCCTCATCTCTCACAAAAGCTCAACACTGGGTTGCCGAACTGCACCGTCAAGCCTCGCCCGGCATTGTCATTGCGCTCGTAGGAAACAAATTCGATCTTGCCACCGCTGGTGATGAGGACAGGCCAGAGGATGCAGATGCTGCGCCTGCAGCCGAGGGAGAGGAAGAGCAGGCACAAGACGACCAAGACTCCAGGAGAGTGCCCAGCAAGACTGCAAAGGCATATGCGGATGAAGAGAGTTTATTGTTCTTCGAGACGAGTGCAAAGACTGGGCACAACGTTGCTGAGGTATTCACTGCTATCGCAAACGCAATTCCAGAGGCGAGCTTGAAGGGACCACGCCACGTAGGCGGCCAAACGAACCTGGCTAGGCAAGATGCTGACCGGGTAAACTTGGGCAGCGCGCAGCCACAGGGTCCCAAAGAGGGTTGTGCGTGCTGATATGCTTTTTGGGCAATGGGCTTCAATTACATATTAATGGGCGGAAACACTGGAGATATAGATTGCCAGAGTGTTGATCGCAGATTTATGACAATATTTTTTTTCTCTTTCTTACCCCTACCAGGCGTTGGACGAGGAGAAGCGTAGTCCTTTTTTGCTTGTCAATAATACTGTTTTTAACAATGCATTTGAAGACTAGTTGCTTGATTGTAAGAAACTGCGCTAAAAAAAACACCCAGGTTCTAGGGGGCACTACAGATGCAGGGATGTCAAACAACGGGAATGCCACTGTGATACTTGTACTACGCAATATGCCTCGAAGACTACTAGTACTTCATCCTCTCTCTGAACATGAGCAGTCATGCTTTATCGATAACATCATGTCTAGGACACGGGGATTGAGTACTTTGTTGGTTGATGACTGGGTCTTATAGAATATTTCTCTTTCAACACTATGCGATACGTAGATATGCTTTGGAATAGCAGGCATCTTATCGGAGAGACTGGTGTAGAGTTGGACTTCAAGTAGGAAGAATGTGATCTTGTGAACGTATATGTTAAAGGTACCTTACATAAGCCTTGGTAGCTCGTAGATAAGAACACTGTATAAGGTGGTCTCATGATTTCCATGCTCAAGAAATGCTTGGACAATATGGTAAATGGAGTATTGTCCATAGCTACCTAGCTCCCAGTGCAAACGGCCTCATTGTTCAGACCCCCAGGAACCTGCGGGATACCTGTATTGCAAAGAGCAGTCAGGCCTTCCTTGGGATAAAAATCCACGGCCAACACTGTCGTCTTACTTGGATCTGGTGGCATTTCAACGTGTTTACATGCAAGTGACAAAAGTAGAGCCTCTGCAAGCGCGACCAATGATTGCGGGGTTGCTGCGCACAAATCTCACGCTAACCTTTTTTCCCCAAACACCCATACTTCTCACTACTCATTCGCCCTTGCGGAACTATCGTGTTTGACTCACCATACATCACTCATCTCGACTCAGAGTGTTGCCTAACGTAATCCTGCATATATCTTGTCAAAATTTCCCCGCATTCGTCAAAATTCGCCCCGCAAATATTTCGCGCATCTTCAGCAGAACTATCACGAACATGGCCAGAGGTGGTCGTGGCGGCGGTAGTCGCAATCCGGCCAATCAGCCAAGAGAAGTGCAGGTTTCGAAGAAGATAAGCTGGTTACTCAGACATGGAGCTGACCAGGAGGGGCTGAAATTAGGAAAAGGTGGCTATGTCAATGTTCAAGATGCGGTAAGTTTGTAATCGCAGTGTACATACAACAAAGTCATCGGGAACCAAAAAAGCCAGAATTTGGAAAACGCTTTTTGAGAATCTTCGTCGGTTGGATCGGTTTTCATTGGCTTTTCTTATTTGACAAGCAGCAAAAAATAACAGTCCACAGCTCAACACCAAGGCTCTTCAAAGCCTCAAAATCACTTTTGCAGAAGTCCGTGACGCAGTCGCAAACAACGAAAAACAGCGCTTCTCCATGATTCCAGTCTCGTCACTTGACAAGGAATCGTCTGAAGCGCCTGAATCAGAGCAACTGGAAAGCATACAGGAATCAGACGATCCAGCAGACTACGTCATCCGCGCGAACCAAGGACACTCCATCAAAGTCGACAACGAAGGCCTCCTCGTCCCCATCTCCGCTGAAGCTGGAAACGTGCCCGAGACAGTCGTCCACGGCACCGACGAGCGCGCCTGGAACCTCATCCTCAAGAGCGGCGGTCTCCGTCCCATGGGGAGAAACCACATCCACTTTGCTTCTGGACTACCCGCTGGATTCAAATCCCTCGACTCGACGTCTGTATCTGCGGACGCTGCGCCCGTTATATCCGGTATGCGCAAGAGCTCGACAATTCTGGTGTACATCGATATCAATGCTGCGCTTGCCGCTGGTATCAAGTTTTTCATCTCGGAGAATGGTGTCATTTTGACAGAGGGCAATGAGCAGGGCTTTTTGCCTTACACCTTTTTCAAGCGCGTGGAGAGTAGGAAGAAGGATGGTGGTGTTCTGATGAGCGATGGCAAGTTGCCTGAAGGTGTATCTGTTAATGTTGAAGAGTGGGAAAAGGAAGTTGGGCAAACGAAGAAAGGCAGAGGGGGTGGTGGTCGGGGTGGTCGGGGTGGCGGTGGAAGAGGAGGTAAAGCAAGAGCAGGGAACGATTCAAGAGATACAATGGGTAATGCATAAAGTTATCATTGATCAAACTATCAGAAAGTAAACGAATGTATAGTGCAATTTTTTTCATGTTCATAAATACTGATTACACAGTTAAAAAAAATAGGTATATAGCAAAGCATCCTTTTCCCAGAAAGCATTTTTCTGTTCTTTACCGAGTAATTTTCCCGCCGTCTATAATCGTACATAGGAAAAAGAGTAAAAAAAGTGTGTAAGATAATGTTTGTAGAAAGTGTGTGTAGAAAGTATGTGCGACGAAGAAAAATGGAGAAAGGTATAAAGGGTCTGTTTGAAGAAGAAGAAGAAGAAGAAGAAGAAGAACATAAAGAGGGGATATGAAGAAAAAGAAGAATGTAAAGAAGGATGAAGAAGAAGAAGAAGTCATGTAGAAAAGAGGGGATGATCAAACATCCTGCTGCGGTCGTCCCTGTGCCGCGTTCTTCTCACCAAAGTAATCCCTCGCCGCGACACCCTCAGTCCTCAGCACATGGCTGGTAGGCCTCGAGTCCTGACGGAGGTCAGGCGTCATGATGGGCTGGGGTGCAGCAACACCTTCGTGCGAGTTCCTCGCGGTATCCAAGTCATCATCCTGCTCCTCGACACTGGGGCGACCACCAACAGTGCGCACAGTAAGGCGACGACCCAGACCGCCCTGCTTGGAAGCCTGGTCCTCTTCAAGGCGAATAACAACCTCGACGGCCTTTTCGTCCTCGATGACCTTGGGGTGGCGCTTAGCGAAGTAGCGCGCGTACTTGTACAGTGACCAGTAACAGCTTGCGACGTTGACAAAGGTGAGGACGATCTTGTAGGGCAGGTAGTAGACGTAGAGGAGAACCCAGCCGACGCGCTCGTTCTTGCGGCGCAGATGTACTTCGTTGAAGATGATGACGTTGATGGCGTACATGACGATTGTAGCGGCGAGAAGGTAACCGCAGAAGTCGGGGCGGACGATGAAGGAGATGGGCAGGATGAAGGGAGTCAGGAGGTAAAGGAGAGTTTCGTAGACCTGGAGGTGTGTATGTTAGTATATTGTGTGCGATGTAGCAAAGATGTGTGTGTGTGCGTGCTTACCTCTTGGAAGACAAAGATCTTAGCACCAATCTCCCACCAGCCGAGCTTCCAGTCGCAGAGAATGTAGGCCATGTTGTAGTACATGCCGTTGACGAAGAAGAAGTTCCAACGCTTGAAACGTTGAGAGAAGATGGTCATTTCACCGAAGCCGCCACGAGAGCCGCCACCAGCGAAGAAGACGGCAGTGGGAGTCTCGGTCTCGACGAAAACCTGCGAGCACATTTTGATACGAGAGCCAAGCTGGCGGGCGACGTGACCGAAGAACCAATCCTCTGACACACTGAAACCGGGGTGCTCGTGAAAAGTCTTGATGAGGAGTTCGCGGTCCCAGAGGGAGATGGCGCCGTGGGGGAAGGTAGCAGAACCGATCTTGCCGGCAAATTCACGCTGGATACCACTAAGCTTGTACTCAAGATCCTGGGCTTGTTGGCAAAGGTTTCCCTTGGACCCATTAGGCCCGACGGATTTGATGGTGTAACCAATGCACTTGACTTTGTCAGTCATGCGGTCAGTGACGATGGGGAAGTTGTCGGGAAGGGCACAATCATCGTCGATGAGCAAGACGTTCTTGAACCCCTTTGCGGCGTAGCAGCCAACGAACTGGGCAACAATCTTTGATCCAATAGGCGACCAGATGTGGTTGACTCCGTAAGGGCGGCAGACCTCCTCTGTGTTATCGAGGGGCGTGGGGCTGTTTCCGTTGGCAATGACGAAGATGTGGGATGCAGGGAAGATCTTCAAGGCAGCTTCGAGAGTGTTGGCAATGAGTCCGGCGGACTTGTAGCAAGGGATCATGAGACAAGTGTCATCAACAGTGGATGGATACTTGGTTTCTGTGGTGTAGTCGGCAGGTGGAGGGTCCTTTTCGAAGAGGATAAGAAGAGGAGCAAAGGCGTAGCTGTGGAGAGATTAGCAAAAGCCTGAAATTGTCCACA
Source organism: Bipolaris bicolor (assembly GCA_026262445.1). Taxonomy (NCBI): domain Eukaryota; kingdom Fungi; phylum Ascomycota; class Dothideomycetes; order Pleosporales; family Pleosporaceae; genus Bipolaris; species Bipolaris bicolor. Next base: position 862,723 of record JAODYD010000001.1, on the reverse strand, counting down.
AGGACCAACTTACAATAGCGCAATGCCCAGAGTGATACCGAATCCACCAGGAAGGACAAACTTGGTTTGGACAACCCAGTACATCCACCAGACCGCACCCTTCCAGAGCGGCATACCAATAAGCACAAAGTAGATGAAGAGGATCATGACGAGATACAAGCTGTACTCGAAAGTGTTTTGTGCCCATGGCTTGCGCTGGATCTCGATACCCTTCTTCTTGGCCTTCTCGTAGGTTCCGAACAACTCACTCCGTTGGAAGTAAGATGCGTTGGTCATGCGACGTTGTAAAGAACCAGGAATGATACCGTCGACCACTGACTGCAGAGTATTCTTGCGCTTGTGCTTAGCATGGTGTACTGGTTCAGGTTGTTGGGGTGTCGCATCAAACGACCCACGAGGCGTGTTGTTTTCTGTTGCAAAAGGATCGCTCTTGATCGAGCTTGGCTTTGAAGCAAAGGGGTTGTCGTTGGAATAGGTCGATGATATGCTAGCTCTCCTCTCAAAGTTGGGTGATGGTGCTCGGCTTTCCCGAGGAGTGGTAGTCAGGACATCGCTTGAGCCAGGTACATAGGAGAGGGTTCGCTGAGCCCTCGTGCTTTCTTCGTCAGGTGAGGGTAGTGTATATCGTGAGGTTCTGTTGTTGTCGAAGGGATTGACTGCAGAGAACCGAACACTTCTTCTTCGTTCGCTCTCGCTTCGTGTGCGTCCGGCATCGGTAGAATCCTGAGTACCATTCCGTTGCAAACCCCTCGAGCGTTGGTTGCTGTTTTGTCGAAGAGCTGATCGTTGAGAGCTGTTTTTTCGGATGGCAGAGCGTTGAGTGTCATTTCGACGAATACTTCCTACCCCTGCGTCGAGGAAAGGGTTCTCTTGTATAGGCTCCCATGTAGCAGTATGGGCGGCAGTGTTGTCCCGCTTGGATCCAAGATTGCCAGTGGCACGTAGGAGATGAGCGGGAACCGCAACATCCTGGGATTGGGAAGGCATGATCTCACTGGACCGCCGGCCTTGTCCAGGGAAGTATTCTGGTCTCCGAGACGAAGTGTCGAAAGGAGACACCATTGTGAAGAGTAGGGTAGAATGTACTGAAGGATATTAAGCCTTGAGTGTAGTTATACCTGGGCGGTGGTGAAGATGATGAACCCCATTATCAGCGGGGGCCATACTCCAGATCTTGTACTTTTCGCACCTTCGGGCGGGTAGTCGGATGCCCTCATAGCGCCATCAGGATCTGGAATCACCAAAGCGTGCTAATGGCCCACATCTCACGAAGTGTGAGCACCCCAGCGTCGATCGAGACGGACTGCTTCGCCCATACTCTAGAATTGGCTGGCTTGTGCGCCACAGACGAGGTCTACTCTGACGTTCACGGCTGAGCCTGGACCAAAGAAGTACCCACGTTGCTTAATAGTGACCCAGACTAGTTAGCTCCCGTCAAGTCTTAGGCTGGGGCAAAATTCATGTGTCGAGATCTGAACCTGTTCCAACGACGGCGCCCAAGCTAGTTGGATCGTACTAAGTCAATCATTGAGCCACGCTATCATCATTGCGTAAACGACTGTGTACACATCAACCTAACAGGAAAGCATCACGTCAAGTTGGCTTGGGATGTGCAGTTGCAAGCCGTATGCTTTCTCAACATGTAAGACGAGAATTCTCGGGAGCCTGGGCATTATTTCTGCAGGGCCCTCCAATACTTACATGCATACGGCAGTCTAGTAAAATATGAAACATCCACAGTGATTCTGACAGATCGACAGGGGCCTACAAAAAAGCCCAGTTGACGGAGAAATCCTGACCAGGGGTAGCTGACGGAGAAGGTCATGTCCCGATTTCTGGGATTTGAAAGGGCAGTTCATGTGCATGGGCCTGGAACACAGCCACATGGACCTGCATGCCTTCGGGAGCTACAGGTAAACCATTCTGGCTTGAACCAAGGAAAAAGTAGGGGTTTGAGACGCCGGCCATGGCGGCTGAGAAGGCCGCCTAGTGTTGATGGGGGTGAACAAGAAGTCTGTAATTGCTATGCTTAGCGTGAATCGCGATCGAAATTGAAGGTGTGGTTCCTAGGCAAGAGTGCCCCTGCAAGTTGTTGCTGATGGAGAATAGCGTTGGAAAATATTTTTCTCCCATGCTCCGAGAGTGCATGGGATTCCTGTGATACACGCACGGGGTGCTATGATGGCACGTGGGGTCCGTATTATTGCGCTGCAGGACCTGAGCACCCTTGCGCAGGTACTTCGGAGAGTACTTTTTGGGTCGAGAAACACCGAACTCGACCGAGCATCGTCGGTTCGGTGGCAAAGCGCATTAGGCCGTGGGTGTAAAGTAGAGCGACTACAAAGGTACTTCCAGATCGCAGATGCGCGCCCCAAAATCGGCGGTGCCTTCTTTGTTTCTCTGGTCGACGCTACTGTAGCGCTGTGTCCTAATGTCGGCGCCGCTACAGTGACGTCCCTTTCCGTGGAGACATTTAACTCTCATTACATTTTGACTCTCTACACTTCCCTGCCAAAAGGAAAAATAATAGAGAATCAACACTTGGCAGGACCACAGCGTTGTTGGTGAAACTGAGCAGGATCAGTATGTTTATGAGGTTGAGTTGCACGTCGCTAAGAAAACGCCGTTCCCGCCGGCCCGTCAGGTGAGCCGCCGTAAGGCGTACTAAGAGTTGAGTAATTACGTCAGCCCCACCTTAGATGAAAGAGGCTTTGCTGGGCGTTTGAGGTACAACAACTGTTGCCTCCATTCGCCCTGGATTTTTTTCTAGCAATTACCACGAAATGAACGCCTACGCCTCACAGTACCCGCCGGCCATTCCTATTGATCCTTCATATAAGGAGTTTTTCCAGACCTTTTACGCCACATCCGACACTCCAGAGGCGCACGAAGACTACGTCAAATACTTCACGAAGGATGCAACACTAATCATGGCTTGCAAAATAGCAGTGGGCCGAGATGGTTTGTCGCGCGTTGCTTTTTTCGTCTAGCCTCCACTCCATACTTGCCATAGTCCTTCACTCTCTGGAACCGCAACGGTTGATTCGTCCCGATGGGCTGACTCTTGGCTACAGAGATCCTAGCCTTGCGCAAAGCCATGTGGGAAACGGTCTCCAGCAGGGCGCACGCACCTCTGAAGATATTTCCGTTTGGTCCAAACGCTAACGAAGTCATGTTGTACGGAACGGTAAAATACGGCCTTAAGGCAGGGGGGGAGTCAAGTAAAGACTGGGCTGCAAGGGCGCACCTCATCAAGGAAGGAGATGGCAAAGTGATGATGAGCTTCTATCAAGTGTATCTGGTACGACATTCAGCCTCCACACGCCCTCGCTCAGAAGATTTCGAGCTAACAAGCGGATCAAGGATACAGCAGCATAGACCAAGTAGAGGGTTGATCTTAGGTAAATCAACGCACTGGCTCCTGAAGCTATTGACGTATGTAGTAACATTCGCTGTACACACGGAGCTTGTCAGCATCATATCCGATGCTACTGCTACCTACCATGACATTGTCGTCTCCGAATGAAGTGGGTATGGGGGATGCTCCAACTCCCGGAATCAGACTGAACAGGATACCAGTTCGCCGTCTTCCGAAACAATGATGGGTCCGTTGGTATACTTAAACTGGAGACAACTACATGGTTCTTCGGGTGGCCCGGTTTCTGTTGACGGTAATTCAGGCCGACAATATCTTGAACAGATGCTGACCGCGCCGCATGTCATATTGATGCAAGAGCACCTCCATGTTCAGTTACCTCCCACTGATCCCTGCCTACTAGGGAATTTATTGTATACCGTATTCAGCGTGATGCCTGGGATGCCTGGGACGGGACGGGACAATTGATTACTGTCGGCTTCCGCTGAATCACATCCGTGATCACCAACATTGGCAGTCGGTAATTTTCTATGAGCTAAATGTCATACCGCCTCCGCGGAAATACGAAAATACTGAGGGTAGCCTTGCTATGGCAGGGCTTGGTACAGAGTACGCCACACGAAGACCCTCTGCGACTGATCATGACGGTTCAACTTGCCACACCGGCCATATCTGGCAAAGAGTTGCTCATCTGCTAAGCTGACAATGAAATAACTTTCCCAATGAAATGTATGCGATTCCGAACACGGACGTATAGCTACGTATCGCACATTTTTGGTACCCTTTTGCATCATAAACCTAAAATCCAATCTGGAGTATTGCTACCATCACACCACATCACCCTCCGCACAGATCTGAGTGCTCAGTGCCAGAACTCGGCCCTTTCGTTACCGGTAAAATTTCTATTCCAAGGCATTGGATATTTTGGGCGGATATCGTTAAAGGGGCAGAGCAATGACATGACTCGCGAACAGACCTGGATCTCGGAACATCGGGCTACCAATCGCAATAGCTTACATCCAAACGCTGTTGGCAAACTCCGCGTACCATACCGTCTCATTGAAACCCGAATACCACACGCGCGATCACTGAGTACCAAGCAGTCTGGACCCTTGTGCAAAAAGCAAACACAAATCTAGGGCTGTTTCTCGGTTTCGCACGCCACTTACGGACTGAACGCTAAAAAGGATGTTTCATAATCTGTCAGCGTCATCCATGGTTCGCGCGGTGTGACGGGCGCTAGTTTACTTTTGGCAGCAGACTTGCAGCCAACCAACAGAACCTTACATTAGCAGGAAACGTGTCACCACGCTGTCCGAAAGTTTCGACCCTTTCGTCCGCAACAACATATTTTAACCAAATCGAAGAAAGCTCATTAGTAAGCAAACAACGCCCGGCTAGCTCAATCGGTAGAGCGTGAGACTCTTAGCTTTCACGTCCTGATCAGACTCGATTGGTTATCTCAAGGTTGTGGGTTCGACCCCCACGTCGGGCTTGAGATCTTTCTTTTTTTGCTTCTGCCGCGGACTTGTATACACTGTCGTCATGCAGGGCAAGATGGCTTGAGGCTATGTATGTAAATCATTTGAACCCCGCAGATGATCTCTTGCTTGCCTTACCCGCGTCGGCGAACAAAGAAAGGCAGGTTTCTTGGACTTCTGGAAGATGTCACTAGTATAGCGACATGAATTGTACGTCAGGGTAGGTATTCAGACATGTCTACACCTACAACTACATAGGTGGCGCCTTTGATCGGCGGAATAACGTCACTGCGTGATTTTTAGCCAACTTATGGGCATCACTGATGCGTTAGATGAATCTTGAAGACATATCTTTCGCACACCCTGTTGTTCTTATTCAAGAACAATATCTTCTTTACTGAATCGTTGTGTGTGCTGTGTACCCATGAATCGGTGCTGCCAGAGTATCTGGATATTTTAGGAACTAGACTGCAGAGCACGGGCTGTTTAACACTGGGAAGTAACAACGAAAACTTTATCTATTTTAGTGACTTGCTATTGAACTTCGGTTTCAGATACCAACACTAACATTCCGCTGCGTGATGTACTGTACGATCACTTTTGTACATCTATGTTTTCTATGCATATATGATTCTTACTCATCTCTCATCCAAAAGCTATATACCCAGCTCATATTAACGCACGTAAAAGAAATCGCATTACGAAATAACAAGCCTGAGCACTTGTAGATTCTCAAAGCCAATGCTACGGAAAGTATCGTTGTGCATTCTCACCTGTTCTGCAGCAATGAATAACATAGGCACAAAAGAAAACTTTGCTCAGAACAGTTTTTTTCTATACATGCTTTTCGGAGTAAATAGCAAACCCTAAGCTTCGGTTGGAACCTTGACTGTAGATACTGAGACACACGTGCACATTTTATGCTAGTTATAGATACAAAATTAGTCATATCATCTGCAAAAACCACCTGTCATATCAGCGTACATGGTGCTGACATTCGTATCCAGAAAACTCTCCCTATACAGCTGCATATTCAACGTAAGCTTATGTAAGGAAATGAAAAGTCTCCCCTCTCAGAGTCGCTAATATTCTATGAATAACTTTCCGAAGACCACTTTTTCGAATATAAAGAGCGCTTCAATTCTCCTCCTCCCCCTTCGCTAATCCAATCAAACAGGTAACGAACTCAGAGCTGCCTTTATTTCCAACAGAAGAAAACTTCGTGTATTTGTGCCGAAAAAGCGTTCTTGAACGAGTGTCTCTCCTTACCTGACTACTCCGAATCTTGAACCAACATCCTCCTGTATCTCACCCTACTTTAGGTCGCCTGGGGAGCAAGTCCATACAAAAATTATTAAGAAAATAACCAGCAGCTCAACGCGGAACCGCAGTACCAAGAAGATAGAGAAAGTGATGGTTATCCAGTCTACTTAGAGTCGAAATCGAAGCTTCTCAAGCCTCATCCGTTTTCAATACCCTTTTTAACTTTCAATATATTCACCGTAGAAATTATAGTCAAGATTCTTGATTATATCTGCTTCGAAACAAGGCACAGGCACTTTGACGCCCTTCGCTACAACCAAGCCTCCTTTTGTAGACGTGTCGCTTGAACTCGTTGTATCTATTTGGGCGTATAGCATATCAGAGTCATTTATTTATCTTTCCTCAGAAAAGGAACTGTATGCCATACCCTCTAACCCGCGGGAAATCGGGGTATTGAAGAATGAATTTCGCAGTCAGAGTAAAATTTTGCAAGCGTGGTCTTGGCAAAACGCCGTGTTATTTGTTCGAGACGCGAAAAAAAGGGAGGTTGTTGATAGTAGATTGGGGGAAAATGATTTCTTGGATTGATTTTGTTAGCTTATTCGACCGGATAGATCCAGTCGATAGGATGTTGCAGTATTAATTCGTCACAATATAAGGTCTTAGGTTGATTATTTAATTACTTCGGAGTGTGTGCGCATATGGATGCGTGTAAATCCCGGAGGACCATCAGTACACTGATGAATACTCCTCTCAGGGAGGGAAGATGATTGAAATGAGTTCTAGTCTACTGTTTTTCATGAGTGAATGTTAGATGAGAGATATGGAGTTAGTAGCAGAAAGGGGTTGAAATGATATTGCAAGCATTTTTGACTGCGTTGTTGAGAGTGAGCAGTGTCTCATTCCTCATGCCTTTGGAGAGCAAACGGTAGAAAATATCATCTAAACATAGACGCGGGGATTGATACAAACTCATCAATTGAACATGCGACTCCTAAATCGGTCGTATTTACATATGACCCTAGATTATCTCTCACCGCCAACTCCTTACTAAACTCACATCTACTTATACAACAACAGTTCCTTAACCCCCACCAAAAGCACAACAGCCATGTCATCTACAGATCCTTTGTCAAATCGTAAATCTTCTGAATCTCCTTAAGCTGACCTTCATGGTCAAAGTTGAGATCCTTTAGCATTCCATCATGGAACCCAAAGACCCATCCATGCACGACGGGGAACTCATTCTCAGCCCAAGATTGTTGTACAGCAGCTGTCTTGATAATGTTCCTGCACTGCTCATACACATTGAGCTCGACAAGCTTGTTATACTTGTCGTCCTCGGTTCCACCATTGGCAATGACATCGTCAAGCTCCTTTTGGTGCAGGCGGTATACGTCGCGGATGTTTCGTAGCCAGGGGTTCAAGAGGCCCATGTCCTTGGGGGTCATGGCGGCTTTGACACCACCGCAGCCGTAGTGGCCACAGACAACAATGTGCTTAACTTTGAGGTGGCGAACGGCGTAGTTTACGACGGACATGACGTTGAGATCGATATTGCAAACGAGGTTGGCGATATTGCGGTGGATGAACATCTCGCCGGGCTCGAGGCCAGTGATGGCTTCGGCTGGGATACGGGAGTCGGAGCAGCCTAGAGGAAGCGCAGTCAGTGGTTGCTACATTTGATTTGGTCTACAACTGAGTGTTTTGCAAGGCGATCCAGGCCATTGAGACCAATTGGATAGCCAGTTGATTGCCCAGCCGGCTCTCCGGAATGACTTCAGCTACTTCATACAAAGATTGACTCACCAATCCAAAGATACTCGGGAGCTTGACCCGCGCTCATGTTTTCAAAGAACGCAGGGTTCTTCTTCTTCATCTCCTCGGCCCATTTCTTGTTGTTCTCAAAGATACGATCATGGCTCTGCTGGAGGTACTTGCGAACCTCCTTTGAATCCTCTGTTCCAGTCATCCTGGGCCACGAATACTGTCGTTTGGTCTGGAGAGGCTGGGCGGCAGTAGTTGTTTGTAGTTTTGGGATGGACGATCCGGTATGGCAGAATCGCGACGAAGTGCGACCAAGGAGTGCAGAGACTGGCGAAGGATTTAAAGGCAGAGGTGAGCTTGATAAGAGACGCGCCGGAGAAGAGAGAAGCTGCCCCGCGGCAACTAGCTCTCGGAGGGCGTGGGGTAGCCGGTGCGGCATGACAAGAACCAAGATAGACAGCAAGTCCACAAATCACCAATTCTTTTAGTAATTGTGCCGGCAGACTCGGTTCACAGAGAGAGAAGATGCGCGAAACAAAAAATATTTGTCGGGTTATTTTGTTGTTTGTTGCGCGCCGATTGGACGCTCTGACGTTGACGGATTGGGACATCGGTCCAAGATGGTGGGGAGCTTGTTGTAGATCGGTGGACGAGAGATCTAGCGAACCGATCTCATCCAGATTTCAAGACCCAGATTGACCCAGGGTTCTTTCTGCAAAGCTTCAATATCCCTGTCTGCGATCATTAATATCGTTCATGCCACACAAAAAGTTCTAGAAGACACCCGACCGATGTCTCTGAATGACAACCAGCGCAGTCTCATCCTAAAGCATGCCGATCGTCTGCTCACCACTCGGGCTTGGCCAAAGACGATCTGCCCTTCCGAGATCGCGCGGGCATTGTCCGGCGCGGAGCTGGACACACTGAACGCAACAACATGGAGAGACACCATGAATATTATACGGCAGCTATTGTGGGAGAAACGAGCATCTGGCGAAGTTGAAATCATGCAAAAAGGAGAAGTGGTGGCTGTAGAGAGCTTGGAGGATATCAGAGGTCCGATTCGAGCGAGATTGGCAAAGACACAAGTTAGTCAGGTATAGCGTAACAATATTCATGCTTACCACAACAATCTACGTCTGCTCAAGCTGTTGCTACGCTGCCAATATTGCCAATACTCCGACCAACGCCGAATGTCAACTCCGCCAACGCCCCGCAAATACATCAACTCCGGTGAACTCCAGTCAATGCCCGTGATTACTCATTTCTCAGGATAGCTGGCCCCGCTGACATCGAGACCCTGCCATTTCTCATCCCAGCCCATACCTGGATCTGTTGCATTACCCGCTTTGCCCTCCTCGGTCAGATTCTTGATATCACTCCAATACTCCAACTTCTTGCACTCGTTGTCCGCTGCCTCGACGGCTTTGAGCAGGTTGTTGATTCGGCGTTCCTCGGCTTCACCTTCAGGCTTTCCGTCTTTTTCGTGTTGTTCGCGGTGTTCTTTTGCAGCATCAAAACGGTCCATCAGCGTCGAGAGAAGTTGCCGGCGTGAATTTTGGAAAATGAGCATGGACATGATTGCAGGAATCTGCATGTGTTAGTGAGATCGATTTCAATAAACACACGTGGGGAGTGTGTACCTGTTCTGCAAGGTAGTGTAGTTCCTCACCCCCATCGTTGATGAACTTGTGTATGTAAACAATCTTCTCGCGGTCGATTGCAGCAGCCTTCAGCTTCCTCATCAATGTGGCAATATCTCTGATCTCTTCGTCCAAACTGGTTTGAGAGCTGTCCAACAGACCGCTGCCAGTGCCAAACGTCGTGGATCGAGCCAAGGTTGTACCAATGCTGAATTGCTCACCGAACATGCGTTCCTTGGCGTTTGCTCTGGTCTTGGGTGGCAGTCTCTGCTTGACACGTCTTCGCAACCAGCGCCGCCTGCGGACAAAGCTATGAAACCACGGATGGTTGCCATGCCACGCTGAGCCCTTGAACAAAAAATTATATTGCCAGCCTTCCTCATCGACGTCCAGACTCATGTCGACATACCAAGTTTTCCAGTCCCATACCCAGCTCGGGTCAGGCACCTGTGCGTTTGTGATGTTGACAGCCGAGGGCTTGAACTTGGCATCTTGCCAGGGCGCAGGATCGATTCTTAGATTCCACAGTGCCTTGGAGGAGAAGAGCGGTATGCCGAACACGAACCAACCGCGCTGGTTTTCGTAGAGGATGTCGATGTGGGAGCTGGCGTTTGTGAGCTGCTGCTCGGATTGTGTGACGGTCGTCGAAGGCGTATTGTCGCCATTTGTGTGGTCGACGAGGCTTATTGGCTGGTCAGCCATGCTGTTGAGCTAGGTATGTGTAGGAAAGAAGTCGAAGGCGGACGCCGTTGCTATCGCCGAGACATGAGGTCGATGTGGTCCGACAGGCGCGCCACGCTGCGTCTGGAGCTCCGGAGAGTCTGATGATTTTGTACGAAGAAACGAGGATCGATTCGTAGCGTATCGCTCGGGGTCGTGAACACGTTGCTGCGAAGGGTGCTAAGGTTGGTGTATAGGGGGTTCGTGGTCAGGACGATGCGCGCACGCCCAAGGAATGTCAAACACCACGCAACTAAATTGCAAGTCACGCTAAAGCTACGGAAAATCGGAGGTACGTTGGCAGAAGCAAAACTGCAGAATGAATGGCGTGTGGTTCCCAACAGTCATGATGCTTTTCGAGGAGTTCACTAGTTTGGCGATCTAGTTCGCACGCGTAGTTGGATCATGCAACTGCGCAGGAATTACGTCACACCAGCATGTGCTGCCTTGAAAGTCTTCCCCTCCTTCTTAACAGCGCTGATTCTTCATTTTTTATTCGCAAGTTCGCACAATCTAATTCATCTTCAAATCCAAAAACCCTTTTCTCAAAAACAATCATCTCAGTTAACATGTCTCGCAAATTCCTAACCTACGGTGGTCTTACTGCTCTTGGTGGAGCGACTTACTACCTCTACAGCGCTGGAGGTGACCCGAAGCTTGCCGAGAAGAAAGCAGAACGTGCGTCATTGAGCGTCGCTTTGAACAGAGCGCAAACTGACTGATACATAGACGATGCGGCGACTGCTGCGCGCAGGCTGAGAGGCGACTACCCTGGCCAGGACAAGGAAGCGAAGAAGGCAGCCGAGGAGGGTTACGAGGCAGTACGCGCCACCGCACAGCAATACGTAAGTTTGAAGTAGTCTTGTCCTGTTTGCAACATGGCCCTAACTTCGACCAGGCCGACCAAGCCAAGGCGGAGGCGAACAGACTGGAGAAGAGGTTCGATGCTTACAGCGCCGATGCGAAAAAGCAGTACGAGCATGCAAAGGCGCTTGCTGAACAAGAGCTACACCAAGCCGGCAAGCAGGTCAACGCAGCGGCAAACAAGTTTGATGCCGTCGTCGAGGACAAGGCAGCAAAGGCAACGGGCTGGTTCGGCGGCTGGTTTGGTGGTAGCAAGTAAAGTACGAGGCATGAGCGTGCTGTTGGTGTGGTGATGGTAAGACCAGAGGAGAGCAGAAGCATCCTTCTGGCACTTTGCATGAGCATTGGAGTACACGGGCGTCAGTTCCTTCATCTCGGTAGCATAATGTAATACTCATACATGTACCACTGTTGGTTTTCCTGTCGTGTAGTGGTTTGCGTGTGTGTACGAGAGACCGGCTGCATGGCGTTTGCATGCAAGTCCGGGATGATGGAGGAGAACATGATATCATTCGATAGCAGAGAATATTGCCTAAGTCAGCGCGTCATTGTCTAGACGTGTATGGAGAAGAATGAATGGTGGACGCGCTGCCATAGGGCGGGGCAATTGCTCGTTTGGGTTTCAAATGGGTGGGGCCTTAGTTACGCGACGCGAACGCGCAACGCGTCAAGCGTGTATCTCTTTCCTTCCTTTCCCTTCCCTGTTGTACATACCCCCTCTGCTCATATACTGCACCCCATCTCCTTTGCATCACAAAGCGACGCCCGCACGGCATTTTTCTTATCGACATTGATCCACGTATCTTATCGCCATACCATTCTCACCTTTATCTTCAACAATGTCGCCCATTGCTCCTGGCCAGCTACCGGCCGAGCTCGTCAACCTTCTCGCACTCCACTCGTCGTTTCTGACTGCTCTCTCACTACATTACGCGCACAATGGCGTCTCGACACCCGCAGATCTTCAGGCTCTGACAGCATCTACGACTTTAGTATGGCGCCAGCGCAAGGTCACTTACGATGACGTCCGACTGCTCATCGGCATCCTCGACCACGGCCCTTCTGGCGCCAACAACCCCTACTACCTATCCGACTATGGCCGCGGCAAGATTTGCATCGAGATCAAGGAAAGCAGCCCAATGATGAACGGAATGACGCACATGAACGAACAAGGCCTGCAAGAAATGTTCAAGGAGGGCCTAGACACATTGTGGTCGCAATGGTGTGCATCGCAGAAGACATCGACTCGACCTATTGCCGTACCCAAACGCGGACGGGGACGCCCAAAGAAGACCGACATCAAGCAAGCAACCATGGAGACTTTCCTCGACGATGCTTCCATCTCAAAGTTCCTCAGCCAACTTCCCCTTGCCGAAATTACCACATGCGAATCGCTTATCGCACTTGCACCCTCACAAGAGAAAGGACGTAAGAGATTGAGGGAGTTCAAGGAAAGTGTTCAGCAAGGACGTGCGCAAAAGAAGACAAGGTCAGCGACAGACAAAGAAAACGAGTCTACTACAGCCCAAGCCCAACAGACTCAACCTGCACAACCCAAAATCACTGAATTCGCTGCCGTTCGCAAAACTAATCTTCTCGACCGCATCCTCGCCAAACAAGAGGCCGCCAAAGCTGGACCCGCTGCCCCTAGTCCTGCCGAGCTCCAACGAAGAGCAGCACTCCAACGTACTCCAGAAGTTCTTGGCGTCCTCTCCCTCCTTTGTGCCAGCAAACCTGGATCTCGTGTTTCTTTCTCTACTACCGCCCTTCTACAGGCCCTGCAAGGCTCCATCCGAACTCCAATCTCAAAAGACGAGGCAATGAAGTGTGTGGAAGTGTTGGCGAACGAGGTTGCACCGGGATACGTCTCCCTTGTCAGCATGGGAGCCATGTCTAGTGTGGTCATCAACCAGATGATGAGGCCAACTGATATAAAGAGCAGGCTTATAGCGCTGGGCGCATAATCACCATATCTTCCTTTTACTTCATCTTTTGTATAACCACCGACTCACATTGCCAGCGAGCGATGCTTCAGCACTCTTCAGCGTTTTTCTTTTCGGCCTTTTCTTATACCAGCCTTTCTTCTAGCCGACCTTTTGAACACGGCATTATCCAGCATTCATGGGAGCGTTCTTGTCTGTATAATGAACTATGTCTTTAATTCATGTATCAAATATCATCAATGACACTCTGGTGTGTACCATGTCTCTGTATTTACTACATGCCCTGTATTCCCTGTGATAGAAATCAGACGAGGGACGCACTCGAAACTCTCACGCCAATAACGTCAGGATTGCCAATCTCGAATTGGCAGCTTGATAGCATACCTAGCTTGCTAGCGCCAACCCAAGTAAAAAGCCTTGCAACAGGAAAAAATCCCAGTCGCTTATCTAAACAAAGGTACCCACTCTTTCATCACCTTGTCAACGTCCCAGCATCAATTACTCCAGCTACATCTTCCAATAACCCAATATAAAAAAAACACTCGTCCCAACCCATTCGATCCCAGGAAAGAAAGCGAAAATGTCACCCTTCTCCCGCATGGCCCGCATGCTCCTAATCATGCACTCCCTCGTCAACATAGCCCTCGGCGCATACAGCTTCGTCAACACACAAGAATACACCGCTATAACCGGCGTGGAAGCTCCGGATCGGGCCTTGCAATCAATCGGTAAATCCACCCATTTCCCCCCCTTCTCTTCATACGACATAACAACATTTACCTTGCTTTTCTCAGAGAAAAAACACTCTATTGCGTTGCTGATACTGATTCTGTGAAAAAGGACTTGCTACTATAGCAGTGGGATGGTACCAACTCGTTTTCACGCTGCAGGGAAATAGGCGTATGATGGCATCTACGATACCGCTGAGATGCGGCTTTGCTGCTGTCATGGCGACGTGGGATAAGACGCCGCTGGTGCTGTATGAGCTTTGCGTGGTATGGTTCTGTTTGCTTGCGGTCTTTGCGTAGATCTTTTTTTTTTCAATCATATCATCTATATGTGGAATGGATATTCCTACGGGTATGACATATCTTTCGGGTGATACATATAAAAAAGTATGAGAATGACAAAAGAAAAGAAGGAGATACATCTAGCTCCACTTCACGCTTCCACCGGCTTTTTCTTCAAGACTCCATCCACCATATGTGTCTACGAATCCCTCTCGCGTAAGATACTCCTTGTGCTCCTCGCTTCTCCATGCCAGCGTTGTGCCGAGCTTCCAGCTTGTGTCCAGCTTGTCCAGCACCAGCTCTACAAGCTGCACGTTCTCGGGTTGCTGCACCTGAGGTTTCGCCAGGATAGCGGTGAGTTCCTCCTTTGTCGCCGCGCGGTGGAACGACGAGGCCGGGTCTGGGTGGTGGTATAGAGGGAGGAGGTGAGAGTAGTTGTGAGGGACGATGTCGTTGTATGCTAGGAATTGTGAGAAATTGTGAATGAAGAGAAAAAACCCGAGATGAGGAAAAGGGTACTTACGCTGTCGAGCACCCCAGATCAATCGCTCAATGGTATATCCCTCGTTGTTAATGACAAAAATCACAGTCTTGCACTTTGCCTTGATCATGGTGCCAATCTCCTGGATTGTCAATGCCATGGATCCGTCGCCAGTAACCAGTATCGTCCTTCCCTTGTTACGCTTGTTTGCTGCCTCTAGCTCGCGCCTTGCCAAATCAGCGCCCAGCGTGGCTGCAGTCGCAAAACCAATGCTGCCGTAGTAGATTTGCGTTATGAGGGTAATGTCTTTGGGGAAGGTGATGTCGCCGATTCCGGGGTTCGAGGTACCTGTTTCGCTGATGACGACGTCACCGGATTTGAGGAAGGCTTCTATCGTGGGCCAGAGCCAGGATTGCGTTATGTGCTTGGCATCTGCGTCTAGAGGGGTGCGTGGAGGGGGAAGCTGTGGCTTGGCTATTGAGTGTTGGGCTGGTGAGGGGAGAGCCGCAGATAGAGCGGCGAGGAGTGGTTGTATGGAGGTGGATGGATAAGATGTGCCCTTGACCTGAATTTTTCATTGTTAGTACCGGAACATTGTAAATGAAGAGCGAATGTTGAGAAGTGGATGGACTTACAACAACATCGAATGGGTTAATGTGGATCACTTTCGCTTCGTTCAACTGTCTCGAGAAACCAGCCGTGTTGGTGTCACAGGGGACATATCCAAGCGTTATGACCAGATCAGCGGCTTTTGCGACTTCCTTGACACCCGGAGTACTAATTTCGCCATTCCATACGCCAACAAATGTCTCTTCGGTCTCGTCGACGATGCCTTTGCCCATGTTTGTCGAGAAGAACGGAACGTTGAGCTTCCTGACTACCTCTTGAGCTTCTTTAATGGCACCGAACCGGTGCACAAGCGCATCTACTACGATGGTTGGTTGTTTGGCCTCAGCAATAGCACTGGTAATAGCATTGATTGCTTTTTCCTGTGCCTTCTCGTCGACTTGTGGGGCCAGGCTGATTTTCTTATCCAGTAAACTCTTGTCCACCAACTCGGCACTCAGATCCAGCGGCAAGAAAATGTACACTGGCCCGCTCTTGATCACACACTCTCGGAGTACGCGGTCAATCTCGCTTGGTGCATTTTCAATATCCCAGAGCTCTGCAGCGGCAAATCGTAGCCCCTCACTGGCCTTGTTGTATACTTGGTGATTTGGCTTCGAGCCAATGCTATGATGAATCATCATATGGTTCTTCTGCATCGCGCGCGTAGTTTGCCCAACGACATGTATGACCTTTACGTTCTCAGACATGCTGCCAGCAATACCATTCAGTGCGCTCAGTTCACCGACACCATGAGTGGTGACGAAACATCCGGGCACGTTCTTGATGCGGGCATAGCCGTCTGCGGCATAAGATGCATTCAGCTCATTCTGATTGCCAGTCCACTTCAGGCCATCGACGTGGAAAATATGATCGAGGAATTGGAGGTTGAAGTCGCCTGGTACACCGAAGATCGTGTCAACACCGATTTGATGGATACGTTCCCACATGTAACGCCCGAGGGGGATTTTGTTTTCCGCCATGATGGGTAGGCCTAGCTATTACTCTGCGCTAATGTTGTTACACAGTTGGCAATGTTTCTATTGTCTTTGGATGGTTGTCCTGGAGATTATTAGTGCGTTGGCCTAAGAGTGTCGTAGGGCGTGGTAAGTAGCGGGTAACCCTGGTAAACGTACTGTAAACTTGACCCCGCAAAGACTTGGATGTGACAATGTATGTAAGCGATGTCTTGGATGACGACAAGAACAATACACAACTAGAAATAAATACACAATAGCAACAAAGGTCAAGTAGTTTCGAGCTAGGGCGCGTAGGGCGTAATGACTGACAACCGCGGGTCGGTTGGACACGGTTAGTTGATAGTGTACGTAGTGCGGGGAGCGGCCTTGCATCGGAATGCATCAGCTGGGGTTCGGAACACCAGCTGGTTTCGGAGCACAAGCACGCTCGGAGCACGGAAATATGTTGATTTTCGCAACTGCCACATTGAGAGAGCGGCACTGAAGATATGCTGCAATGTTACAGAAAAGAACATGATCTATTTGTTCTACTGAGACACTTTCCTCTGTCGTCCCCGCAACTTAGTGCTTCTCCGCATCCTTGAAGCTAGCCATCTTGAAGTCATACGGCAGCTCAAAATCTGCTTTCGGGTCACCCTCAAAAGGCTTGAAGTCTACAACGAGTGAATCCTTGACTGCAAAGACGGCATCATCGTCAAGGTACTTGCTCTTGCGGTCGAAAATTTGCGTAACAATAGGCTTGTAGCCAGGCGCCGTAAGCAAGAAATGTATATGTGCCGGTCGCATCGGGTGCCTATCGAGCGCCTGTAGGACCTTTCCGGCCGGACCATCGAAAGGAATAGGATATGGTACAGGCCGCAAACAATAAAAGCTGTATGTCCCATCCTTTCCAGTTGTGAACCTTCCCCTAAGGTTCATATCTGGTTGATTGGGATCCTGCTGCTCATACAGGCCGTTTGGTGCCGTGTGCCAGACGTCTACTACTGCACCTTCAATGGGCTTTCCAGTTTTGAAGTCGGTGACTATTCCATGCATCCAAGTACGGTCGCCTTGTTCGTTGATTTCCTTTGACACGATACAAGACCCCATGGGTAGCTCCGGTGCGTTTTCTCGGTAGAAGGGTCCCAAGATGGCAGTAGCAGTAGGTTCATCTGCAGCTGTGGAAGCGAGCTTGTATGTTATCTCATCTACAAGAGATTCAAGACCGAGAACATCGCAAAGCAGCTGGCCTTCATTGCGTTTAGAGTCGGACATGCGACCTGCTTCGTTCATCTATCCACTCTCAGTATGTGTCAGATAGGGTACAGGCTAGATATGTAGCCTGAGAAAACGTATAGACATACCAGTTGAACACCTGCCATCCACTCATCAACCGTGAGCTCATTCTCTCTCGCGAAATCGTGCAGATGCCGTATCAACCCCGCCGCAAGCTGTCGGACCCGAGGAGTAGCATTGGGCCCAGTCGCATTGATCACTGCATCCGTAAAGTTTGGGTTGAACTTGTGTTCCTTGCTACCAGATACTGCTGAGTTTCTTTCACTCATCTTGTCTTGGTGGTTTGTGTAGTATGTGATATAGTGCTAGTGTATGCAGATCAAGAGATGTGGCGCCTTCAAATACGCGCTGAGATTGCTTTGCATAACCAGACCAACTCCGAAGTAGGCTGATAGTAAACAACGAAACGTGATCAAGACCCGCCAACCGGCAACATATCGGCGGCTTTTATGCACAACGGCGTAGACCAGACGCAGATAGCTACCAAGCTGTCGACAGATATGTACTCGCCACAACGCGGCACGGGACAACATTGGATAGCGGGGTCGTAGAGTGATACTTTGCAAAGTACCGACATGAGTTACGCCAGGGATAGCAACTATCCGAGCCAGGTGCACCATCCGATACCAAAGTTACAGTTAGCCGGCGAATGCTAATAGGCGCAATACGAGATTGGTAGTCAACATGATCTCAGCAACTAGGGAATGGGGCTGCTGGTTGACGTCAAGGGTAATGCTAGACATACACATATTACCCAGCACGTTTCCAAGGCCATTTTCTGCTATTTTGGGAGGTTCCGTGCACATTCAGATATTGAATATTAAAAAGACCAGATACCTCGGCCTCTGTGATCGCTTCCAATGCTCATGAAAGATTGTAGCAACAATCTGTACTGCGCCTAAAAAATACAAACGCCTATGGTGATACCTTAGGTTGCTCAATCACTGTCATCATCCACCCTGGCCCGTTTTGTTGACCTGCCTTCGGGCTCCTGGATGCCGTATCGCTTTTCGCCCTTCTTCTCGCCCCGAACCTCGTCAATCATCTGATTAATGTTGAAAGGGTCGTCGGTATCCTTCTCGAACTGGACTGGCCCATCTCGAGCTTCTTGTAGATCAGCACCCTTGAAGCCTTCCTTCGCCTTGCCCAGAACTTCAAATTTGCTCGTCTTTGTGAGCCTGTCGTACGTCTGCCCGTCATCCTCCCCGTCATCTTGTTGTACACTCGGGCGGTAGATGCTGCTTATTGCGTCTTGAGCGGCGAAAAGGGGCTTGTCGTAATGGTTGTCCTCGTTGAAACCAGCATTGAATCCACTCGACTGATTGAACAACCGAGCATCGTACATGGACTCTCCGCTTTGTGTTGGCTTTGCCAGACCAAGCGCAACCTTCTCTGAAATATCGCGGTTCTGTTCGCGGGCAAGCATCTGAATCTTGCGCTCATTACCCATGCGCGACTGGCGGAGTTCACGCTGCAAATCCTCGCGACGCTCTTTGCGCGCATCCATTCGCTTCCGCACCTCTTCCTCCTCCGAGTCTGTTTCTGAATCGCTCTGGGATCGCCTTCGGGAGGCATTCGCACGGTCTTCTCGAGCCTGTTTTGCCAAGTTGCGCAGGTGCTCCTCCTTTTGCAACTTTTCTTTCTCTGCCAAGCGCTGTTGCATGATGGCGCGCTGCTTGACTTCCTCTCGAGCGTGCCTGTCTGCAGCTTGTAGAGCCTCGCCGAATTGCGCAAACTTATCGTTGATTGTGATGTCCTGGAGGCCCCGCCCATCAGCTGCCAGACGCTTATCTAGAGGCACTGTGTAACCCTTGGGGTTCTTCCAGTTACTAATGGGAGGCGGAATCTTCCACATTTCTTGATCTTCGGCGGTCAGTTTTCGCGGCGGAGAGTGAAGAACGGGCGGCGGAGGAGATGGCGGTCCACGAGGAATGCGTTTGTGCTTGAATTTCGGTGGTTCCATGGGATCGATCTGTCGCTGTTGAATCTTGAAGATGCGCGTCTTTCCCTGGGCCTCGCCCATCTGTGCGGTCGGGGTGTATCGCACAAAGGTGGGCTCATCGTCTTTTCGACCCTGTACATTCTTTGGTCGCTGCGCAGCAGTCTGTCCTGCTACCAGGGCCATGAGTGCCTGTTCTGTCTTCTCTTTTGTTGCTTGTACCACTTCCTGGCTCGGACGCGACAAATCCAGCTCGCCGGCATCTGCCCGTTGACGTAGCGGAATCAAGTCCTTGAAGCTCGCCTGTACGATCCTTGAGTCGCCGTGCCCGCGCCTCGCAATCTCGTCGTACTTGGTCTTGCCCTCGCCGTCGACTCTCCTTACGAGGGCATTGGATGTGGATGGTGTGCCCTTCTTGCCCATGTCCAGTGGATATTGCGCGACGTGAACCTCTGGAAACGCGCCTCCATCGCCAAAGTCCTCGGGCGCGCGGGGCCTCCAACTTTGCCTGCTGCCGTATGCGGGTGGGCCATTCTGTTTTCGTGCGACCTGCGCTTCGTACTGCTCGGAGCTCAGTACACGCGTGCTGTTGGTGAGTTCCTCCTCCTCGCCCGAGTATTTCGGCTTGGGCAGCGATTTGGACAGCGTCGCGACAGACATATTTGATGGTTATGGGAGGTCAGAGTTGGGTATCGCGACCGTAGAGATGTGCCTGGGCGGAGGCGATGGCAAGACAAGATTATTTCGTCGGGCTCGTCGGCGGGCTTGTTCTGCCGGAACCGCGTCACGTGATCTGGAGCCTGGCAGGGCATGATGGCGGGAGGCGCCATGGAGATGTGCCTCGAGCCTTCACCGGAGTTCCCACTGGGCCTCCACTCTGGTGCATACACACGCAGCCAGTCACCCTGTGCCAAGTATCATGGTTTTTTCTGGATTCATGTCACGAGTACGCGTACTACATACGGACCAAGGGTTTGTTTGGCGTCTTACACCAATGCCAATCTCCTTTTATACACACGACGCTACCGGGCGTGCATAAAGCATAAGTTCCCAGAAACAACAGTGTCATATCGGCCGTGCCAGCTCGCTTATGCGCTCCGTGGATGGCATCACTGGCCGGGGATAGCGAATGCAGGAACAGGGTCGGTCATGACAGCCACGCTGCAGCGCTCGCCCAATGTGGCTTCGCTCGTCGCCTCGAGATGGGACGGGACAAAAAGAAAGCAGGTGTTGGAAAAGCAGCGGTGTGTGTGCTTCGTTCAGGAGGAGGAGGGTAAGATTAGCCGTGAGCAAATGCTCATTTAAGAGCGAGGGACGGCGAGTCAGCCGGCAGACGAGGCGGCGCAGGAGAGGGTTGCAGTGGTGAGCAGCAGCAGCAGCAGCAGCAGCGCGCAATCGCTGGGTAGATGGCGATGTGGTGCCGTTGCCGCCCGTCCGGACGTTGAGCACACGGTCCCTCCCGGGCTGGTAACGATGGAGGCGGTGGAAAAGTTTAGTAGGAGGGCGGGTATAGCGGGTGCTATAGGTGGTGGGCGACGGGTATAGCATAGGGCTGGCTGCACATCATTCGCTCTCTTGAGGGGGCAATGTGCCATGTCGTGTAAAGGCCCGGCCACCCTAGCAGCAAATGGGCCAAGGTCGAGAATACTGGCCATGTGCAGCGCCGCAGCGTCCCAGCATCTTCCTTTGAACAGCAAAGGCACTATGTGCAATTTACCAAGGCGTACGCGCAGTCTGTGGGCCCCCTTCGTAGCAGCCATGGCAGGCTGAGTGTGCGCTCTGAAACGTTGCCCGTCATCCCTGTCTGGTGTGTGCCAGCGCACCTGGATTCCTGCAGCCATGCCGACCCATTCTCGGAAATCGTCTGGAGGAGCCTTACAACAACAACACCAGCACCAGCAGCAGAACCAGCACCCGCCGCCGCTGCGTCAACCACAACCACAACCACTCGACCCCTCCCGGCGCAACACGCTGACCGCGCACACGTCGCCCGCCCCCAAGCCCACACGCCAGCGCACAAACACAAACCCCGAGCCCCCGACCCTGCTACGTCTGCCCTCGACCACCTCGTCCTCGTCCGCTGCCGCACGTCGGCCCCCGGCCTCCCATAGTGCCCATGGCATAGACAATTCGCGCGGCCCTCCCGTCACCCTAGTTACGCGCAGTCGGAGCTCACAGAATCCCGCCGATCTCACCTATGCGCACCAGCAGTTCTCTCCCACCGCACTGGCATCGCACACTGGCCCGACCCCATTGAGCAAGCGACGCGGGGAGGAAGAAACGGGCAACTGGAACGGCCCCCCGCAAAAACAACACCACCAGCAACCACAACAAACAAGCACCACGGCGTCCCCAAGCCTCCTGCGCCCGCCCGCCCCCAGACGCAATTCCACCGCCAGCTCCCGGCCTCCGCCCCGACGAATGGCCAGCTCCACCGAGTCGTCCGAATACGATTCTGGTCCCCGCAGCCGGATGGAGGACTATCATGCGGCGCATAGCGGACGGGGAGCGCCTGCGCCCGTCACTCCAGGCACAGATGGCGAGAAGGAGGACCTGTTCCTAAACATTGCCGCAGATAGTGCGCCCAAGCAGCAGCAGCAACAGCAGCGTCCGGCAGAGACCACGGCGCGGATTGACCGGTTGAAGGTGAGACCACCCAGTCTTCAAGATGTCTTCAGATTGCAGCGACATGCGCGTACCATGGCCGCTCCACTCTGGCGGTTTCCCAGTGTAGCTGAATCATCTGCCCCCCATGCGCCGTCAACACTATGTACAGGAAGCTGACCACCACAGTCTCGAGTCGCCAGAATAAATGAACGACAGTCATACCCATCAGCTCTCCAGACGCCTTCGCCGTCGCAGTCCAGCTCTGCCACGGCAACCTCGAGCCGCATACCCTCTGTCGTAGACGCCAGGTCAGGCGGTCTCCGTCGAGGCTCACTCTTGCCCACTCCCTCCCGCTATGAGCGGTCTCAAAATTCGCCAGCACCCGAATCAGCACACCGGACACCCCAACTATCGCACAAGGCATCTTTGAGTTCGGTACGGAGGGATTCGGACCTCTCACCACGCGACTTCCTGGCCCAGTTCTCCTCAACAAGGCGCGCATCTCAGCCAGACGTCACACCCCCAAGTCGCACACCCCTCCAGCCATATAGGCCATCGAATCTTTCCCATGAACCACGTACACCCCACATAGAGACATCATTTGAAGCTGCTTCGCGCGCCGACGGTACCGAATCGCATGGCTCTACGGGACCTGCAGCGTCCGTATGGGACGAGCTGGATGAACTCAAGTCCCGAATACGCAAGATTGAAATGGGAGGCAAGATACCCTCAACGTCCGGCGCAATTGTATCTCAAGCGTCGGCAGATCGCCCACGGACAGCGAATACTTCAGCTACGACTGTGTCCTCATCGCCAAACCAACAGCGGAAGGCCAACCTGTCTCCGTCTGACTCTACAGTCGGCGCACTTACCCCTAACGGCAACAATAACAACAACAATAACAAAACCCATCCGCTTTTGAGGGAGGCGCTAGCCAAGGCCCGACAACACATATCACCAGCAGTGTATCGCACCTTGGAAGCAACAGCACAGGAGGCATTAGCACTCGCTGAAATGAGCGGCAGTGCTGGTCCTCAGGGCACACTTCATTCCGCAAGCACAATCGCCAATGGTGCAGTCGTGTCTGACCGCCAAGTTCGGCGCAAAGCTGACAACCTTTGCCGGAGTTTGACCGAGCTGTGTATAGCCCTGTGTGACACCAAGACAGGCTTCGCCAGTCCTGCTTTTCGGTCAAGTACGGCCACACTTTCTCGTCGGCCAAGCGTCCAGTTCAACGGTGAATCACCAACCATACGAGAAAGTATCGAACCCGAGAGCAACACATTGTCTGGTGTTAGTCCCAGCAGAGCAATGTCTCGCATAGAGGCTCGAAGGAGCAGTATGCTTGCCGTTGGAACTGGGGGTAATCAACGAGAAAGCAGTCAAGAGCCCTACGACGACAGGCACCTCGCGTCACGACTCCAACGAGCAGGCACAAGTCTCCATCGTGCACGCAAGAGTACCGAGGAAGATGACGATGACACAATATTGTTCCGCGCACCATCTCGTGCAATGACGTCGATTGACTTCCGGTCGCGGCAGCAACAAAATGAGAGTAACCGGTACAGCACCGGTCGACAGATTGGTTCTCGCGAGCCAATGTCTGACCTGCAGCCATCGCCGGCTATTCAGACGACATCGCACCTTCGTCGGCCCAGTGTTTCGAGCAGTACACCGTCGAATGAGCACAGTCTCTTGTTCCGTGATCAGAATCGTTTCGGCCACAATCTAGGCCGAGAGGGATCTCCGGCCCATTTCGAGAAGCCCTTGTCCGCCGGTCTACGAGCTAGAACGCAATTGAGCGTTGCCCGAAACCCAAGCAACCGACATTCAGTGGGTGGCATAACGGACCTCGGTCGCAATGTCAGCCTTGGTAGAAGGCTGAGAGGATCCAGCACTGGAGAGTAAGTAGACTAGAAGCTCTATACACAGTTCCAGCACGGAGTGGACGTTGGACACATGGCATGATGTAGAAATGCGGGTCAGTCAAAAGCTTGATTTTCACACGTGGCAAATGCCTGAGTGGAATTCTCAGAGTGAGCAGATGCAGCAGTGTTGCACACGTGTTCCTGGAAAGACAGATACGGAATGTTTGTCGTCGATTTCTTTTCTTTTTTACCTTTTGTTTTTCTAGCATCTTCAAGGAGCATCTGTGGGGATTGTATAGGCGCCGAAAAGTCGTTATGGCATTTGGCAGCATGAACTATATAGGGGGGGGGTTAGCTGAGTGCTTGTTATCCAAGAGCCATCGAGGGTTATCATGCGCGGTAGGCGCAGCTGGTCCTCCGTCACCGGCACTCTCTTCACACAGCTGATGACTGTTCGGTGTCTTTTGTTCTCTTTGTGTGTGTGTGATTTTTTTTCCTTGATAGTTCATATACCACTACGTATCTCTTTGACTTTTCTTTGCACTTGTAAATAGTATCACCTTTTTCGAGAATTGTTTTGCTGTGCTCGTCTACATATGTCTAGTGTGGGTGAAAGTGTGCTTTGTTCGGGAAGCAATTTCCCTCTTTCTGAATTCTCTTGCAGGCGATTGGACAGTGATAGGGTCGACGTATTCAAGTCGGGCAAGCGCTTTGTCACCTTGTTGTTGCTACATGGAGCAACTGCGTGAGTGAGGGCTGTTGTCAAAATGTTGATAATGCATCTGGATACTACCAGGTAACCGCAACCCTGTTTCAACGCTTGTCTCACACGAGTAATGCGCGAAGCAGGCGTTTGGCGGCTCTCGCTCGGAGGAATGCTCAGTACCTTGGTTCTCACTCTCAGTGCCACGCAAACACGTGCAGTGATATCACTTGTATTGTATACACCGCGCACATAGTCACTCAACAGCCAGAATCATGATAACTACTTTACGAATTCTCGCGAATATGATTGGTGTGACGTGATATAGGGACCATGGGGAAGTGGCCTGGTTGTACATAATAACGGCACTCAAGAGCTTCCTCAACTGAGGATGCCGCTAGAAACTGGGGAATCAGCAAGCTCGTATAACCAAATCTAAAAAAATCGGTGGGTTGACTCACATATATTCCCACAACGAAAAAAGAAAAGTGCCAGAGTGATTATCTGCTCCTGGTCCTCTCACTGTTCAGCTCTCGCCATTTCAACTGTGAATGCAGCTACGTGTGCTGTGTTGGAATACAGTTTGCTTCCCCAACAACAACGCGCTTGTTCTCCATCACCGGTACAAAGAGCTCCCCTCTCACTCCAGCCCTGTACCTACCTAGACCTCGACTATCAGTTATCTGTTCCTCAGCACTCAGTCCTCTGTCTCGACAGCAACAAACACTGTCTCTCAGCCTAGCCGCCGCCTGCCATCATTCACTACTAGCGCAAACCCGCATACGACTTCCACTTTCACCGCAGCAAACCCATATCAGAGAACAAGTGTTCTTGTTCACTTTAGTGTATCTCCAGGCAGCGCTGGCCGAATTGTCCGGTACCAACAATCACTTTCTTTGCACAGAGAGCCATTCCTTACAACGTAGCCAGCGCTCCAACCTCTTCCAACAATACGATGGTCGAAGGAATACCTAAATACGTCATGAATATTCAAGAAGAGAAAACCGACAAGCGCAGCCCGACACAGGTCCCTACGCAGGTCGCACCTTCTTCACCAGCGCCATCATCCCCCCTGCACGTCCATGCCGAACCTCAGTCAAAATCCCATCCAGCGCTAGAGTCTGCAGGCTCAGCATATAGTGAAAGCACCCAAATAATGACTGTTGCAGATACTCAAAACTCCTGTTCTGACTTGGACACGCCAGCGTTGGGTGTTGACTCGCCCAGGGGCACTGAAGCACATACCCAGGCACAACTTCAAACCCACTCGCCACCTGTGACTGAGATTTCTTTAGTTTCAGAACTTGAGGGATCTCTGGAAGAAAAGGCGCAACTACACAAAGATGCACCTGCCCCTCACACAACCTCGCTCACTACACCCCTAAGTCAGGATCAGGATGACAAGACGACCATGACGCCACCAGTTACTCCCCCTCAGGGTAACCAGAAGTCCTCAGCATCTGTATCTACGCCCAAGAGTCCCATAGCCCGTACAACAGCTACTGCGGATCAGTCACCTGATCAAGTAGTTTCCCCTCTTGTAAAGTTCAATAACCAATCTAGAATAGCAAAGCATGCGCGCTTCGAGCTCTACAAAATCTTCGAAAATACACGACACAGCATGCGCTATCAGTCTTTAAAGATGTTCATTATCGGTTCACGTGGATTCGAGCGCGCTCGTTTACTACCCACAAGGCAGACAAGGCCTCCACTGCTGAAGCGGAGGTATAGCATTGATGTCAATACTACGGGAGACTGGGGCACCTGCTTTGCAATGAACTGGGAAGAACCAGAGATCAAGGTTCGTATGGTTCATTCACCTGGAATAGTAGCTAAACAATGTGCTAACGTACAACAGTGTCCGCGTCGTCAGTGCACATCTCTCGAATTGGAACCTATACCCATTCTTTTCCACTGGAGTTTTATTCCCCATCCTGGTCGATATTCCACATTCGGCACAATGTTCCAAATGAACCCGCCGTTTAATTCCAACGTGTATCTCAGGCTGGGGGATGTCACAATTCAAAACGATGCTTTCTACCATATCAGGAGTACAAGCTGGAAGCATGGCGAGCCTTGGATGCGGGACGAAAGTCTAGATATGGCTCTGGAAGTCCTCTATCGAGATTACAATTGTGAAAATCATGGAATCGCAATCGCCAACTCCATGGTCTCACAAATATGCCTTTTCGCCGCAGAAAGCGAAGATAGCAATCCCCAGGAGTACGCTCAGTATAGAGCCCGCTTCGAGACCAAGCAATGGATTTTTCTTGTTGTCAACGATGCAATCGGTAACGTTGAGAACGACTGCTTGCAAGGAAATCACTGGTCGCTTATCGCCATGGACAGGATGCATTGCATAGTCTCGTATTACAATTCTCTGCTTCTTGACGACGACCAATCGCGACGCCTTGGTTTTCAGATCGGCCGAGGCATGCTGAAAATCCTCGGAGAAGATGTCAGAAATTGGCGATATCGAATCCAACAGTATACCCCGCATCAGGACTACCACAACCAATTCAACTACGATGATGGCGCATGCGGACCTTTCGTGTACAAGATGACGGAAGTACTGATCAAGCGCATCAAACGTTACCAATCGCATGGTGACGAAGACGAGTGCTCCCTTGAACTATGTGAGGATTTCCCGGTGGATTTCAAAAACCAGTTTCACTCATTCCTAGTTCGTTGCGAGATACAGAGGAGGATTGCCCGCTGGAAAGTCATCGTTGATGCGCCTGGTTTCGCATATGACCATGACCATGAGACCATACGTGGCGAATGTGTTGAACTAGACGACAGTCCGGTTGTTGAGTTCGAAATACCGCGCCGACCAGAAACACCTGTAGCCTGGCCTACCTCCCTGGAAGATCAGAACTACAACATGCTCGAAAACAGTAGCTGTAGCGACAGTAGCCAAGGAAGCTGCTTGAGCGAGACGACTATAGTCTTGGCGCTATCGCCTGATCCACAGGAGATTGATGCTGATGGGGATACTAACCATGACCAAGACGAAGACCGTGGGCGCTAGCACTCTCGGTCTTGGAATCAATCACGAGGAGCCCACCCCTGACGGCATACAGAGGACTATAAACTCGCCCACACCATCCGCTGCCGAAGACGATCAAGAAGAGACTGTTGGAACTTGTCTGAAGCAGCCCACTGGCGAAATATTTTTCGATACCGCTCGACTGGTTTGAGGGAAATTTACAACGGAGGTAGTTTCTTTTCGACTTGAATTGGTTGTGCTGTCTATTCGCACAAAAGAAAAAAGAAAAAAAGATGTACCATGAATTTTGCTACTGCTGCGTCTTGCAGTATACGAGTAGGACTTCTCCGGCCTTGCTTTTTGCAAGCTATCTTGTTGCTACGGCTATTGCTGGCCACCTAGTACTAACATTCAGTGCACCAGACTGAATAGAAGAGCCATCTTCTTACAGTCGGAGCACGGCGTTGTATTTAGTTTCGGAATAAAACTATTAATCATACTGTAGAAGACACAGATGCCCAACATGTGAAAGTAGACAAGGATATTTCATCCCTAAACGACTAGTATTTCGCTCATACCTTGGCCTTGGCTACCTGCGACTCCGATCGCCGTCAAGACATGTCTTACAGCTGTGGCGCGCATCTAGGCGCACACAGCCACCCATCGTCCCGCACCCACCTTCCCATTCCCATTTGCCTCCCCTTCAAAGACCTTCATACCTACCCAACCACATCATTACACATACCCACCGATATGCTGCGCAAAAACCCAACAAATCACCTAAACCGATACAGGCAGGTTGCGTGAATCAGCAAGTTTTCCACGCTGCAGGCGACCGCGGGACGATCATTCGCTGAGGGTCAGATCTCTTGGAATCGAGTGGTTCAGATGACGTAGGACCCACCCCCCTTGTTCCAAAACGCCGCGCCCTCTTTTTTTCTGTGTTGTGTTCCCATGCAACCGGTTCGCAAAAAGTTGGAATCAAGGACCCTGGGCATTGCGTTGTTAGTAGCTCACACACCCCTGTCTGGGTGGCTCCTCCGGTCGCGATGAAGGGCCCAGGCCGATCGGAGATGAGATCACTGTTGGCGTGCATGGCGTCGCATACACGGCATCGGAGGGAGAGTGGGGGTGTGTGGTTGGCTGGGCCAAGGTGGAGGGTTGTATACGTAGGTTGGTCTTGAGTATGATGAATGGTGCTGCTTGTGTGTAGTATATATTTTGGTGTGTGCTTGTTTGCACGGAGGGCTTCCTTTTTCTCTTTCTTTCTAGTTCACCTGTTGTGAGGAAATACAACTGATACCCATCCACAATCTATACTGCAATACTACTCTATCTCTATCTACACGATACCCGAAGGAGCATCTCTTTCTTGTTCTTCTTTTACCGAACACATCGTAAATACATCCAAAATGGCAGACAACAAGCAACAACCAAAAACCTACAAGCAAGCCGCAAATGACTACTACAACCAAAAATACGAAACCTGGATGCCATGGATCGAAGACCAGTATTTAAAATGGTTCACAAAAGATAACAAGGCCAGCTACGCCGCCAAACGTACGTTTCCCTCCTTCCCCTCAAACCTTTGTCACCACAACATACCCGCTAACCCACCTGCTTCAGAAAACCTCGACAAAACCAAAGTAACAGGTATCTCGCAAGTCGACAACCTCCAAGACGGCGTCAACGGCCTCGTAACGGGCCAAGTGGGCCAAGGCGGTCTCGCACAACCTATCGGCGACGCGTTGTCGAAAGAGGGAATCAATCGTGCTGAGCGCGGCGGCAAGGACGATCAGGGACGGCCGCTTGAGGGACAAGGGCCCCTGGGTGGATATGGACAGAGTGCTGTTGAGGGGGTCAAGGGAGGTGCGGGGAGTGTTGCTGATGGTGCGAAGAGTGCGGGAGGGTGGGTTGGGGGGTGGGTTGGTGGAGGGGGTGCGAAGAAATAGGTGTGTAAGGAGGTGGGTGTAACTCTGTGATGACTTGATACCTTTGAGGGAGGAGGCTAGTGCTCTGGATGTATGTGCTGTAGAGATAGGGCAGTTTTGCTTTCCAATGTAGTTTTAATCGAACTCTTTCTTTTTCTTTTCAGTTTTTGGTAGGAAGGACTTGCGTAGTCGTGCTGTGCATCTAGCATAGTTGACTGATGGATATGTAGTGATTTTGATCACTTTCATCTCGATTAGTGTCTGGATTGGACTTCTTTCTTTCGTTTTACTCTACCTGTGATGTTCATCGTTCAGTACGTCCTCCTACTTGCGGTGTAATAGCATACACATGCGCATAACATTCACAATGATTGCCTTGTTGTCTACACTAGACGACTCATCTGCATCCCTCATGTCGAACATTTATGTGTAATCTACCAGATCCAGCTTTCAACTGTTCACATCCATCCTGTCTAAAATAAGAATGTAAATTTTGTTACAGTGTTTGTGAGAGACGGCTCTAAAAGTGTAACTCTAGCCCCTCTTACTCAGCACATTCGAGCCGTGTCAGCGCTGCTGCGGTAGAGCATCGGGTTGAGAAGTTTATTAACCAAAGTATCCGTAAGTCTGTCAGTGCACTAAAAAGGGTACATCACTTGAGCGTTGAAGCGTCGCTGCTGAGAGCGAGGCGATAGTGGTGGTGCAAGCCCAAGTGCAGTGTTACTTCAAGTCTAGGTGAGATAGTAATGGCGCACCGAACGATGCGATCTTAGTAAAAGCAAGCTTTAAGATCAAGGTGCAGATCCCATCAGTAGGGATCCTGAATCCAAAAATTCCCTAGTGAAAGCAAGTACAGCTAGGGGCGATGACGAAATCAAGGCCGGGCGCATTCCGAGCGGAACGAAGCAAACGCGCTAACCACATTGCTTGGCGGTCGCGACTTTGGGGTCGATTCCATTCTCCGCAGCAGTCGCGACGACACTAATCGAACAACTACCATCAGCGTCATTCCACCCCACTCCATCTTCTTGGAGCTGCACGCATGCTCAAAAGAGTATACCCTCTTGCGCCTCTGCAGTAAAAAGAAATAGCCTGCAAAACCATGGCCTCACCACCGCACATCCCTCAGCTCAACATGTCCAGCAACCGCAAGCGTGGCAGTATATCTTCGCACTCGGGCGCACCAGCAAAGAAGCGCAAGCCTTCGAATCTACGCAATGCCTTCTCTCCCGATGCCGAATCCATCGGCGGCTCGCCACGCCAATACTCACGTTCACCATCGGTAGAAAGCAACATCACAACTTCGGTTATCAATGGTGTTGGAGGCAGCAAGAAGCGCCGTAAGAAGGGTGGCGATAGCGGAAGTGTCGCGGGGTCGAGTATAAGAGGAGGCAAAAGCGGCGATGGAAGGAGTGCAGTAGGAGGTGAAGATGAAGGAGAAGAAGAAGATGACGACGAAGACGAGATGGGCGAGGAGATGGGTATGGAGATTGAAGGCGGAATGAGTATCGAAGCACGACGCAAACAAGAAAAAGAATACGAGCGGTACGTTCTCTTCATCGAAATCTCACCCACCGCAAGTTTCTTTTCAACTAACACCATGCCACTCCAGAATGCTAGAAGACTTCATGACGCCCGCGCAAATGGACCGCTACGCAACATACCGCCGCATCCGCCTTAAGCGCGAAACCGTCCGCAAACTCGTCAATCAAACCCTCTCGCAATCCGTACCCCAGCCCATCATCATCGCCGTAACCTCGTACTCCAAAACCTTCATTGGCGAGCTCATCGATCGCGCCCTCACCGTCCGCGACGAATGGTCCGCCGTACGCACTCACCTGCCCAACCCAGACTTACCGGGCCCCATCCTAAGCCAGAGTCTAGGCAGGCCGAGCGCACATATCAAAGATGAGCGTAACAAGCCGACGAATACGGATATCCAGAGCGCAGGGTGGTACTTGAACCAGGTTGATCGCACACAGAGTATATGGAAGGAGGTGGATAAGAATGCTAGTTTACAGGAGCGATTGCGCGCTTGTGACAAGGGGCCGTTAACGCCTGCGCATCTAAGAGAGGCGCTTCGGAGGTACAAGAGGGATAGGGATGGTGGTGGTGCGGGCTTTGCGGGTATGAGTCTGGAGGGCGTGGAGAGGACAATGGGAAGGACGGGTGGGAAGAGACTCTTCAAGTGAAGGATTCAAAGGAAACTCTTTGTTGCGTGCATAGCGATGGCGTTTGGGGATACATCATTACATACATATGGCGTTCGCATCACAATGTACATTATGTTAGCAACATGGCTTTATTGCTGACCACAACAACTCTCAAAACATTTGCATACAATATTTGCATACTGCAAAGCGTGAGCTACCCCGCAGGAAAATTACATAGGGACGACACAAGGCCAGACAGGCCCGAAGAATATGAACAACAAGGTAAACCACAGACATTCAGGCATAGAGTCATCACAGTCTTGAACAATTGCATAAAGACATTATTCAGCCAAACATGGAGGCAACCTTTTCATGAGGTATTTTGTGAAGAGCTACATTTGTCATAGCCATTCATCATTCCAGTCCATCCCAGCCGAAGAGAGAACACCTTAGGAAATCATAACGCTAACCAACAACCATCTAGTTATCCTGGAGCAGCTCGTAGAAGGTATCGGCGGCAGGCTCGGCCTTGCCAGCCTCGATCTTCTTCTGGCCAAGCTTCTCCTTGGCGAAGGTAGCAGCGTAGGGGTTGAGGCGGAGCTGCACCTGGAAGTTCTTGAGAGGGTTCTTCTTTTGGGTGTGGCTGCGCTTGGTAACGGCTCCGCCACGGACGGGGCGGAGGACCTTCTGGATGTCGCTGGAGTTGATGATCTTGCTGAGGTCGGGCTGGACCATCATGGGAGATGGGAGAAGGAAGTCCTTCTTGAGCGCTGAGGGCTCAGTGGTGGATCCGTAGACCTTGTCGAGGGCGCTGAAAGCGGAAGAGGTCCAGACGATGAAGCGGCCAAGGTGACCACCGGGGGCGAGCTGGAGGAGGTTCAGGGAGTAGACGGATGAGGTCTCGACACCTGGGATGTTGCGGAAAGCAAGGACGAGCTCCTTGCCATCCTCATCAGGGTTGTAGATGACAAGAGGTCCACGGCGCTGCTTGTGGCGGCGACCACGGAGCTTACCCTTACCAGCGCGGAGCTTGCGCGAGTTGCGGGCCTTCTCAACATCAGCACCAGCACCGACGGCCTTGAGGAGAGCGACGGCAGCGGAGGTCTTCTTGATGGCGGCATCGGCGAAAGCAGTCGATGAGACGACGAGAGGAACCTCGGGGACGGTGCTGATAGCGTGGCCACGGGCAAGGAGAAGAGCAGGGCTTCCTGAAGCAGCGAGCGCAGAGGCGGTAGCGAAGCGCTTCTGGTTCAGGTTGATCTTCTGGTGCCACTTGCGCCAGACCTTGGTAGGAGCAAACATGCGGCCGGAGCGGCACATGTTACCGAAAGCAGCCTGACCAGCACGGTGAGTACCACCACCAGAGACACGGGGGATACGGGCAACAGCGCGACCAGTACCCCAGGACTCGGCAGAAGTTTGGTGACCAGCCTTCTCAGAGCTGCGTATTGTTAGATCAGTCAACGGTGCAGCTTGCGAGGAAGGCTTACACAGCGTAGGGCTGGCGGCGGTTCTTGTTCATGCCAGTGTGCACCGCGTGGACGACATCCGGGCGGATTGGGGCCTGCTGATCGTCAGAATTGAATATATTGATTAAGTGCACGATACTGCGTGCTCCCAATGCAACACCAGAGCAGACCGAGAGAGCGCCATATTGATTGCGGAACCCAGAAGTTTTCGTCAGGGCGCTGCAAGTACCCCATGAATGATCCAGCTCATTATATGCATGGAGTTTCCAACTTTCCAATCTTGCAAATCTCCCGTTTATACGCATTGATTATAGCTTCTCTCTCGATCTGTCCGTCGGGCTGCCGGTTGCATCGTATCGCGGGTGTCGAAGTGCGACGGTAGAACTGACCTTGAAGACATTGGGGACGGGGATGGTGTCCTGGGTGACCTCGCCCTTGGCAGAGACGACGGTGACGGTTGGCCTCGACATGGTGGCTGTTGGGAATTGACCTGGGTGGTTAGTTGTCGCGAAAAGAGAAGTCGTCGTCGGATTTTTGCGATGTTCTGAAGCGAGCGAATTTCGAGTGGGCGCGCTATGCCGCATTGGGAGTTGGCGGCTTTTGGGTGGTTAGCGCTGTACTCATGTTCACCTGCGTTCACCTGAGGCGAGACTGAACATCTCATGTGACGGGAGTAGTGATTTCGCAGGATTGTCTGCATAATATTGTAATTATCCTGAGACGATGCACTATGGACGTATATGCGCAGAGCTATCTAATCTTAGTCTGCTGTAGCAAAACAAGTCTCCACGAGCACCTAGGCCTGACTACATGCGACGGTTGTCCTGATGTGTAAGTAGTAAACAAGGTAAAGAAGTCTCCATCGTGACACCCTGGATCCTTCTAGCCTCCCAAGATTTTCAGACACGTCTTGGATTCGGAACGATCGTCCTGCCATCGCCGGGTACTCTATGCATCTCCTTTAAAGTGGATGAATTAAGCTATGCAAAACTGTAGGGATAGACCCAACAGTGTCTTTCTCAGCTCTTATTGCCATGACGACACTCGGGACAAGACTAATATCCTTGCAGGTAACGTGTACAATACTTTACACAGTGCTTATAGCAGCACTTGCCAGGGGGCAAGAGATGATTCGATAGTGTCTTGAATAGTGACTGCCCTATGCTCGGTCTTTGACCATAGCGCAAAAACAAAAGAAAAAGCGTAGGTAGCTGGCGCCGGTGATCTAGGGAACCATGCAGAGCAGCTAATAATAGCGTGTGTTGTGGTATTAAAACATGTGTTTGGCAGGCGGACCGTTAGTTGCTTGATGGGGGAGGTGAAGGATGCCATGCTGACTGTAGTTTCAATCCCTACTCGATAAAACTTGTCATCAACTAATTTTCGAGAAGCGTGTTCATGATAAAGTATAATGGTGACACGGAAAGCATAATAATATGGGAATGAGGGCCGGCCGGGAGTGGCCTGGTCCGTTAGTGGCTCGACGGGATATTTGTACGGAACATGCGAGAGTGAAGACTGTGGATGAGCCGGGTGGATTGAAGGGAAAGCGAATATCGAATGGGCACGTGCCATTTTGTGAGGCAAGTCGATGGATCGCCACAGGGGTGCACGAATCGCATTCGCGTTGGCAACTGAAACACACGTGGTGCAGGAGGACGGGATGGGGTTCAGGGAGCAGCGGAGGATGGGCGGGCTCGGGTCCGTGTGTGTGGGAGGGCCAGAGGAAAAAGAAAAGAGAGATGTGGGCGTAGCCAAAGGGTGTGAGCGCAAGTCAGCAGGCAACGTGTTGAAGAGACTCGCAAACTTGTCGTGATTGAGTTTGGGCGTTGGCAGGTCGTCTGGCTTCCGAAACCAAAGGGATGCAGGTGAAACCAGCAGTGGTGCTCACATGACCCAGAGGCAAATGACGCGGTGCGCTGCCGCCCTCTCACCCCGCCAACAGGTGGGTCGACGGGTATGCCATGTTGCGTTTCACGTCAGAGATGTCTGGTCCGACTGTTTTGCGTGCCTCGGTGCGGTGCGGTGCGGTGAGGCGAGGTCCAGTGGGAGGCGCGGCAAGGCGACGGCGACGGCGAGCGCTTCAAGTCGATGGCAGGGCGACGGGCGGGCGAGGACAGAGTACTGTCAGCGGTGGCTGCACCGGCGACAGGACGGCACAGGCCCTCCAGCCTCGTTCCAAGGTTTGTCGTCTGGGCCTGCCCGCCGCTGGAGATGGGGGGAGGGTTCCAGGGGGAGATGCTGGGCGACGTCGTCCCAGCTGGGCAGGCTGGCCGGGGGTTCGCCAGCGGCCAGCCGTGCGGCCAGCGGTGGTGCAGAGGGGCGGCAGCCAATGGGAGCGGGCTGGAGGCTCAGGGCCGGTGGCTGATGGCGAAAGGGCAGTTGGAGGTGCGAGAGCAGTGGCCGTGGCCGTGGGCAGTGGGCAGAGGGCGTGAACAAGTTCGCACCGCCCAAACTGCTCGGCGGGCGCGGTGGACAAGAGCGGACAGGACAGGCCACGACAGCGACGAGGCAGTAAGGCGGCGCTGGCTGCGTGGGAGGCGGGCAGGCTATGGCGTGCTAGTGGTCGCAGCTGCCTCGTAGCGCACGGCTGGCGGTTGCTATTTTGGACGTCGGCGCTTGCACACAGCAGCCACGCCTAGCGTCCCTGCCCTGGCTCCTCTCTCCCCCATGGACAATGAGCGACGCATTCACGCCGCCTCAACACTCGACCATCGCCTGCTCGCCTGCCCGCCTCCCCACGATCCCCCCTCTCCCCTCTCCCCCCCAAACACCAGGCGGCAGCGGCTCTGCCACGACCGGCTTCCATCGTCCCCTCCCAAGCTGGTCACCACACCCTGCACAAGTCTCCGCATCTGAGCCCGTCGCTCGCCCTCTGTGCGTTTGTGTGTGTGTCGCAGTGTACAATTCCTGGCCCTCTCTCGCAAACACCACCCACGCCCGCCTCGACGACCCGTACCCGCGCCATCAGTCGACTTTTTCTGCCTCTCCGCGCCGCTTTCTCCCAGGCATAGGCGCATCGCCGGCCCAGTCGCTCCTTCCCTCAGGCGCTTAGTCGAGGATCTGGTATTCTCGCTCCCATTCACCACCACTGCCACTGCCACTACTGCCACCACTGCCGTCGCCGCTGGCTACTAGGTAAGCTGCGTCTTCTCTTGTCCCCGTCACCCCTGTACCCTACGCCCTCGCTCCCACACCCCCTGCTTCGCCCTCTCGCAGCCTGTCTCGACCACTATGCGTGTCTGAGCCTGGCATTGTGTGCGTACGGGCAACCGTCACCTGGCTACTACTGCCTGCTGCTTGCTCGACTATACCCACCCTCTCTTCCGCACTCGAGTCTGTCTCAAACTCAGACACACCGTCTTCAACCTACACCTCCCTCTCCCTCCCCTCCCCCATTGCACACTTCACGTTTCGAAACACATGCGCTTGTCATGTCTACCCTACCCACAACACCACATGGCGCTGACAGTACGGCTTTGAAAAGGCCTTTCTCTACACCTAATTCTTCTTTCCCTTCCAACTCTCTTGAGCAGTCCCTTGTGACCTGCTCCAAATTACCCTCCATCTTACCTCCGGCTCCTCGTTGGCCTCGACGCGCGCGCTGCCCACCTCCCGCAACCCAGACGACACTTCCCAGATCCACTATGGTGCAGACTAGCTCGCGATCATTTATGCCCATGCCCTCGTTCGGCGCTGTATTCGGGGGAGAACACCACAACAAGGGCCATGCCGACGGGAATGGCGTTAATCTAGTGCGGCCAGCAACAAGCCCAACCACATCCTCGAGCGCGCCATTCTCCTCGTTTCACATTCACACCGAAAGCCGGGAAAGCAACTCGACAACCTCGTCCGACAACTCGCCCACCACTACCATCTCAACCATGGATTCGTCATCTGTGACCGACCCATCCCCGGGCGTGTCGCCAGAGTCGCCTCTTGGAAGAACACTCGCCCCTTCGTCATGTGTCGCTGATTTCAGGTCAAGAAGGACAGAACAGCCCTCCGGAGACTCAAGTACATTTTTCGAGCTACAACGCCCAACAACGCCTGCGAAGAAACCACGGAATCTCAAAAACCTCGGCATCAACACTGCGTCATCTCTGAGCAACCTGCGAGCGCACACCCCAGCACCTATTGCGGTTGCGCCAAAGGAGAAGAACAGTTCGGCACCTCCATCACCACTGTTCATCAAACCGCCGACACCACCCAAGCGAAGACCGTCCAATCTGAGCCTGACGATATCGACACCCGGCAGCACAGACAACAAGCCAGTACGACTCCTCATCCCTTCAACGCCATCCTTCAACCGCCCGCCCCTTCGTCATTTCCAGTCATCCCCTTCCTTGCCGTTATGTTCACCAAGCGCAAACCCGTTCGGTGGTATGCAGTTGCCTCCGCGTCCTGTTGTGAACAAACCAACTGGTCTTGCCGAAGTCCCCTTTGAAATGGAAGAAGAGGAGGACCAAGAGCCGAACTTTGACGTCCCCCAATCACGCGAGGAAAAGCCAGCAGCGTACCCCAACGGTCCCATCTGCATATACGAGGCCGGTGTATATCTCTACTTTGAGCCCACAGCTGTACAGGCCACGACTTTTGATGTCATTATCAACGTTGCAAGTGAAGTCAAAAATCCTTTCACCGCACCCTCGGGAGAATTGCAAAAGGACATCGATGCCAGACGCGTGGATGGCCCACCAGCGGAGAACATTGACTTTGCTACCCTTTCGCAGAGACCAAAGCAATCCTTTGGTATGGGCGATAACTCTCCAACGACACCCAAAGCCACGGCGCCAGTCATGCAGACGATACAGCCACGAGAGGTTGTCATTGAGGGCAAGACATACAAAACACCAGAGTACATCCATATGCCATGGGAGCATAACACCGATATCGTGCCTGACCTCCACAAGCTCGTGAGAATGATTGACGAGCGGGTACAGCAAGGAAAACGCGTACTCATTCATTGCCAGTGTGGTGTCAGTCGTTCTGCCAGTTTGATTGTCGCCTATGGTTTGTACAAAGATCCTCAAATGAGCGTGCAAGAAGCATACGACAAGGCGAAGAAGCGAAGCAAGTGGATCGGGCCCAACATGAATCTTATCATGCAGCTTCAAGAATTCCGCAACAGCTTGCTGAGGCAGAACGAGAGCCGCTCGTATCACAATCAGGGTTATGGTCGACGATCTGCTGGTCTTCCTTCAGGATCGAACAAGTACTCTTCGTACGACCGAGACGGTGGCTCAGGATCACGTACTCCGCGCACGGCACCGCTTCCTCCTGACTGCGACATGACCATGCAACGTGCTAGCACTGGAAACATGATCGCAATCTCTCCAGGTCCGCTGTCTGCGCCCACTGGTGCTTTCTCGCCTGGTTTCCGCAGGTCATGGGACTCTAGTCCATTGCATTTCGAACTCACATCCCAGCCAGCCCCGGCCACCACACCCTACGTCGATCCCAAGGGCCAAGTCGTCCCCATGGTCTCGGTGACTAGCAATGATGTGCCGACCATACATACTGAAGATATCTCCAGCGGTGAAGCAACACCGCAGTCACCCGACGATGTCCAACCCCCCTCATTTCCCAACTTTTCCCGTCAACTTCGATTACGACCCAACCTTGGCATCGACGAGGGCGCCTCATCTAGAACGGAAGAAAGGCTTTTGGCTCCTATGCAACCATCTAGCTTTGAACCCTTGAGGTCTCCTGCTGTCGCAAGTTTCAACATACCCACTTTCCCATCTTACGATACAGCAGACTCCGGGATCATGTCTCCAATCAAGACATCATTTGACAACTCTTGGCCAGCAGGCTACGATCTGGATAACGAGGAACCTGATTCTGCTCCACAGGCAATGGATGGCGTAACTCCAGGAATTTCACCACGCAGCTCCAAGCTCGACATGTCTAAAGCTATGCAGGATGATGCCAATGAATCTTACGGCCCCTTGTCAACACACGGTACTTCATTCCATCTTGGTCAACCGGCACCTTCCAAGGACCACTACGACAATGATGACACAAAATCTGCAGAAATCGCTTCGCCAGTGAAGACTCAATTCTCTGATGATATCTTTCCTAACACTAACGATCGTTTGGAGGAAGAGTCAAAGTCACCACGTGCTACCGAATTCCACATGACTCCGTTGAAGCCCAGGTTGGGAGACGAGGATCCCTTTGGCTTGACTTCACCAACTAGAGCGGATTTCAATCCTTTCGATAGGCCGAGCAGCATCGCCACTATC
Organism: Bipolaris bicolor; assembly: GCA_026262445.1. Taxonomy (NCBI): domain Eukaryota; kingdom Fungi; phylum Ascomycota; class Dothideomycetes; order Pleosporales; family Pleosporaceae; genus Bipolaris; species Bipolaris bicolor. The sequence continues at coordinate 823,407 of JAODYD010000001.1, read as the reverse complement.
AAAGCCCTTGAAACGGAAGATCGGAGACCCTCATTCCAGGCCATCCTACCGCCTTCCCATCAAACCTTTAATGGCTTCGCATCCCTGGACGGCACAGCACAGACGAATACTATTTTCGAATCTTCGTCCCCGCTGAACATGTCCGCATCGAAGCAATTCCAGTTGGCCGGACCTCGAGTAGACAGTCACAGCAATTCACCGGCGAAACAAGTTCTGAACCGCGGCGGTGCGCATACAACGACCCCATTTGCGCTTCCTAAAGCACCAGCCACCCCTCGGACCCCGAGCGAAACCTTCCTCTCTACTCCCGGAAAGGCCATTCGAACAAGGTTTTCATCTCCAAACATGAACGAACAACGGAAATTACAGAAGCTGCAAACCGAGATCCAATCGAAACTGCCAAGGGCAGCGGTTCCTCGACATGCTGCAGACGACATTGACGCTCTCATGTCACCCCGTGCAGAAGAATTCACTAGGAACCCCTTCCGCTTTGAACTGCAGAGCCCTGGTGAGGACGCAAGCCCGGTTTCATCAAACGGGACGATCAAGGATGGCCGAAACGGCCATACTGCATGGGAGGACCCGATGCCGCGGCACTGGACGCCTGAGAAGGCTACTGCTGATCCCCGAAGTCCCGTACAGACTGGAGTCAGCCCAATTGTCCGCAACATTTGGGATGTGCTATGAGCAAAAGCGGAGACATTTCGAGAGCCTAGACCTGGATTCGTAAAGTGAAATTCCAGTTCAATGACTCGCTACGGATGTTCGGGAAGTATACCCGATATCAAGGCTCAGTTACCCCGACCGCCAGGCCAGAAATTTCGTAGTTTCTCGCAGAGGAATTGCTCCTTCCCTCGGAAATTGCGACGCCACCAACACTGAGCGTTTGAACTTTGGATGGTCTCAAATCGCATCAGCTCGTCTTGCAATTCGACAACATTTGTAAGACGTTTTGTTTGGATCGGCAGCCCCGACAAGTACCATCAAGACAGTACCGACCTATTTCTTCTTTTTGCGGTCAGCTTTTCTTTGTGTCAAGACTCTGTTTCTCTTTCCAAGCCCGTCTTTCCAAAAACGGCTTCAACCATTTGTGCCTTGTGGGGGACTAATGCGCGTTGAGTTACGCAAACAAAAGTGTAATGTCCTAGTTTCTAGTGCCTAGTTCCGCCAACCCTCCACGGCCTTCCACTCATTTTTTGGTCAAAGCATCCCCTCCTCTTTTCTCTCTCACTATCACTCTCTATCTCTCTTGTTCAAACCAGCAATCATCACTACACTCTCGCTGCTTTGTATATCTACGTCGTACCTTTTTCTCCTTTTTTTTTCTCTTTATTGGTTTGATCCCCCTCAGTATCGATGTTACGAGCCATGCAAAGCGCTGCACCCCATTCAGCGGAAAGTACATACCCTCCAATTGTTTTGGGGTTGTATCCTTGGTTGTTTTTCCTTTGTGTTTTTCCTCTTTTTCTTCTTTACTATCACTGTTTTCTTTATCTGCTTGGCACATCCTCATCCAACCAGCAGTAGGCGTTTTTTTGTGTCCTTTTTGGGGAAATTCTTCGCAGGATAAGGGAGGGTTTTCTTTTCTTAAGGAAAGATGGAAAGTAAGGGAAAGGCTCGATCTGGGAAAAGATCCAATTGAGTTAGTTTAAGTGTGTGTGTCCGTGTATCTGGATAACTTTATTTAAGGGGGTTTCCTTTTTTGCCTACTTTATTACCCCTCGTCCTCTTTCTCTCGCTGTGCTGCTATGGATCTCTATACCCAGGCGAGGTCAAAGGTAGTACTACCCAACTTTTTCTTTGTTTCCTTCTTCCTTTATTGGTGGGAAAGAGAGGAAAGGGAAGGTGCAATTGGATGGGGCTGTATACATGAATGGAAATCACATATACATTTACATACCACTACACATGAGTTGCACGTGATGAATCTTGATGCTTACGTGATTGTGGATTACATATGGTGCAATAGGTACATGTTACTTTAATAAGCAATACCATAACCTCAGCAGTTCTAGTTTCGAACCTTTTTTTTTCAGTCAGCGGAGGAGATTAGTTTGCTGATGCATAATTTGAACGTCATCAATATGCAGACAACGACACGTGAGGTCAGCAGTTGTTTTTTTCTCGTTTCTTTGTAGTCACTTTGAAATCAAGAACATGGCACATGATTGGAGAAAAAGCGTGATGACGATTCTATTCTGGCAAAAACTACATACGTTGATTTCCCTCTTTGCATCGTCGCGAGACTACAAGGTGTAAAAAAAGGGAAGGAAGAAGATGATTTGGCCGTAATAATAGTTTATATAGTAGTAGGTTTGGAAATGCCCTCGAAAAAAGAGGAAGACACACAAAAACGTGCAGAAACGACAGGTGATTTTTCGTTGGACTCGTGCACGTACATGAGCCCCTCTTGTAACAAGCGAGAGTGTAGACATAATGCTATGTCCCGCGCCCTCCCTTACCCGGTATTTGAAGAAAAAGCGAGTGTGAGAAAGAGAAAACTCGCGTCTATAAAGGAAAAAAAGAAAAGAAAAGTCAAGCTGGTTGACTTTTCTTGGGCCGCATCGAGCAACCGGCAATCGGTTGAAGAAGAAGAAAATAAAAAGCATTTGAGCGAAGGTGGGGAAATAAGACAGCAATCGAAAAAAAAGCAAAATAAACAAATAGACGAAGCACAAGAATATACACCTTGGGGTAAGGGAGGCGGGGGAGGAGGTTGGAGAGACTGGGACCCAACGCAGCACTTGCGTGGTGTCGTCAACAAAAAAAGAAAGTACACACACTGTGGAGTTGCTTTAGAAAGCAACTCGACCCAACCTTAAAAACGCCATTAAAAACAAAAACCAATAAATGCAAGAAACCCGGCAAATGTTATACCCGGGTTTTATGGGGGGTATCCTGGAGCAAGTGAATTGCTCGTGTACATGTTAATGAGGTAAAATTATTTCTCACTCATTGACAATGCCTAGTAGACATATGTTGCAGTCCTGCCCAAAGAAGGCTTAGTAGAGTATCCTTTGTCAGGCTCGCCAGATCTGGGAGCCCATCTGACATCTTCTGGGCCATATCGGCGACTGAACTGCACATCGTTGGGGTCGAAGCTAGGCTGGCGTCCAATCTCTCCGTAGAGCTTAGGTCTTCCAGAACGTCCGCGATCTTCGGAGCCACGAACGGGCGATACTGTACGGTACGACTCGTTGCGGCTCGGCATGGATGGGCGCGGCGTCGTCTTGTAGGAAGTGGTGGGCTCTACCGGACGGTTGGCGCCAATCGGGGGTTTGCCGATTGGCGATGGCGATGGCGACCGTTGGTAGCGTGATGGTTCGCGCGGCACGTGACGAGCAGCGGTTGGAATTTCATCCGGGCGGACAGAGACACCGCCTCCACTAACCGGGTAATAATAAACCTTCTTAGTGCTGCTGGGCGTAGTCTGCTGTACCGGTGGGATGGTGGAGAAGGCATCTCTTTCGGGGTTGGCATATTGCTCAGAAGTAGTGGCTTCGCGTAGACCAGAAGATCGAGGCGCAGTTGGCTCCTTCCTGCGCGAGGACGATGGGTGGATGGGCATCGTCGATGAGCGGTGGAAAGCTGGTGGTGCAGGGGGCGGCGAAGTCTCAGTACGTCGTGGTAGTCGTTCGGTGTAGGAACGCTGGGGGATTCCACGTCCAAGCTCAATGGGCGACGATGTCGAGTGCTTGAACATGGGAGGACGCCTCTCTTCAGTGCGCCTCTCCTCAGCCCAATCCACGACCTCGGGAATGCCACGATCAGTTCGATCGGTTTCGCGACGCGACATTGAAGGGCGATCCTTGTTAGGCCTGGCGGAAGACCTACGCACAGGAGCCTCTGCGCGAGAAGCCTCGCGGCGGGAAGAGCGGGGTTCGGCGGCATAGTAGTCGCGCGAGGATGCTCTAGCAGGCATAGGGCGAGATGACGTTATCTCCTCTTCAACCTGCGCACGCGACTTGTGCTGATACCGAAGTGCCTCCTCGGCCTGTACGCTCATCTTGCGGTGAGTGGGCAGGGTAGTGTGGCGTGCCTCTTCGTAGGATCGGCGCTCTTCAGCAGCCTTGCGCCGAGCATCTTCTTCAGTGCGAATCTTGTATCCCGATTCGTGGCGCGCCTTTTCGTCGGCTGATGATTCACTCTCAGCAGATGCGAATTTGCGGTCGCTGCGGACTTCCTTAGCACGTGCCTTTTCACGTTCTGATCGACCGCGGTCTTCCTTGGCATATCTGCTGCTTTTTGAAGGCTCTTTTTCGCGACTGGATCGGGGTGGCGCAGTCGGCTTAGATGTGTAAGTTTGGTGGTGGGAGCGTTCACGCTCACGCTCACGCTCGCGTTCCTGATAACGGCTGGCATCGTCACGCGACGATTGAGGTGCGCGGTACTCTGTGGCGTATCGCGTGGGGCCATTTGCAGTAAAAGACGAACCACCAGGTGTTGGAACGTCGAAGCGCGCAGTCCTGTCGCGTGGCGCAGCGGCTTGTCTTGCGGCCTTTTCCTTGCGCAACTTGTCAAGCTCGAGGACTGCGTGGTAGTGAGCCCGCTTTTCGTCGTCGATGAGGCATTCGTAGGCTTGCTGGATGCGGTGAAACTCCTCCTGCTTCTGCTCTTTCAATGCGGGATCTGTGACTTTGTCGGGATGGCACTTGAGTACCAGTTTGCGGTATGTGGACTTGATGATGGCGGCGGTGGCATTCTTGTCGAGGCCGAGGGCCTTGTAGTGGTCGGGCGTGGGATCCAGGTCCATGGTGTTTGTGTGTATGTGAAAGGGGTGGTGGGGGGTTTGGAGGGGGAAGTAGTGCTAATCGATTGCGCGGTGGGGCTTCGCGTATACTTTATAGAGAGCCCGTCGAGGCGGTAGGGCGACTGTTGGGCTGGCACAGGCACAGGGGAAGAGTCAATGCAGCCAATGCCTGTGGCGGAGCTAGGATGGATGGGATGGACGGCGTGGCTGGTATGTATACGCAGACAGGCAGCGCCACAATTTAGGGGATAGGTAGCGAGAGAGAGGCCCGGAAGGCGCTTGGTGGCGAAGGGCTTTAAGGAGAGTCGGGTATGTGGTGCGTGAGTGCGTGGTGCTTGGGTGGTGAGAGCGGAAGACGGACAGCGGACAGCGGACGGCGAACGTGTCTGGGCAAGGGGGATGACGAGGATGGCTGGGCCGGGTTACTTTCGCTGACCTAAGGAAGAGTGGACCGAGCCGCGAACACAGACGCTCGCATCGAAGACCCCAGAAGGTCGTAGTGATGGCGAAAAAAAGGCGGATTAAACAAGCCTGACAAAGAAAGTGGTTGTGCTTAGGACGCCAGTAATGAGGCTGTGTTGTCTTGTTTTCTTTTACTTTTTCCTCTCTTGCGCCGCAACAATGCCTTCGATTAGCTGCCTCGTGGTTGCCCGGCAGCGCTGCTCTACGGGTGTGGAATTGCGGTGTGGATGCTGCGACGTCACCGTTTCAGCGACGCCAATATGCTGCTATGCCAATAAAATGCGGCGGGCAATGGTTGGCATCGATCGCACGCCGTCGTGGGTGATGATGGCGATGAAGGGGAGAGTCACAAAAAAAAAACAGGGCAGTCGAGGGAGGATGTGGACAGACGGACAGCAGTATGGTCAAATCAGTCAGCCAGCCTGCAAGCAGCTGGGGCGTTGCGGTTTACTATAACGCTGCGCCAGGATTGATGAGTAGGCCGGCTCTAGGAGACCCCCTGGCGATGCTGCGGCTGGTGTGTATTGCCTCGCGCAAGCATGACTGGCTTACCCAACTTCGCGCGGGTGGTAGTGGTCCTGTACTCAGGGCTGAAGGCTGTCACGGCACCGCGTGCTTTCGGCTTCCGTCCGCCTTCTCCTACACCTAGACCAGGCCCTTCCGTGGGGCCATGCCATCGCATCGCGCAAGCCGCCGCCGCCGCTTCACATGAGCATGCTGCACGTCGCATCGGTCACGGCGCCTAGGAAACATCCAGTCCAATCACGCCCACCAGCGGCCACATGGTCGTTTGAGACTTGGGGCTCCATAGCATCTGATAGGATTATTCCCCTCAGCCGGCATGACTTGCGAGGCCCAGCAAGCGAGCCAGAACGGTCAGCATCCCCGCTGAAGACACTTTGCAACACACAGCGAATCCACGCCGCCGTCCTGATCACAGATGGAGCACACTGCAACCGAAGGCACACGGCCGGCTCCCCGTCACGCCCAACATCCAACCAGACCTGTCTTCGGCCTGACCAGCCCTCTGAGACAACCTGATGCCGAATTCTCAACCACCCGTCACCAGGTCTCGGTGGCCCTAGGGCACCGTGGCATGACTGCGCATCCTCCGCACCGCAGCTGGCTCATGGAGGGGCCCCCCGGTGGGCCATCAAAACTCGGGTCAGGGCACGGCGCTTGCGTCGCCAGGCTGACGATTTTTTGTCCCATGTGAGATTTGTTCCCACTCGATCCGTCCCGAATTGGCACCTGTTAGGCCCTGGCGTGGTTGGACGATAAGATACGCCTATGCGGGGTGAGGCGGGGCTCTTCTGCGTGTCACGCCCAATAATGACATATCCTACCCACGGGCTCCTGGCGAAGCAGGTCCCTCTACGTGGTCCTCCACTATTGCGCAGCACAACTGGCAATGAACATGTCTTGTGCACACGAGAGAACAGGTGCTGGCCACCAGGCATGATATCATGTCCGACAGGTACGCTGCACTGCACATGTCATCCCACATCAGCCACCTCATTCACTCCTCATCTGGACACCTCCATACGGGCACTTGAACGTCGACTACGATCGGCTTATGGTGCCCGGTAGGCTTCCCAGCAATCCTTGGGCCCAGGTATGCTGCGTTGACCACTGTCGTTGTCTCAATACGCGCCGTCTCTGCACCTCCAAAAGCCCGACCCGTCCTGCATTCATTGTTGAGACATGCATGTCCTGCATTCCTCAGTTTTTTACTATGGTTCTCTCCTCTCCACCACGCCTCATTATTCTCAAGGGCAACACCAGTGAGGCTTGACGTCGGGACAAGGTTCCCATCACCGGATGGGGGCTGACGCCATGTAACATTCGGCGCAAGAGATGCATCAGCCTGGCTTCTCATAGTACCATCTTGCATCGAGTCAGGCATGCCTTGACGTGGCAGCCCTGTATCGCAGCCCAAGTTGTGCCCTGCTATTGACTTGATGGTCAAGTCAACTAAGGAGATTTTGTTGCTAGTTTGCCCTGGATCGCTCCAGAATTCTACGCTTTGCACTAGGCTACCACTATCGCTCTGTGTGGCTTGGTCCAAGGGCTGAGTCCTCCACCGTACTGTCTCGACGCCTCGTCCTCGATGGATATGACCGCAGATGCTCAACTTGGGGCGGATCTTCGACAATCTTCGTAACAAAGCTGGGCACCCTTCTCTGCCGTCTCGTGAAGCTTCTGTCGATCCATCGCAATGTCCTTTTGGCGGTGTATGAGTCACGACAACGTCTACCCCATCTGGAATCTTATTCCATACGTCTTCAGCTTCCTCTGCTCGGTACTGGAAGGCCCAATTCGCTTGTTGGGGCGTATACGGACTACCAAATACCGTGAACCGTGTTCCCGGTCCGTTTGGTGAGGTAAGCTCGACCGTAGTAGTGGTATGCTCAAGGTACGTAATCGACTTTGACTCGACCAACAATTTTTTGCACGCCGTGGGGTCTTGGTCGCCAGGCCATTTCCACGAGCCCTTGTTTTTGTTGAAAAACGGCGCATCGAGTGTGATTTCGTGATTGCCTGCTCAGGAAGGAACAAGAGAAAAAAAACTCATCAGCCCCACCAACCATTTCAATGCAGACGGGAATGTAAATTACCGGCAACCACAATTTTGGCTTCAAAGTCTTGCCTCTCTATCCATTCCACAGCTTTTTTTAATTCGCTATAGCTCCCTTGATTTGTCAAGTCGCCGGCGTGGATGAGCACGTCACCTCGAGGTAGCTTGGGTGTCTGGTTGTGTGTATCCGATACGCACACTATGCGCGTTTTGCGCATGCATGGTGTTGAAACGGGTGCGGGCATTTGCTTGGACACGTGTGGGGTGGTTGCAGAGGGGAGGAGGGGTTGTGGTTCGGGTGGGCACCAACCAACTACACCTCACCAAGCTAATCCCTCACCGACATTAGAAAGGACAAGACCACACACACACACACACACAAAAAACTAGACTTTTTCTAGCCAATAAGGCTAGAATGCAATATAGGAATAGAAAGTAGACGTGGTGAAAGAAAGAGGGAAAAGAGGTTTGCAAATCAAGATCATGGGTCGTGCATACGTCATACCTATACATCACTTCCCCCCCCCCTCCCTTCTCCCATTCTAGACCCCGTAGGTACCTGGCATCCCCTCTTCAGCCTCACGAGTCTTGCAAGATAGCAGTGGCATCATATTGCTTGTTCCCGCCCGCAAGTCCCTGAAGTGATGGACAGGCACACCCGTCTGTGGCAAACGGACAAAGTCCCTTTTGTGATCGTCCTAGTCTATCTCTCTCCGGACACGAGGGGAGGGGTGAGGGGCCTGACTGTACTTGCTTGTTGTCGCCGCACCTCGGCCTGTTGACCCTTTTTTTTTTTCTCCCTTCCCTTCGCCACCGCCACCCCACCACATTGACGCCAAGGCTTTTCCGAGTAACTTGCCGCGTGCTGCCCGCTGTCAAAGTTGTTTGGTTCAGGGTTGAGATGCAAGTCATTAGTCTTTTTTAACCTTTTTTTTTTACTTTTTCTGCGGCAGATGTGGAAGGAGGCGTGTGTTGTGGGTGATCTTTGGTGGATGGAGACTAGTGTAGTCTGTTTCAGAAAACGGGATTGCAACGTCACGTGTGGGGCTGTAAAGATGTGGGTATAGGGGGGTTACAGGAGGATAGTCATTGTGATTGTTTGGTTTGTGGCGTAGCAGTGACAGTGCATCTGGGGGTGCTAGGAACTTTACTCCTTTTTGGGAGTTAGTGTATAGTACTCTGTGGAGAGGGAAAGGGGCCGTTGTAGGATGTAGAGTCTTGTGTTGTATGTAGGAGAACGAGAGATGCTGTGAAAACTTAACACTTGGATCTTGGTGAGATATGTGTATAGACTTAGTAATAGGGTCTTTTGTTGTAATGGTTCATATCGTTGAAAATAGGAGACCTGTTCTGTTTTTCCATGTATTTGACTATTTGCATTTCAAGCTTCAAAATCCTAATTCCCTTCCAGACGCATGCACAAGGACGATTTATCGAAATGTTACGATTTAACTCATATCATAAATTCATCGTACTTCACAGCGTACATGTTCTTCTCTTAGTAACTTAGCATATCATTGTTGCCAAGAGCAAGTCTGTGGTGGTAATGTTTCTAGAAGCACACTTGTGTCATTCCGAAGGACTTACAACCCGCTAGCTAAACAAGCATACCAGTAACACATCATCGATCACATGAGCATATATGAAGATAGTAGATTAACCTTTGAAGTATTTCTAGACGGATGATATCCATATAAAAATATCAGAATGATATAACTATTATCGTTGACTAAAGAGCATTTAGTATAAATATTGTGGATGGATCTATCAGATATCTGCAAACACCGTCGACTTTGTGGGATTAGACAAGTGAGAGAGCATATTTTCTGTTCGTCAACGCACACAAAACGGGTTCCTTCTTGGTAAACCTGTTTTCGATGAATTATGTACTTGAACAATAACAGTACTGCATAACACTCCTCAAACATTATCAAGACAGTCTCTAGGCTGATACAGTAATTTCCAGTACACGCCTTACCCAACCATCTTTCATCACGCCAAAACGCAATGTCAGAGCCATGTCTACCTAAAGGGGTGTATCAACTTTCCTACGGTTTACACAACCTTTTGTTTTCCATCCAACTCAGTGATTGGCAAAGTTCAAATCATGATTGGTACTACAGGCGATCCACCAACTTTACATTGGGCAAAAGTACCACTCAAGTCAGGCCAAGCAATCACTTCCACTCACGTCAGCCTGAAGAAAGAGTGAATAACTATACGTGGAGGAGGGTTCGGCCCAACGAAGGGCAGTCGCGTGGTGAGAAAAGCTGGGCCGTCCTTCTTGCCTTGCTCACCTTCACCCACGGTCTCAGTATCCCGCTACAACCACCCACCGTGGCATTTATTCAAATTTTCTCATCTCGCTTTTTTTTTTGTGCGGCGAGGTATAACATCATTCGCAACCCGTATTCTTCCACCGTCGAACAAGGTCGATCGTTTTCCTTGGTCAAGCAAATATCTAGTATGGGACAAATAGATCCGCAATCGCGCATCAGCTTGAACTGACGAAATATTTCAGCATTCTCAACTTTTTTTTTCTAGAGGTCCACACACAGACGTCGCACCGTATCTTACTTGTACCCGACTTCCCACTGCAATTCTGCGACGATATCAATCAAACCGCTCAAAGATGGATGCGACTACCAACAACACGAACAATTTGGAACATCTAGTACACGACAGCGACACTACTACTACCGTTAACCCTTCCACACTAACGCGACCAACACCGATCCAGCCTATTACCACGGTTGTGCCCGTGCTAGACAGAACTGTATACAATGAAGCCGAAGAGACAGAAGGTAGCGAGCGAACACTCGACTACGTCCGAGTCCAGCTCAAGGCATTGCAATACCTAGCATCCCTCCCGGCAGATATGCTCAGCGGACAGCAAGCCTGCGAGTGGACGCAAATGATCTCGCCATCGAATTTCAAGCCAACAGCGCAAGAAGCACTGCGTCTATGCTACTACCTGCGCTCCCAAGGCTTCGACACGTTTGCCAAGTTCAAGCACGGATACATGAAACTTTACGTTGCAAACCAGGAGTCGTACACGCGGAATCCACGTGTCGACGTGCTGTATTGGAAGCAAGATGTCAAGACCAACGACGTCAGCTATCAGTGTTCTCCCAGGACACCAGGGCTAGTGGTAGGAGGCAGACGCAACGCTGTTCCGATGATACCACTACATTCCGCTGAGGGTCGAGCGCTTTACGACTACTACCACCGTTTCCATGACGAGCAACGAATGGAAGAGCAACAAAGGCAAGACCAGCGTTCGCTGGGTAGCCTTGCAACTCTCGCATCTGCAGCAGAAATCCGATTGCAAAACTTGGTCGCTGATGAGAATCCTGATCTGGGGTAAGTAGCCCCATGCTCCTTCACGCATATTCTGGTAGTATATACTAAAAGATCAAAACAGTGAAATTGAAGTCACGCTTATGCAGCTGGAAGAATACCGCGCACAGCTCCGTGGGGATTAGTATATCCCTGTGTCTAATGGTCCAGTTAGAGACGCTCTAAGGTTGATGTGGGTTAGATGGAGCGAACAAGTGGGTGAGTTGAGGAGGGTACGCGCGCTCTGGGGGGTTTCCATGGGTATACGTCGCGCGAGTGTTTGATGGTGTACTAAGTTTTTTTTGGATGGATGGGGCTTGGCTGCGTTTTCCTGGGAAAGTATGGCCTTTTTTGGGGGTTGAGTCTTTTTCACCTCGGGTATGTACGTACCGCTGATAGGCAAATGGATATGCAGATAGTATGTGCACCGCGGTACTGGATAGCATAGCGTATGTACCGAGGCTAATGACGACGGGAATAGACATGTGGACGATAAGTACGTATAGTGGCGCTAGGCGGCCACAAAAGGGCTGCCGTGTAATCAAAAACAAGATATACAGTAATGAGATGCTTGCTATGCTTGGCGCACATGGAAATCAAGTTTTCTAGAAGGAAACTTGTTCCCACGCACCCCCCCTTAGCAGGCATGAGCACGTGTACACAAAGTATCGGAAGCCAGTGCTTCTGTTCCATTGTTAGTTGAGCGCGGATTACGAAAGAGTGGACGATGCATGACAACACCGGAAAAGCTCCGATGGCGGTGCATGTCGTTGTATTATGCATCGGGACGCCTGACTAGTCAGCAATCACCAAGTTTATATATGAGTATATATGTATACACGGGTAGAGTCATGCTGCGGATGCAGTGTATTTTTTTTTATTAAAGGGGGAATCCTGCGTGCTCAAGGGTATCTGTCGTCAATAAAGTGTGGCGCGTGTTAATCAAGCTGTTGTTTGGGAAAGGACAGATGCAAGACGCAAGACGCGGATGCTCACAATACAAGCCTTGGCAACCATCTGTACCAGGCACGGACGCGTAGCGGACCGCTGTCTGCAGCCCACACGGACCAGATTACCAATGATACGATGAACCAAATTGCCTGGCACGGAGGGCGTTGACCTGCATGTTGAACCCAGCGCGGGAAATTGAGCTCACGGACACGGCCTTTGCAGAGAGGTGTTTGCGGGGAAAGGCAGTGGGACGGCTTTGGCCCATGGGACAGAAAGGGCTTTGGCACAAGGGCAGCAATGGGAATGTCATGGGGAGCGCCGGAAACTCGACAAAATAAAAGCAGGGCAAGGCAGCGACAAAGGATGGAACAAGAGGTTGGTCGATATATCGATGCAAGTATGCGCTAGGTGCAGCGGCGCACGTAGATCAGTTGGCCAAGCGAGAGGTAATCGGGTGTGCGCGACGCGCTCACGACGCGGGGGGCCCGTCCGGTGCATCCGGCAGCTGTGGTGATGGGAAAAATGAAGGATGGATGTTTTTTTGCGTTTGCAAAGTGGTTGTTGTCGTGCGTGAGTGGGTGTGGATGGAGATGAGACTAGCAAGGCAGAAAGATAGGGATTTGCCGTTTGCAGGCTGCTGCTGCTGCTGTGGTGAGCAGCGACGATGCAGGGCTTACTACTGGCTGGCTGGGAGCCTTGTCAGCGACTCCCGCCGAGCTGGAACGGATGACTGGGTGGAAGTTTGAGACGAAGATGGGCGTGGGTGTCGAGGGGGTGCAGAGGGAGGGTGATGGGGGTTGGGATGTGGATGATGGGCGATGGGAGGGTGATGGGAGAATGGGTGGTCTTGGGCGGGTGGTGGATAGAGAAGCGGAAGGTGGTGGTGGTGAGGCGTGGGCAGGCGCGTTGGGGCGGTGATGGAACTGGGCTAGTGCGGCGCAGAGGCCACCTTGTCACAGACAGGCTGATAGCAGGCGCCGGCAGCGAGGTCAAGAGGCACAGCAGGGCGATGGAAGCGGCGCAGAAAGGCAGCGCAGGCGTCGAGAGACTGTCTGGCTCGGGGTGCCTGCGAGCAAGACGCGCTCGTCGGCGCCGTTGGAGGTCGCGAAAAATTTCCTCTACTCCCTGAAACGGGACGCACGGACCAGGACACTAGCCCGTTCCTGGTGGTGATCCAGCCTACTTAATGACCTGTTCATTCTCTTAGATAGGCCCGCAGCCCACCTTCTCCGACGCGCTCGCGGCACCGCATCGAGTTACCATCCCGTCACGTGACAACTCCAGTGCTGCGCCCACGGCACCCCCCGCCACAGAGGCTTGTGTGTGTGCCTTTGTGTTTGTGTGTGCACTTGGTGCGCCTTCGATGGCATTCGCCTGCGGGCCCATAGTAGTAATTTCTAATCCCTCTGGCCGCGCGCCCATAGCCAGACCCACCCGCTGGTCACGATGAGGTTTGTCGCATATCCCACGGCTGCTGCTGCATGCATGTCGCGCTAACCCTGCCATAGTGCCACCAGATTGGACCGTCTCGTCACGTAAGTGCACCCGACTCCAGCTTTGCACATGGCTTTGCACCCCATCCCGACAACGCCAGAAAGAACAAAAATACTCGCCATGCCCCTCGCATACCACGCCCTGCCATGCATTCCCCCCAACGTGGCATTGCCCCTCTTGTCCCCTCTGACCCACCCTTGTCGCCTGCTCGCTAACCCGCGCCAAGGCTCCTCGAGACTGGCAGCACAGCGTTGATCCGCAACACAGCAGCCGACCAGCTTGCTGACGTCCAGAAACAACATCCCGATGAACTGTTCAACCTCCTCACCCGTGTCATCCCTTACCTCAGGTCAAAGAGCTGGGAGACTCGAGTCGCTGCCGCCAAGGCCATTGGCGGCATTGCCGCTAACGCCGACAAGTTTGATCCCAATGCTGATGACGATGATGCCGATGAACCCACCAAACCCGGCGTCAAGGCCGAGTCGAATCACAATGTCAAGTCCGAAGACAGCAATGGCGCCGTCAAGAAAGAAGAAAACGGCGACGCTGCCTTGCCCCCTCTCTCCCACGGACTCGATCTAGCTACCCTCGACCTGCCCTCCATCCTCAAGTTTGGTAAAGTCCTAGCTTCCTCTGGTGCAAAGGAGCATGACTACAAGCTGGCTGCCATGGACCCCGCCGAGCGCCTGGAGTACCAGAAGAGCACCCTCCTCAAGCGCCTTGGCTTCGAGGGTCCATGGACCGAGGACCTCTCACCACCCCACGAAATCATGCCTCAAACACCCGGGCCCAAGACACCTGCGCCAAATCGCATCGACACAAATGTCCCACGTGCCGACAGCTCAAATCTAGCCTCTTCTCCTCCCCCTGCATTGGCCACGCCCAACGGCCAGGGGCTAAGTAAAAGACAGCAAAACGCCCTCAAGCGCAAGCAAAAAAAGAATGCTGCCGGGGGTGCTAACAAGGTCCAAATCGTTGATTTTAACGCAAACTCACGCAAAGATTCACAGTCAGATGCAGTAGAAACCCCCAGTCGCCCCCATCCAATTGCCCTTAAGCTCGAAAAGACCGAGAACGGCGACGAAGGCGACAGTGGTGTAAACGACTACTTTTCGCTCGAGCGCAACGGCGGAGACGACGACGCAAAGTTTGTCAAGGAGTTCAAGGGCGCGCCCGTACCCGAAAAGTCGTCGTTTCAGGCCGAGGCTGTAGAGGCTGGGCTAGAGTGGCCATTCGAACGTGTGTGTTCGTATCTTGCTGTCGAACTTTTTGATTTCACCTGGGAGGTCCGTCATGGGGCTGCCATGGGTCTTCGAGAAATCCTCCGTGTGCACGGCGCCGGCGCCGGCAGGCGGAAAGGGCTCACTCGAGCCGAGAATGATCAGCTCAATCAACAATGGCTCAACGACCTGGCATGTCGCATGATCTGCATCTTCATGCTCGATCGCTTTGCAGACTTCACTGGTGATAATGTCATTGCACCAATACGTGAAACTGCAGGACAAGCACTCGGTTCCTTGCTGCAATACATGACTGGCGACAATGTGCTGGCAACTTTCAGAGTCCTCAATCGCCTAATCATGAATCAGGACTTACCTGTTGACACCAACCCTCTCAGTGCACCCTGGGCCCTTTGCCAGGGCGGCATGATTGGTTTGCGGTACCTTGTCGCTGTGCGAAACGATCTGCTCCTTCAAGATGGTACTTTGATGGATGGTGTGCTCGCTGCAGTCACCAATGGCTTGAGTAATGACGATGATGATGTACGAGCCATCAGTGCTGCAACGCTAATTCCCGTCGTAAAGGAATTCATCGAGATGCGGCCCAAGGCACTCGAAGGATTGATGAATGTCGTCTGGTCATGTCTCTCCAGTTTGCAGGATGATCTCAGCGCTAGTACCGGTTTCATCATGGACTTGCTGGCTAAGCTCTGCGGTTTCCCTCAAGTCCTCGAGGCAATGCAAGCAAACGCTCGCCAAGACCCAAGCCAGTCATTCCACGAGCTCGTCCCTCGCCTCTTCCCCTTCCTACGACATACCATTACTAGCGTTCGTGCGGCTGTGTTGCGTGCACTAATCACATTCCTCAATATTCAAAGCCAAGACTCAGATGGCTGGATAGACAGCAAGGCGTTGCAGCTGATATTCCAGAACATCTTGCTTGAGCGCAATGAAGGCGTTCTGAAGCTCTCAATGCAGCTTTGGAATGCCGTAGTTGCAAGCTTGGGTAGTCAATTACCCAACCATCTGGAGCCCGTATTGGATGCGATTGTTCCCCTCACCCTTACACCCATCGGAGTCTCTCGCCACCCCATTTCCCTGGACAAGTCGCTTCTCATCAAGCCTTCAGGGCAAGCCATGGGACCACCACCGAATACTGAGACGAGCCGGAAATCGACACCGCCCGACGGTGCCGAACCCGCCCAAAAGAGGAGAAAGAAGTCCCGCCCAGGAAAAGACGACATGGCAATACCAGCACCATCTTCTCAATCTCACAACGTCGACGGACATATGATTACCGGAGATCTGGAACTCATTGGAGCAGATGTCATGATCAGGTCCAGAACCTCCGCAGCCCAAGCTCTGGGAACAGCCATGGGCGCCTGGCCCGAAGAATCGCGACTTCAGGCTTTCAAGTCCAGGCTGGTAAGCCCACTGTCTTCACCCAACTCCACGACTCAATTGACGGCTGCCATCATTATCGAAGAGTTTGGAAAGAACCTGAAAACCAAGGACGCATTGGCCGAGTTGTTCGTCCAACACCTGCTGCCCATGGTAGAAGGCGAGAGGCCTCTGGCCTACGAGGATCTTGTGCCAAAACTTCAGATCGTTCGCACGCAATGTTCGTCGTTGCTCCACATCTTCCAGGAAGCACACGTGCAGAACCTGCCAAACCTTTCAACTATCGTCCAAGGATTGCCATTTACAAACAACTATGCTTTTGGAGTTGCAGATGCCGAAAAGCTGGTCACTGTGCAATACGAGAAGCTGAAGAAGGCTATGACGCCTTCCTCGCGTATGATCGCTGCAGCCAACCTAGAGACGACGCGCAAAGAAGTAGAGGCCAGCATCCAGGAAGCCAAGAACATCAAGGAAGAGCGCGATATTCGAATCAAGGCTGCTGCTGCTGGCGCACTTGTGGCGCTCGACTCGCCTCCCAAGAAACCATCACCACCTATCAAGGCCATGATGGATAGCATCAAGAAGGAGGAGAATGTGGAATTGCAAAAACGTTCTGCAGCTGCAGTTGCCGGTTACATTGTACACCTGGTCAATGGCAAGAGATCGGGCGTGGTGAACAAGGTTGTCGGCAACCTGGTCAAATTCTACTGCATGGAGACGGCAGAAACTCCCGAATTCGCTGGGCAATCGCACATTGAGACCGGCATCCTGACGCTTAAGAAAGACGAAGACGTACGCGACCATCCAGACGCTGCTCGATTCGCAGAGGAGTCACGGGCTGCGAGAATCACCAAGCGTGGTGCACGCGAGGGCCTGGAGCAGGTTGTTGAACGTTTCGGTGCCGAGGTTTTCGAAAAGGTGCCCATTCTGAAGGACCTGATTGAGCGGCCGATCAAGGAGGCATTCATCGAAGCGTCGTTGCCTCCGCAAATCTTCAATGAAGACGGCGTCTTTGGACAAGAAGTTGTCGATGGCCTGTCGACTTTACGCGCTCTGGTAGGCAAGCTGCATCCAAGCGTGAGAAGTTTTGTTAAGGAACTCCTTCCACTCATTGCCAGGGCTTTACAGAGCAAGCTGTACGTACTGCGGTACGCAGCTGCTAAGTGCTTCGCGACCATTTGCAGCGTCATGTCTGTCGAGGGTATTACAATGCTTGTCGAGAGTGTGCTGCCCACCATTAGCGATGGTGGTAACGTGCATGCTCGCCAGGGAGCAATCGAGTGCATCTACCACCTCATTCACGTCATGGACGATGCAATCCTGCCATATGTCATCTTCCTCATCACTCCTGTCCTTGGACGAATGAGTGATTCAGACAACGACGTTCGATTACTCGCCACAACCAGCTTCGCTACACTGGTCAAACTCGTACCACTCGAGTCGGGTATTCCCGATCCACCAGGTCTTCCAGAGTCTCTGCTCAAAGGCCGAGACCGAGAGCGCAAGTTTGTTGCTCAAATGCTCGACGCCAAGAAGGTGGAGCCTTTCGAGATTCCTGTCGGCATCAAGGCAACGCTCCGTTCCTATCAACAAGATGGTGTCAACTGGCTGGCATTCCTTAATCGGTATAACCTCCACGGCATCCTCTGTGACGACATGGGTCTTGGTAAGACTCTGCAAACTCTTTGCATGGTGGCTAGTGACCATCATATGCGTGCCGACGAGTTTGCCAAATCTGGAGATCCAAACTTCCGTCGCCTACCGTCTCTCATCGTGTGCCCGCCCACCCTGTCTGGTCACTGGCAGCAGGAGATTCGCCAATATGCGCCTTTCCTTAGCTGCGTTGCTTACGTAGGCTCGCCACCAATCCGAAGTCAGTACAGAAACGAACTTGACAAAGTAGACATTGTCATCACTTCCTACGACATTTGCCGCAACGACGCCGATATCCTCAAGCCCATCAACTGGAACTACTGTGTCCTAGACGAGGGACACTTGATCAAGAATTCAAAGTCAAAGACAAGCCAGGCTGTCAAGCAGTTCCAGTCCAATCACCGCCTCATCCTCTCCGGAACGCCAATTCAAAACAACGTTCTTGAGCTGTGGTCCTTGTTTGACTTCCTCATGCCAGGTTTCCTTGGTACCGAAAAGGTCTTCCAGGAGCGTTTTGCCAAGCCCATTGCTGCATCTCGGTTTGCAAAGAGCTCGTCAAAGGAGCAAGAACGGGGTGCTTTGGCAATTGAGGCTCTTCACAAGCAAGTGTTGCCCTTCCTCCTTCGTCGTCTCAAGGAAGAGGTTCTGGATGATCTACCACCCAAGATCCTACAGAACTACTACTGCGATCTTTCCGAGCTGCAGCGCAACCTCTTTGACGATTTCACCAAACGTCAAGGCAAAGAAATCCAGTCCAAGGCTGGTAATGCCGATCGTGAAAGCAAGCAACACATTTTCCAGGCTTTGCAGTACATGAAGAAACTTTGCAACTCACCTTCGCTTGTTGTCAAGGGCCCCACCAACAAAGCGTACGAGTCAACTCAACAGTACCTCAAAAAGCACAACACTACGATTGACGATATTGCGCACGCACCCAAGCTCGGGGCTCTCAAGGATTTGCTTGTCGATTGTGGTATTGGAGCATCAGACGTTGTCAGCGACAAGTCGGCAAACGCGAACGGCGACTTACCCGAAGCTGTCTCCCAGCATCGTGCCCTCGTCTTCTGTCAGATGAAGGAGATGCTCGACATGGTGCAGCATAATGTGCTCGAGAAGTTGCTGCCATCCGTTCAGTTTATGCGTCTGGACGGTGGTGTTGAAGCCACCAAGCGACAAGAAATTGTCAACAAGTTCAACACAGATCCGTCTTACGACGTCTTGCTTCTTACCACTAGTGTTGGTGGTCTCGGTCTCAATCTGACTGGTGCTGACACCGTCATCTTCGTCGAGCACGACTGGAACCCGCAAAAGGATATCCAAGCCATGGATCGCGCGCATCGTATTGGTCAAAAGAAGGTAGTCAACGTCTACCGCATTGTTACGCGCGGTACCCTGGAGGAGAAGATCCTGAAGTACGTATTCACCTTTTCCCGAAATTACATGGTCACAAACGCTAACCCTCGTGAATAGTCTCCAACGATTCAAAATCGACGTTGCCTCGACGGTTGTCAACCAACAAAACGCCGGTCTGCAGTCGATGCAAACGGATCAGATCCTTGATCTCTTCAACGTATCTGCTGATTCAAACGATCCTTCTGCTTTGCCTGCACCACCTTCAAATGCCAAGGACGACGGCACTGGAATCGACGAAAACGACGCTGTCGATGCCACGGGCGCGCTGAGAGAAAAGGGCAAGAAGGGCTTCTTGGATGAACTGGGCGATCTCTGGGACGAGAAGCAGTACGACGAAGAGTTTGACCTCGACGGCTTCCTGGGCAAGATGAAAGCTTAGGGTTTGAAAGAAAGACAATTGGGCGATAAGAAACCTGGTGGTACAACAGGCAAAATGTGTTTGAGTGTTTAAGCAGAAAAACTCTCCTTCTTGTTTTGTCACAGGAATTGGGAGGCGGCGTTTCAACGGTGTTTTTCTTTTCCTCTTCTTTTTTTCTTTCTGACGTCTTATTGATTGTATGACGTAAGGGCTGGGTGGGCGGACGGACGGACGGACGGACGGGGCAGATGCGAGACCAGTTGCGTCGGATTCTTTTCTTTTCTTCTTTTTGCTTTTCAAACTCGGCTCTTTACCCCGAGGCAAAGGAGACGAGAGCGGAGAGAGCTACCGAAGTATGCGTGTGCGTGTTCGCGTATGTGTGTATTAGCATGGCGTTTTGAGCGGGCATTTTGGGTCGCGTTGGAGAAGTTTTAACTCCCCCCCTCTTGCTGTTTTTCTCTTCTTTTTGATAGGATGAGGGGGGGCCCAATGGGAATGTATGCATGTATGTAACTATGTATGTATCGAAGTAAAGAAGGAGAGCGTTAGGTTATGTGTGTATGGAACAGTTGGGATATATGAAATGCTTTTGTTTTTGTATGACGTCTTTGTGTTCTTTCTTTTGTCCTTGTCGCTATCTACTTGTGTGGGGTTTGGTGATGGACTGCGACACATGTCGTTGTCTCATATACAAAGTCCGATTGTGAGGGCATCTGATCGGGCACTTGAACGGTTTTGTTTGCAGTTGGCGACGGAGTTGTGACAACGGATATATATGTACATGCTTTTCTCGCTGGCCATGTCGTTTGGGACGCTGTATGGGATATCGTAGGGAGGCTGTCAGTTACAGAATTTACAAAGCCCAACTATGTCTCCGTACTGTGGGGGTGCACAGCCGTTTCTTAGAGCGTGGACGTGTGAGTTTCCATATTGCATGAAGATACCCGGGAAGATGATACGGAAATCCTCTGGTACAGTTCCAAGACACGTGTTTTGTGTGTACGGAAAATAGTAGCTGTAGGGTAGCGATGAATAAACCTCTGGTCGGGTATGCTTTTGTTCCTGAGATCACATGGTCACTGTGTGAAGGTCGTTTCCGATTAACAGTCGTAGTCTCAAGCAAAGCTCTCATAAAACCCAAAGATATACATAGCGACTGTAAGATTCTGGCTAATATGGGCTTTTTCTCATTTCATCCGGCATGTCACGACCGCGCGTCATATAGGCGGGGATCCTTGGAGATGACCAGGCGTGGGTTCACAGAGATTGCAGAAAGGGAACGGGAACCGGCACCAGGCTGTGGAGTTTGCATCCTCCAAGGAAAATATGGAGTGCCATTTTTCGGTTCCTATTAGAATGTGTCATGACCCTGTTAGTAATAATGCCCACGTCAACCATTGGGTTCCATTGGACTTGAGCGTGGAGCTGCTGATGTCAGCAAGGCCATTTCACACGGTAAAGACTTGCTTCTGATAGGACGTCCTTCCAACTGGTGAGTAAGGTAGATCTCAGAATGGTATCGTAGGGATCCTGGAAATAACACGCGGCCAGCCAGAGAGAAAAGAAGATCGGTCCAGGGGCTTCACTGCATCCAGGATGACTTGGAATCAAGTCGTAGCAAAACAACGGAAAGGGCTGGCAACTGGAGGCTTGTCATGTCACATGGCGCTTCTCAAAGTCCATAATGGATCCCAGACTTGCCCATCGCAATTTGTTTTCTGGACTTGTTTTAGTTGAATCGGTACGCTGGGTGCGCAAGGTCGAGCCTCAGAGGTCAATCGGGTTGTGCGACTGGCCACTGACACAGGGTATGATCAATGGGAATGTTTGGAAGATCTCCGGGTATCCGCCTCATGGTGGGGTGTCCCGGAATGGCGCACCCATACCTGGAGCCTTGCCTGCCCATGGATTGTGAGAGGTATTCCTAGGTATGATTCTCCAAGCTGGAATGCCAATGACGTCATCGGGATCTGAACTCAGGGGAATGCTTTTTGGCGAGTGGTCCGTAGATGGCTTTTGGGAACCCCTGGTATTACGCACTCGTCCATGTAGATAGTAATATTAAAAGGTGGATGCGCCCGGTCATGGCCACGCTCAGATGAGATCAGCAAGGGCCGAGTGAGATTCCGATACGTCGAGTCTGGGTATTTGGAAACATGAAATCTCGACGGACTGACACTACGTATTCCAAGCGCATGTTGAATGCAACGTAATGGTGGTGGGTGGGCCGGGAGTGGAGGTATGAAGTCGTTGTTTCAAGGCAGGCGATGATCGTTTGGTCAGCGAAACTTCGATGATGCCTGTAGCGTCAGTTAGCTGTGTCAAACATGATGTCAGCAGAGAAGTGTAAGGAGAGAACAGGGCTTCAGATATGGAAGAGAGGATTTGCTTGTGTTGTGAGGCGAGCTGTTGGGTAAGACAAAAATCAAATGTCAACGGGTGTGCAAGACGTACAAGGCAAGTGTGGGGCGGCCCCTGTTGATCAAGGACGCTTCAGGAGGGGCCTCCCGCTCATTGCGCACTGATCGCGTCGTGTAGGTGGTGTACTTACGTACTAGTAGCTACTCTAAGTCTCGTTATCGCAGCACGGCACTGTTGTTTCCGCACGGTTCCGAGTTTGTTTGTATAAGTGCCGGTCGTAGCTTCTCCGAAGGGTCTGTGTGGCTGTTGCCGATGTGCAAAGCAACTGGGTCCACACGGCAAAAGGAATATACTCGAAATCTGGCAGTCCTAGAAACGTGTAGGATGGATGTTGTCTGACGGGCACTGGTTCCTCGCTGTTCTAGTAGTAAACGACTGAAGTACCATCACATAGCTCTGACAACGCGCCATTGTTCTTGCATTTTCCACGAATTGATTGTGCACAACACCACAGATGCAAATGCAACACCAATCCCCTCTGGTTAAGTTTATTTGGCAGCCACCACCGAAACCTTATCAAGGAACCATACCCCTCATGCAAGCATTGAGTTTTCTCCCTTTTCCTTATACATATGGATGATCATTGTTGTTTCCTCTAGAAGTACGAATGTTTCTCCAAAATTAGGTAGGCCGCCACCACCGACAACCCAATAATCTAAATCCAAATGTTTGACTTGGTAGTCAAAGATTTGCCATCTGAGTCGAGTAGAGTGGCTTCGGCGTCTCGGCGGCAAGATAACAATATACAATGCATGTCGGCAGCATGCAAAGCATATGGGAAGTGACAAAGGCGAAACTAAGTTCAAGTCCGTAAGCGCTCAATAGGTATAATATATCGGCCAAAAGTCCCACAATGGAAAGCAGATAGCTCATCCATCTTTCCAGCTTTACCAGGCTTAGTGCTGCCACACCATGAGAATCTCTGTTGCTTTCGTCGCTGCCCTTACCAGCTCGGTCCTAGCCATAGGTGTACAGGCCCGGGTCCATGGAAACTACCAGCGCTTGTCACAGCCCTCAACCCACTACAGCACGGCCCCGAGAGTACAGTGCAGATTCGTTGCGAGGGATACAGAGAATGCTAACCGGGTAGTAACTCAAGACAACTGGGCGGGTGCCATGCTCTCCAAGAAGCTTTGTGCGGGTAACTTTGCCTCTGCCACGGGGCGTTTTACGATTCCGATACCCAAGCACACTGGCGCCTCGAACGACACAGAATGGGGGTCCGCATGGGTGGGTATTAGTGACTATACCTTTGAGTCCCAACTACAAGGTGGTGTGGACTGGGCCGTTGAAAGATCCGGCAAGGCATCATACACGGCATGGTACGAGGGGTTCCATTACGAGACGTCTTATCTGGACGATTTCAACGTTACAGGCGGGGATGTGATCCAGGTGGATATAGCGACTACATCGGCGACCACGGGGAACGTTCGATTGATCAACGTTAGCACTGGCAACAACATCAGCGTGGATGTGACAGCGCCTCCAGACACCTTCTTGACCGGCGACAATGCAGAATGGATCATGGAAGACTTTTCCGCTGGAAGGCGTTTGCCGCTGGCAAATTTCGGGAGTGTGGTGTTCACAAATGCTAGTGCCAAGATGAGCACTGGTCGGGTGGAGGATCTGAGGGGTGCTACGATTATCAAGATGGTCGTGGATGACAAGCTAGTTGCTGATAGTGTTATCGATAGCCTATCGCAGATTACAATCAAGTATGTCAAGTAAGAAGAGCTGACGGTCTGGCTACGAAGAAAACGCATTGAGTAGTGTTACTGTTTAGTTCAAGGAGCACCATGAACGTACATAATAATAATAATCAAAGACCAATCGCTATGTAGATGTGACCTATAGAGCAAAGTGGCGGTATTGGACATTAGTGAATCATCTGACCGCCTGATTTCGGGTGCAAAGGAGGACCAGGGTGGGTGCCATGACAGGTCCAAAACGGCAGACTGTTGGCATGGAGAACCATACGATCGACATTGATTAAGTGACGGGGGTGGAATGCAACGGGCAGGGGTGTGGACACAGATGCTATTGCCAATGGCCAACCGGGATATTTTTAACTTTGAGCATAGTATTCTGGCTGAATGCAGGCGTGGGGCACGTGTTGTGAGGGCATCCGAGGCGGTCAGGGAGCCGACAACAAACGTTGCTGGTTGGGGGGTGTGTTCCGCCAGGCCAAAGAAACAAGAGTGCCGCTGGGCAAGGAGCCGTGGGAACGATGACGACAGCCGGCGACGACATGGCGAGGGTTTTTTAGTGGTCTGGACCTTGTTGAGAAAAAGATGAGGCCGAGATGAGCTGGGAGCAGCGAGGGGGACGGTGACAGAGTAAGACCCGAACGGGCGAGGGAGCAGTAGCGCTAGGCCGGATGCGGCGACGCCCCAAGGCTTAATTTCCACTGGCTTGGCAAGGCGGCGAAGCAGTTCCGTCCATCCACACCGAAGCCAATGCAACGCCGTCGGCTTGCTCCACCCCAATCCATATGCATGTGCACACGCCCACACGCCCACAGCTGCGCGTCTGAGGAGAGTGCATCGCCGCCAGCAACAGGTGAGACGTGTGTGGGTAAGCATGTACTATGTGGGTGTGTGCAGCGCACGACCAAAGGAGCTGACGCTGCGGTCCACCGCTGCGAGGGCGCGACGGGAAAAGTGTTTGCAAACAAAAAGAAAATCGCTGACACACCCTGCATACACTGCAACGCTGACACCTTGGCCGTGCAGCCTATTTCGGGACAGCCATGGCCATGTCGCAGGCGCGCAATGGCAATGCTGGTGCATGGCAATGGCGCGTGGAGAGTGGTGCCGCCGCCGTATCGCAGTCGCAGTGGAGGGGTTGCGTTCAACGGGCTGCGCGATAAGACGTTTCTCCTGAGCAAGCTGAGCATTCCCTGCTGCGATCGCCAGCCAGCACACGACTCGAATGGGTGCCAGCGGGTGCAAGTTGACGCCTCGTCTCCCGCTTCAGGGCGCCTCGACGCCGGTTCATTTAGCCAACACGAGAGCCACGGCCGCTATTAGCAGGCAACCTGCCCATGTCGTCCTAGCATCAGGCACGTCCGCCCTGCCACTGGCCAGCCGACCGCCGGGGGGCCACTTGGGACCTGCGTTAGTCCTGACACCCGCTGGACCACTTGCATGGCCTCGACGTCTCCGCCCCTGTCGCCTGTCCTGTCCACCCCCCTTTCAGTGGCCACATGTTTCCGGCCCGCGCTACGACGCTTGCAATCTCCCTTTGCTACATAAGCTGACGAAGTGCTCGCCCTCCAACTTTTCTTCTCCACTTCACAGCCAACTTTCGAGCATCAAGTCCCTGACCTTCGAGTCGTCCATTCGTTGTCCTCAACCTAATACTATCCTTAATAATTCAATCTCGCCAACTCTCTTCCAACCTCTCCCACCAACCACTTCATCTTTTACTTTTCAAGTTCTAATACCCAACAATCAAAATGCGTTACACCATTGCCATCGCTGCCTTCGCCGGCCTCGCCGCCGCTGCTCCCAGCTACAACGCCTACCCAGCCTACCCTGAGGTCCCGGCTCCTGCTCCCTCCTCTGAGCCTTGCACCACTGAGGTTACCCACCCCGCTACCTCGGTCCCCGTCTACCCGGCCGAGACTCCCAGCCTTCCTCCCACCTACCCGGCTGAGACCCCCTCCAAGCCAGCCCCCACCTACCCGGCTGAGACCCCCTCCAAGCCAGCTCCCACCTACCCGGCTGAGACTCCCTCCAAGCCAGCTCCCACCTACCCGGCTGAGACTCCCTCCAAGCCGGCTCCTACCTACCCGGCTGAGACTCCCAAGGTTCCTGTTCCCCAGGAGAGCCACCCCGTCTACCCCGCCGAGACTCCCTCCAAGCCTGCTCCTACCTACCCCGCTGAGACCCCCAAGGTCCCCAGCCCTAGCTCCACCTCTTGCCTGAGCTCCACCACCATCACCGTCACCGTCCCCTACCCCACCGGTACTGGTGTTCCTCCTTCTCCTTACACTCCTGGCAAGCCTTCCGTCCCTGTTGCTCCTTACCCATCTGTCCCAGTTGGCGGTGCTCCTTACCCATCTGTCCCTGCCGGTACCGGTGTTCCCCCTGCCGGCACTGGATACCCCACCAAGACCGGTGGCTACGTCAAGCCTTCCGCTCCTCCTGAGTTCAGCGGTGCCGCCTCTGCTCTCAACGTCGGTGGCTTCGTTGCTGGTGTCGGTGCTTTTGCTGCTTTCTTCTTGTAAATGTCATCTTCTTCAATCGAGCTTGCTACTTAGTAGGCTATGACTTTACATGAGTGCATTGCATAGGTTTAGGTCTTCGCTTATAGGTACGCCCTTGGTATCGCAAAGGGTAATTGTAATTAGTTGGGTCGATTAGTAGCAATTGAACTTGAAACACCATTTTTCGATTTGACTGATATATGTGCTTTGTGGCTTCCGACTGTGAACACTTTCCAATCTTCCTTAGACCACTTTGAACGAATGAATATTTCTTGTACAGAACCTCATTCGTAGACCACTACCACAGAACGAAAGGGAAAGCCATAGCGCCACCATACCCTTTGAAATGCACTCGAATTTCTCCATTGAACTACCCCGGGGCCTCCGCACTAGGAAAAATCCCCATTCCAAACATGGCAACCCAGCGCGCCCTTGCACCCAAGACCATCAAATCTCCGGTGTTTCCCAATCGAGACACACACAAACCAACCCCAGTCACACACACACACACACACACACACACACACACACACCTCTGGCTATGCCTGACACGTGGGTGGCCTTATTGCGCAAAAAAAAACCAATCCCTGTCCACCCGCACACCTCGTTTTCCCGTGTCCTTCATTTCCGCAATTTTTATTCTCTACTTGCACCGTTTTTAATCAAAAATTTTATTCACACCCCTCTGCTTCCCGCCACCAAGGCTTCTTAGCATGGGGAAACAAGCATACTAGCCCCCATTTTTTTTTTTGCGCAATCGCTTTCCCCCCCCCCCCTAAAATAGAGAGATTAAAGTAGTGTGGTCCTTGCGTGTTTGCCCTGCCCCATTGCTATATACGAATATTAATGGTTCGTGTTGTTCTGTATTTGGGTATTGTTAATGCAAACCCATGTTTTTCTGAAATACTTATGGACTTTTGAGGTACAATTTTTTTTTTCCCGTGGGAGTCACGGTACTACCTAGCGGGAAGCGCAAAAAGGCCTTGTAAGACCGATTGGAATTCGGCGGTATTATTGCCCACCGCTTCCCCCTCGTTTGTCGCAGAGGGTGTCAGATGGCGGGCGGCGTATTTATGCATACGAGGGAGAGTGAGGCCTTGTGTGCATAAGCTTCGGGGTGAAGAAGGGGGATATCGCGCGTTAGAGTGTGTGCGCCTCAGGCATGCATGCATGTATGCATGTGCGACGTTCGTATCTTGTTGTAAGCTTCATGATGGAGTAATGCTACTCCGCAAATTACATTCCTATGTTGTTTCTTTCCTTCTTTTCTTGTTCTTTCGGTCTCGTTCTCCTTGCATCCACATCGCCGTGCCATGGGCTTCCCTTTAATCTATCTAAGTTGTCGCCGGATGCTTCACGACTCGCGAATAAAGTTTATACAGGCTTATAGTTCATAAAAAACTGATTTCTTTCCTGCCTTTTTGTGGCTAAAAAAGACTTCGCGTGAAGAGGGAAGTTTTGTGGCTTACGGGAAATTCATGGGTGGTGGAATCAGCGGGGGCCTTTTGCGTTTCATTAGGCGGCGTTGTTGGCGCTTTTGGGTTGAGGCTCCGGAGCCGCTGCTGCGTAAAATGGGTTTCCGTGTAAGCACTACGTACCATGTGTGCATCGTACCGGTGGTAAAGGGCCGGGTGGCGCGTTTGCAGGAGGGAAGATACCGTCGTGTAGAGATTGGGTTTGCTTATGTGGGTGTTGGTGTGTATATGTGGGTAGATTAGATTTGTGATGTCTGTGAGGACTTTGGAGGTTTCTTGCATTTCACGTCCATGTTAACACAACCGATTTTGATATTTTTTTTGCAGCTGTCTCGAAACTTTTAGACGTCAAGTGGTTGGTATGCTAATTATCATAGAAAAATTCTCAACGATTGACAGGAAATGTGGGGGTACCGAATACCCTTTGCTGCGTGCCCAAGGTCCTGCCATACGATTGGGAACATGCTTTTTTGTTTAGATCCATTACAACATGATTGCCAGTACAATGTATTAGTGTAGATTCTATCTTCTGAACTATGTCTTATTTTGGGACTGTCGCAGTTAACCTGCAATATCTGGTGAATAGAGTGGCGGTGATTTCTCCTCCATCAAACACCCAGCACAAGGCAGAGACGGTACGAGGCATCGATGTCAATATTGGTAACCCACCAACCAGCCTAGGGTAATGAGACTCTACAAGACAGAATCTGCGTTGGCTAGGACAGCAACCGGACCTCTTTAAGATCAGACTGTCACGTAGTCCCTACTGAAAAGTCACAACCCGTCATGAGAATCATCGCGATCCTTTCGGCCTTTGCGGCCACAGGTCTCGCAATACCGTTCAATAATTCAACTGCAGAGCTCACACCGCGGGTATTCGACAAAAACCCCAGAGGCTGCCCAACCTCCTTCATTCAACCATATGGCGCATTGCCAAAAGGTCGCACCTTCGCGCCCCGAGAAACCTTCCAAATCAGCGCAATGAAACCTACCGAATTTTTTCCACCCGACGGCTGGGTGGGTACAACCGCAAGAGACAAATGCACCGTCTTCAACATACCCTTGGATGCCGACAGAGCCAGAGGCAAAACCTGCAATCTCGTCTTAAACTTCCCCGACAACAAGCAAGCACCAGGCGTATCCCGCATGGTCGGCCCAGGCCACTTCATGTTCCATCCCTTTGCCCACCGCGCCCGGATCCCACTTCCTATCGTGACAACCTGGAGTAATAAACCTCCGCTTAGTGCTGCACCCCCGATTACCACAAAGCAGCTTGGTCCCGGCCACAATTACGTTCTTAGCTCAGGGCCATGCTATGTTTCTCGGGAACAAAAGGGAATAGTGGTGAGGAGCGGTATGCTGTGCTCTAAGGACACTCTGTGGTGGTTTAAACAGAGCGACGACAGGTGTCCTATGGGACTCTTTCTGATCATTTCCGAGCCGGATGGTCATGATTAGTAGGGTTGGGATGGGACAAGGGGCAGCTACTGAGGTGGAATGTAATGAAGACCATGACTGTTGTATCATTTAGTTTCCATTGTCTGGGGAAGATGGGATTTTTGTAACATCTGACTTCTGGATACAAGGTTTGGGTGGACATTGTAGAGGTCGAAGGTTAATTAATTCCAAAGCACATTCAATGAGATACCAATCCTTCAACTGGTCATTTGCACATGCTTCTTTGGCTCGATGTTCGTTCCATTTCAATGTAGACGGATGCTATAGTTGTTCTAGACCTACCTTGGAAGTTCAGATGCTCTAGTGCTACTATAGCAGGCAATTCGCATAGCGTGAGGCCGAGGGCGGGGCTCTATCGATAGTGAGTCACGCTAGTGGCGGGGATTCGGAGGAGTCAACTCTAGAAAATCGTTCCCCGCCACGGTCATTTCTCATCAACACCAAAAATGTCTATTGACTTCCCTCGCGAGGAGGAGCGCGTGCTTGCGCGATGGAAGGAGATCGACGCCTTCCTGAGGCAAGTTGAGCTGGTAAGTGGTTGCGAATTCCTGCGCCCTTTTTCAGCATACTTCACGTGCCCCTCTGTCGGCTTGTCTGTTGTGATCTTGCCTTATTATAGCTATGTTGCATAGCCTGTGACAGACATATCTGGCGTTTTTTGTACTAATCCTACCCAGTCCAAAGGCAAAGAACCATACACCTTCTACGATGGACCGCCATTCGCGACCGGACTGCCGCATTATGGCCATCTCTTAGCGTCCACCATCAAGGACATCATTCCGCGCTACTGGTCCATGAAGGGTCGTTATGTTGAGCGGAGATTCGGTTGGGATACTCACGGCGTTCCGATCGAGTACGAAATCGACAAGGAACTGGGCATGTCTGGACGTGATGCTGTGCGCGAGATTGGAATTGCAAAGTACAACGAAAAGTGCCGCGCCATTGTCATGAGATATGCGGCCGAATGGAGAACTACCATTGACCGTCTTGGGCGCTGGATCGATTTCGACAACGACTACAAGACCATGGATACCAACTTCATGGAATCCGAGTGGTGGGTGTTCAAGCGCCTCTTCGACAAGGGCGCTGTATACCGTGGGTACAAGGTCATGCCCTACAGTACAGCACTGGCAACGCCTCTCAGTAACTTTGAGGCTTCCCAAAACTACAAAGACGTCCAAGATCCGGCAGTCGTTGTCACATTCCCACTTGTCAACGATCCAAACACATGCTTATTGGCATGGTAAGTATTTCTGCTCACATTCTGCTTGTCAATTTCCATACATTGGCAAACCTAGCTTGCTTTCGTGGGCATGTGCTAATGTGGTTACAACAGGACCACAACTCCATGGACACTGCCATCCAACACTGGTCTCTGCGCACACCCCGACTTCGAATACGTCAAGATCCTCGACGAAGCATCCGGCAAACACTATGTTCTCCTCGAATCCCTGCTACGTACACTCTACAAAGACCCCAAGAAGGCCAAGTTCAAGATTGTTGAGAAGCTCAAGGGCAAGGATATGCTAGGCTGGAAGTACGAGCCCCTCTTTGACTACCTGTACGATGAGTTCAAGGACTACGGCTTCAAGGTCTTGAACGACACCTACGTTACAGCCGATAGCGGTGTGGGTATCGTCCACCAGGCGCCCGCATACGGAGAGGACGATTACCGCGTCGCACTTGCCCACGGTGTGATTTCCGATACCAGAGTACCACCAAATCCAGTCGACGACCAAGGTTGTTTCACTGCAGTTGTTCGCGACTTTGAGGGCCAACATGTCAAGGCAGCAGACAAGGGCATCATCAAGCATCTGAAAGGAACCGGACGCTTGATCGTAGACTCGCAGCTTCTCCATAGCTATCCCTTCTGCTGGCGGTCTGATACTCCTCTGATCTACCGAACTGTTCCCTCGTGGTTTATTAAGATCCAGGACATTGTCCCACAGATGTTGGAGAACATTGCAGGCTCACACTGGGTTCCTTCGTTCGTCAAGGAGAAGCGTTTCGCCAACTGGATCTCCAACTCGCCTGACTGGGCAGTTTCAAGAAACCGTTTCTGGGGTACTCCCCTCCCGATCTGGGTCAGCGATGACGGAAAAGAGCTTGTGTGCGTTGGCAGCGTAGAGGAGCTGAAGAAGCTCAGCGGATACGAGGGCGAACTCACCGACATTCACCGTGACAAGATCGACCACATTACCATTCCTAGCAAGGAGGGCAGGGGTGTGCTCAAGAGAACCAATGAAGTCTTTGACTGCTGGTTCGAGTCTGGTTCTATGCCCTACGCTAGTGCACACTACCCATTCGAGAACGTGGAGCAGTTCGAAAAGTCTTTCCCTGGAGACTTTATTGCAGAAGGTCTCGATCAAACTCGCGGCTGGTTCTATACCCTCACGGTCTTGGGCACACATCTTTTCGGCAAACTACCATTCAAGAACTGTGTCGTCAATGGAATCGTACTTGCAGAGGACGGCAAGAAGATGTCAAAACGTCTAAAGAACTACCCAGATCCCAATCTCATCATGGACAACTATGGTTCCGATGCCCTGCGATTGTATCTCATCAATTCGCCTGTCGTACGCGCCGAGACACTTCGCTTCAAGGAGGCAGGTGTCAAAGAGATCGTTTCCAAGGTGTTGCTACCACTATGGAACAGCTACCAGTTCTTCGAGCAGCAGGTATCGCTCCTGAAGAAGGTCGCTGATCTTGACTTCATGTTTGATCCAGCGGCTGAGAAGACTAACTCAAACGTTCTGGATCGGTGGATCCTGGCATCATGCCAATCTCTGTTGAAGTTTGTCAACGAAGAGATGGCCGCATACAGACTGTACACTGTCGTTCCGCGGTTACTCGAGCTCATTGACAACACCACCAACTGGTACATTCGCTTCAACCGCCGCCGTCTGAAGGGTGAATACGGTCTGGAAGACACAAAACACGCACTCAACACGCTCTTCGAAGTCCTCTACACACTCTGCCGTGGACTCGCACCTTTCACACCATTCATTACGGACAACATCTACATGCGATTGTTGCCGCACATCCCCAAGGAATTGCACGCAGAGGACAATCGTAGTGTGCACTTCCTACCATTCCCAGAGGTCCGCGAGGAGCTGTTCGATGAAGCCGTTGAGCGTCAAGTCAAGCGAATGCAGTCAGTCATTGAACTTGGCCGTATCTGCAGAGACCGCGCGAACAAGGGTTTGAAGATCCCGCTCAAGACGCTTGTAGTCATCCACCCAGAGCAACAATATCTTGACGACATCAAGTCGCTCGAGACCTACATCTTGGAGGAACTGAACGTACGAGAAATCGTGCTGTCAAGCGATGAGGAGAAGTACAACGTGCAATACTCTGCTACAGCCGACTTCTCCGTTCTGGGCAAGAAGCTCAAGAAGGACGCCGTCAAGGTCAAGAAGGCTCTGCCAAATCTCAAGAGCCAAGAGATCAAGGATTACCTGAAGAGCGGCGAGATTGTGGTTGATGGCATCAAACTTGAGGCCGAAGACTTGATGGTCAAGCGTGGTCTCGCACAGGACTCTAGCAACAAAGACCAAGAGTTCAACACTGACAATGACGTTCTCATTATCCTTGATGTGGCGTCATATCCTGAGCTTGAGCAGGAAGGTCTTGCACGAGAAGTCATTCGCCGTGTACAAGATCTGCGCAAGAAAGCTGGACTGGTACCTACTGACGATGTGGGCATGGAGTACCGAGTCTTGAGCGACCCTGACGGAGTTGGTCTGGAGAAGGCTTTCGAGAACCAAGGACCACTGTTTGAGAAGGCTCTGAGGAGGAACGTTGACAAGCACGTCATCACTGAACTTGATGGCAAGATACCCGAGAACAGCAACGAGAAGGTGATTGCAGAAGAGGAGCAAGAGCTTCACAAGGCAACTTTCATGCTGCGGTTGGTTAAGCTGTGAGGAGCATGTAATACTACTATGCCTCCAGCGGATGGGTTCGTAGATCATTAAGTGTGCCCATAATAAGGGCTTTGATGGCATGACAGCGTAACGTAGATAGCCGAAGAAATGACAAAAATAACTTTCAATCAAATGCCAGAGAAACCGTGAACTTTGAATATTTACCAAGGATATTTACCAACTCACGATTTCTACCGCTGCTTGTACGCCTTCTGAGCCAATCGTTAGCTATATGTGAATGATTCGGTGACTAGATATAGGCTTACAAGATAGCACTCTTTTAGTTTCATGAACTCATTAACGCACATGTCTTTTCGTACGTTGTTGTAGTCTGCAAGAATACACTTGCCATATAATGAACTCTAAACAATGTTAGGATATGACAAAGAATTCACAGTGCAAGGCCCTAGAAGTGGGGGATGAAGTGGCGCACATACTTCTTTTGAGCATCTTGCAGCTGCAGTGGCGAGCTTGTCGATAGGTCGAGTTCTTCCAGGCATCTTGGTTTGAGCAACAGATGATAATGTCAAATGAGTGATGTCGTGAGGCGCTGCAAATGTTTCTTCCATGTGTCGATGAGGTCAATGACAGGGTCCACCGCACTAGAGTCTTGGCACTGTCGCTGTGTGAACGGGCAACCAACCACCCGCACGCACAACAAAGCGCGTTGCTCTCACGCAGGCGGGCGCAGCGGGTTACCCCGTCACCCATGCATCGATACATTTTGTAATGCTTAGTCGCTGCGCGCAATCCTTTCCTTTGACGCGACTGCACCGCATACCACTTTTTGGTTGCTCGCACACTTCCCGGGCTCAGCAGCTACTTCCATGTTGTCGCGAACGCGCCGGAGACGACCGAGTCGCGTGCACGAATGCTACCCCCCATGACACAAAATGGACGTGACGCGAAGGACCTGACCAGGGATGAATTGCCCAACGAAGGTATTGCTTGCCATCTCTATTCCATTGTTTCTGTTCACCGTACTAATGTTCTTGCAGTCGTCGAAACTCTATACGACATCATATACCAGGCGCATCATTCACAGGATAAGACGTCGCGCGCCATCTTTGATGCATGTGACAAACATGTCGAGGACAACCGTCTAGAACCCAGGGATAGCGCTGTCTTATACCGCTTTCTAGCCCACCTGCAGCACGAGAATCGAGAGGGGGAGGATCTCCTAAGTCGCTTCCAGCGTGTGCTCCGAGACTATTTCGACATCACTGTGGGGTATGGCGACGAGGGCGACGACATTGAACCCCCAGCTGGACTCGATGCGACGCAGAGAGGGACACAGACAGGGCCGGGACGGTTGCCGAGGACAACAAGCTTCGATTCATTCCTCGATGTGACCGCTGACAAGGTTGCTGGGACTGACCATGGTGACCTTGCTCTACGTCCCAACAGACAACATCAGCAAAACGCTCCGAACGGCCATGACAGCAGACCTAATAGGCAGCGTGCTACGTCAGACACAGAGGCGCATTCGTATCACCAAGCTGGACTTCCCATTCGCAATAGAGTGAATGGAATTGCGCCTCAACGCGCTACTTCGGGTCCACAACGACCGCCTCACAAGCGCAGCGCTTCTGCATCGAGTCGTGGCAGTTTGCAGATTAGAAGAGGTGGACAACCACTGACGTACAAGCCCATCGACGATGCGGACCAAGACAGTTCCACCGACCACACCACCAGTCTCGATCTTTCCAATGTCCAAATACCTGGGGTGAATGCGCCAATACCTAATGAACCTTACCGACCTGCGCGCCAACAATCCCAACCGCAGCGACCATATGTCTTCGAGCCGTTCAGACCCTCTGATACGCAATTGTTAGACAATGCGAGAACCCTTGAACAACAGCGACTTCATCGGGTGATGAGAGAATGCATATGGACATGGCAACGTCGGGCGCAAGACCGTTTGAACATGCGAGAGGATATGGAAAGGGCTGCTGCAGCATTCGAACGTCGCACCCTGCTCAAAGCCTCTCTTTTGCAGCTGCGGGACACAGCGCTTGTAAGGCGATCCAGCCGCGAAACAAATCGCTTTTTCGAACGACTAGAAGCTAGAGCAGACAAGGCTCGCAGTTTGTTTCTGCTCACAAAGGCTTTTACACACTGGGCGAAATGTGCCGAAGAGGAGGTCCAGCGCACGTCGGTTGCGCGCCGGCACATTCTGCGCACAAGGTTCTTCAATGGATGGCGTGAAATCACAGCAGTCAACGAGCTCAAGATTCAACATTTCGCTTTGGCGAAATTCCTCTCTATATGGCGCGCACGCACCGCTGCGAGACGAGGTACTGAACAGCTTGCGGTTTCGTACTATGAAGACAAAGTCGTCCGGCGAACATGGGATACCTTGGTCAAGGAGTACCTTAGTAGAGGTGCATCAAACTGGCATGATACACAAATAGCCAGGACTACGCTGTTGAAGTGGCGTGAGATAACTGAGATTATGAAAGAGCGAGAAACGTGGGCTACTGATCGACGGGATGGAATAGTGCTGCGGAGGACGTTCAGAGCGTGGCAGCAGAAATCGGATGCTGCTCAAGCCCTCCAATCTCAAGCAGATGACTTCCGGAAAGCCAGCCTGCTCCGAACGGCTTTGCATACGATGCAGAAACAAGCACAGCTCGAACCCAAACTTCGCCAATTCCAGACACATACCAACACTCAGTTGCTTCGCTCAACTTTCGAGAATTGGCGTAAGGTTGCTAAATTATCACGCCGGGCTCGTATCATCGATCGCATGCGACTGTTGCGTAATGCCTACACGACCTGGAATGACAAACTGCGTATCAAAGCACTTGAAGAGCGTATCAACGACCGCATTCTGGTCGAATGTCTGTACAAGTGGACTCTTGCGTCTCGAGTATCCCTTTTTCAGCGTGTTCACGATCGACAACTCAAGGAGACAGTTTTCTTATCTTGGGTCACAAAGACAAATCAGCGTGCCAACACACTCGATGCTGCTGAAAGGCGATTTGCCCAGTTCAAGCGTGCCCAACTATTGCGGACATGCTTGCGCAAGATGGAAGCTATCACTACGGAGAGAAGAGCTGAACAGTTTGCGGTAACAACTGAGTATCAACAAAGGTTGAAGGAACGCATCTTTGCCAAACTCAAAGAAAGACAAGCGCATTTCCAGCAGCTGAACCAATGGTCGGCAGACGCACACTATTACGTGCTTTGTAAACATACTCTGAAGACCTGGAGCGAAGCTACGCAGCTTGCACGTCGCAACCGCCGACGCGACACATACTCTCAGGTCCGTAGAACGGTAAAGACAAATCTCGTGCGAAGGGTTTTTGGACATTGGAGGGACAAAGCAAGCCACATCGTAGGACTGAACCAAAGAGCGAATGATATGCTGGAGAACCGCACCATACAGGCCAGTGCAGAAATCATTCATCGATGGCATGACCGCACACTTATCCTTCGCCAACAAGATGGTCAGGCCACCAATCTACATGCATTCAGGATTACCTCTGCTTGTTTGGCCACATGGTCGCAACGCATGGATGACATTCGCATGCTAGAAGGTCAAGCCATTGCTCTTCGACAAGAAAGCACTGAGATTATGGCTGCAGGCGCCCTCAAGAAGATGGGCTGGCGTCTCTGGAACATCCAAAGACAGGAAGATAACGCGAAGGCGTTATTCAACCGTAATTTTGAAAAGCATGTCAGAGCTATGGTTCGCTTTTGGGCGGAGCGTGCCACAGAGCGATTTGCTGAACGGTCTGCAAGCCCGACGCCTAACAAACCGAGAGCGCGGAGAGTTGATGATAGAGACCGTGATGATGGTAGGGGAGGTGGTGATGGTGCGGTCAGCGCTGAGGGCAACAGAAACCATGGGAAACAGGGGGGCGTGGAGCCGTCTGGTGACGAAACGCAGTATCTGGAGGCTTGGACAGCTTTTGACCAGGATGCTTTGGATCTGAACAAAGACCTTGATCTCTCTCTTTCTCTCACACCAGAACAGCCTCCACGACACCCCATTCTCACACCGAATCCGTACACCCAGGCACCTACACCATCTTCAACGCGTCCGCTAAATTCCATACTCCGCCGCCCAAACACGTACCCACAACCGGAGCCAGTTCTGCGCCCTCCCCCCGCAACCATCATTGAGGACGACGAGTCAGATCTCGATTTTGGGGACGGGCCCCAATCAACTTTCTGGACAGGAACCCCCATGCCACCGACAGCAAGCAAGCCTGGATACCTGAAGACACCATCAAAACGTAGTCTAGCCCGCGCCAAGCACCCTGAACTTCCCGCTAGTCCCGAGAAGCAGCCTGCTTTCAGTCCTGTACGGAGACCTTTGGCTTCAATACTCGAACGAGAAAGAACATCACGATTGGGCACTATGAGTGCTCCACCTGTGCAAAGCTCAAGACCTAGTAGTTTTGGTGGCATAGGTGGCGTGACAAGTTTTGAAAGGAGGCTGAGAGAGGGTGGATTTGGAGGGAGCGTTGCTGCTGGCAGTAGTAGTGCAGCGAGAGGGGGGAGGGTAAGAGGTGGTGCGAGACCTAGAGTGGGATTTGGGAATGTTAGTCAGATGGGTTGATTGAGTCTCTTTGCCCTGTGCGAAACCAAGATGGGCTTTGGATATTGAACGCGACATTTAGTGTTGATGGAAGAAGATAGTGGAGTTTGCATTGCGTGCGGCGTCTGCGTAGTATTACAGTGCCTGTTTGTGTTTTGTGTATGTCAGGATACCCCCCATGACTTTTTATTCTTCCCTCTTCAGAAAAGTTATTGCGAGTATATAGTAGAGCGCGACGAATATACATGATATGATCTACATCTAAAAGTACTTCGGAATGATGTTAGAGCGAGACTTGTGGATTTACGTGAAGCTAACCTTGTACCCGATGCCTGTTTAGTTTTTTTTTGCCACGATCCGATCTTCGGTGTCGTGTGATGATGGTAGAGTACATAGTAGGGTTAGTGCGGAGACCCCGCAATCTACTTTTCCCTCCATGTTACACTATTTCCACTGTGGGAACCTGCATCGCCGTTTCTCCGACTATACCGCCGTTTTCTCTTATTCTTATATGCTGTGCATACCTATCTTATGTTATTGACGCTTACCCAAAATTCCATCTGTAACGTAGTTCCGTTAAATCTGATGAAAGCAACAAAGCTTAGGTACCTAACTTGATGAACCAATGGAATATGTCTTCTTCCCGTTCGACTCCAGATCTAAACCTCGGCACCATCGCCGATAAACAGCCTGATTTCCACACTAGGAACCTGTATTTCGCCCGTCCACGCGCCCCCTTTCTAGTCGCTTTTTTCCGTGAGCGGGGCTAAGTGCACTTTGCGTTTTTCCATCTGCACAAAAAGAAAACGTCCCGAGGCCCCGCTTTTTGCCCTTGAAGCAAGGCAATTGAGTAGTAGCGCCGGGTATAACGATCCGCAGGTTTTGTTATGTCCTCTTGCTTTTAGTATATAGTGTGCTTTGACGGCGAGATCGTTGCCGATGCACGTGGTTTTCTTATTTGTTCAAGATGTATGCTGGGTTGCGGATTCTAGTGTTGGGCTTTGCTCCGGTATTCTTCTTCGATGTTGGGTTTGCGGCTCCATCTTCTGGGTTTCATAAACGATGCCAGAGTTTCGATCCTACGTATTATGTTAAGAACTCAACGCTGAATGTCCGAGAATTCGTTGCTGCGGGGTCGAATTTGACGTTTCCTGATAATGTGGTGAGCTGCGGCCGAGCGAGTCAGGTTGTGTCTGTGGATCTATGTCGTGTTGCGCTTGAAATACGGACATCGAGTACTTCGCGGGTTACGTTTGAGGCGTGGTTTCCCGAGAAGTGGTCTGGAAGGTTTTTGGCTACGGGGAATGGAGGGTTGGATGGATGTGAGTGCGAAATCACTTCGAAGAGAAGACTGGTCAGTGTTAATGCGAGCATAAGGTATCAAGTACGAAGACATTGCCTATGGCACTCAGAATGGTTTCGCTACTGTTGGGGCAAACAACGGACATAACGGTACCTCAGGGCGAGACTTCTTCAAAAACCATGAGATAGTTGTTGATTTTGCATGGCGATCGTAAGTAATCACATTCATTCACATTAAGAAGACTCTCATATTGATCATATTCCTTCCTCACAGTCTACATACAAGTGTAGAGACAGGCAAAATGCTGGCTCAACGCTTTTACCAAAAGAGACATAGCACATCCTACTACATAGGCTGTTCTCTCGGAGGACGCCAGGGTATAAAAGCCGCAGAGCAGTTCCCCAGAGACTTCGATGGCATTCTCGTTGGCGCGCCCGGCGTCGATTTCAACAATCTGTATTCATGGCGTGCACTTTTCTACACTATCACCGGTCCAAAAACAAGCCCTGATTTTATTCCACCGCAAGCATGGAAAACGTGGATCCACGATGAGGTACTACGGCAATGCGATGGCATAGATGGAGCAAAGGATGGGATAATCGAAGACCCTTCGCTATGTCGATTCAATCCACGGACCTTGAAGTGCAACAGCACCAACGCCACAATCGAATCAAAATGTCTCAACGAGAACCAAGTACAGCAACTAGTCCGCATATTCAGTCCCTACATGTATCCCTCTGGTGAACTTATCTTTCCAGGCATGCAACCCGGCAGCGAGCTGCAAGCGCCTGACAGGCTCTACACTGGCACACCTTTCTCCTACTCAGAGGACTGGTTCAAATATGTGGTATACAGCGACCCAAACTGGAAGGCATCAACCTTTACCGTCACCGATGCACGCGCAGCAGAAGCCCTCAACCCAGCCAACATCCGCACCTACCCATCTTCACTGCCGGCCTTTGAATCCCGCGGCGGCAAATTACTCATGTATCACGGCCAACAAGATAGCCAGCTCACTAGCTTCAACACAAATCGCTTCTACGAACACCTACGTGACAGCAACGGTAAAAGAGGCAAAAGAAGCTATGCTAGCATGAACAAGTGGGTGCGCTTCTTCAGGATCTCAGGCATGTTTCACTGCTCTGGCGGACCAGGGGCATGGGTGCTGGGCCAGGGGGGAAGGGCCGCGCAAGCCGGTATCCCGTTTGATGCCCAGCATAATCTTCTTGCTGCTCTGGTGGCGTGGGTGGAGAAGGGTGCTGCGCCCGAGCGTGTGGAGGGGACTAAGTTTGTGAATGATACGGTAGCTGCGGGCGTGGAATTTAGTAGGAGGCACTGTATGTATCCGTCGAGAAATGTGTTTGTTGGGGGTGACCATAAGGAGGCTGGGAGTTGGATGTGTAAATAAGAAGTGGTGAGTTTGGTGGTTGCTAGTACTGGACAGTAGACCACGTGGCATTGGGTTTTGACTCTTGTAGCCGACCAGCCACGGCTGTGTTTCTTGAGAGAAAATTAGTGTTATCCATGTATTCTCAACCAGGATGTTACATTGTGGCTTGATATTTGAGGCAAGGGGGTAGCGGTTCAGCTCGCGATGTTCGTTAGCAGATCCTGGTTAGTGGAAACATCGGACGGACCCTTCGCTTAGATTCCTGTTGCTATGCCGATACACTTTCCTAAAGTTATTCTATCTACTTTATCGAGGGTATTACGCACCCAATGCGCGACCATTGTGCAGATCTCGAGTTAGCTGCTTAGAGACATGGATGTGAAACAACCGTGCACAGTTCACCGCGTTTCTCGTCTAGCCAACCCGTTATGAAACGGCTATCCATTCAGCTTTGATCAGAACGTTTTCCTCCTTAGAAGAACCATCAGTGTTGCGCTTAGAAGGGTTTGTTCACTTAGTTAACCGTTGACAACTGTTCACAGCACGCAGGGTCCTACAATGGCGCTGCTTGACATGGTTTCGTGTGTTGCCGTTGCCCATTGCTACATTTAAAATGGCCAAGATCTTATCAATTCGTGGAGGTGAAGTTAGATTAGCGAAAGAAGCTCTTTGGGTTCAGTATGTGTCTAAGTGTGATGCCTCTTTTGAGAGCCTGCTTTTGACACCTGAAAGGTGGCAGCAATCACTGAGGCATAAAGCCACTTTTTGTACACTGAGTAGGTTATACGTACGAAAGTTACATTGTGTGCTGGCTTTTATATATCATTATAGTCCATATTCATTGGTACATTGTTGCCATTGTCACGGTTGTGTCTTTGTTTGGGTGTCCTTCATTTTCGTCGTGAATATGGACATATCTTGACACCTCGAACCGCACGATAAGATTTGACATTTGGTACTTCCGTAGATAGAAGAAATTGTTTATTCAATATACAGCATGCCTCCTCCATACAACAATTCGTGGTCTTACTTCAAAGTAGATGCCTTTGCATACATCAACGCTAACCGAAACTGGACGGTGGGTAAGTAAATGATCATTGTGCGTCAATTCTGCTTTCGCTAAATTTCTGTCTACAGAGCAGCGAAACTGTACAGTTTCTACAATCTGGGCTGGAAATGCGAATGTCCAGAATCACTATAATACACTAACGTGGGTTGGAGGAGTGAGGGCGGCAGCCACTCCGGGTCTACCCAGCCCAAATCCTATCCCAGCGATACCATATACAGCTGAGGCACTTGCATATGAGAAAGCTACAGGAAAATTGCCTTCACCAACGCCGTCACCATTATCATCATTGTCGTCATTATCACCCTCTGGACCTGGACCTGCAACCCAGCACGCTAGTTCGCAACCGAACGATTTTTGGCCAAAGCGGCCATGGTCTCCTGAACCCAAGCTACCGCCCTACGACATAGATATGGTCAAGGCAAATGATGCTTCAAGAGAGGCTTGGCTCAGCACTGAATCACATATGCCCCCACCAAATGATGGGTCTCAGTGGGGCGGCGTCCAAGTGCTGGGAGTTGGGGGTTACGGCGCTGCAGGGCTATGGGTCCAGACCGATGCCGCAGGTAACATTCGAGACGTATGTCTGAGGCGTTGACATTCTAAGGGTCTATATCAGCTGACATGTTACAGAAAATGGTGATCAAGGAAGCCAAGCCTTTCACAGCTAGCCAATGGCGCGACCCAAAAAACTGGCGTGACAGATTGCCACACGAGATTAGGATACACCAGCTGGTTGAGGGACGGCGCAGCGTAGAGCCTGATTCGTGTCGTCACCTTGTCCGTTCCCGTGGTCATCGGCTCTGGATGCGGTCGAGACGGTATAGGTTATACCTGGATTTTTATCCTGGAGGTGACCTGAGAAGGGCAATGAAAAACTATGCTGAGAACTGGACTAAAGAAGAAGAAGATTCTGAGTTCAATGAAGAGCAATATCTTTCAGAGGGGTTTATATGGTACACGATAAAATCACTAGCGACGGCTTGCTTATTGTTACACAGGGGAACACTGTCGGATAACGAATTGTTCGGATGGCAGCCAATCACGCATCTCGATTTGCAGCTACCTAATATTCTTCTCGATATTCCTAATTCAAAGGAGAGAACATCTACGGGCAATGAGCCCCCATACGTGCCTATTCTTGCTGATTTTGGCATCTCCTTTCTCAGTCTTGAGGGTCATGGCTGCACTCTTTCTGACCCTCCAGAAGACTTTATTCCCATCTTCGACACTCGATACCCTCCTGTAAGTCTCTGTTTTACCTTGTTGGATCTGCATACTGACTGCATCAGGAAATGAACCAAGCACCTTCGGATGACATCAAACTTGGAGAAAAGACGGATGTCTGGGGCATTGGAAACATTGCCTACAAACTAATCATGAACGGCCTAGTCGATGAGGGTCCAATCCGTTGCGACGCACACACTCAAGATGAAGAATTTGAGGAATACGACGGAAAGATCCCGCTAGCAGCACAACATTGGCGCAACCTTTTTCAGAATGATGACACAAATGTCCTCAGTTATGATTGTCCTGAATGTAGGCCTACTGGATCATATACTGATGATCTCAAGCAGCTCGTGAGGAAGTGTTTGAACTATGAACAAGGCAAGAGGCCAACGCTCTTGGAAATCATTGCCGAGGCTGATCAGCACTTTGGCGAATTCCCCGGAGACATGGATGAGCTCATGGACAAGGGTCGGTATGACTTGAAGGAGCCCAATTTCGAGGAGTTTCTGACCGGAGAGGCTATGGACATAGATACATAGATGAGGTAACGACTGATTGAAGGGGTCTATGTTTCTTGTTTGCGTTCCATCGTTAGATGTTTTAGCGTTAGCCTCCTATGCATGTGATAGGTCCAGTACACGACTAGTACACCAATGAGCTTTCCCATACACCAAACAAACTCTAGGTCTCGACGTGAACTGCTCCAACATTTTCTTTCATATGGACTTCGCAAGTCCTCCTAATTGAGTTCTCAAAGATATCTAATTTTTTAATTCCTTAACCCCTCTTTAATAACTTTCCTTCATGTACTCCTGGGGACAATGCATGAGAGACACAAAATGGACATACCTAATTTCTTTAAACACCTGCCTGGGAGCATACCCAAGCCCACAACCTTCCTTACTCCGAAGGATGTTGAGAAAGAAGCTCGAGCGCGTGCGGCGAGGCTCTTCCAACATCGTGATTTGCTCGAAAAGATTGTTGAGCGCCACGAAGAGACGATACGCACACGCTGGGGAAAGAAAACGAGAAGCCAAAAGAGAAAAGTCCTCCTGGAAGCATGGCCCGGAATGTCCTCGGAGCATCGACCAGATGTCGCGGCATGGCGAAAACACTCAACATCGGATACGAAGGAAGCATATATGTGGCCATACATCAACTTGGAAGATCTCACCAAGACAAAGACCTTGCTGATTATGCTTCACTGCCGTGGGAGGAACCAGCCACATGAATTTGTACGTTCCGATTTGGAGCAAGCTGCTCTAGGTGAGGCGAGCGGTGCCACCATGCCAGGCTTTCTGGACGAATACACGATGCTTTTCGCCGATCGAAAAACACCCAAGTCGTACGGAAAGCTCATTTCCTGGGATGACGACGACCACGCCTTTAAGAGCATGACCAATGGGATTGGTATGCATCCTGGACATGGGCTGCAGGCTTTGGAGATCCAGGAACGCATTTGGTCCTTTCTTGTAAAGTGCTGTCAGATCCTGTTGCAGGACATTCCGTCCATGACCAGATCGCCTGTTCTTCCAAACCCCGGTCCTCCTATTACTCAGGATCTTGATGTCGCATCTCTTCAGATCAAATCCTTCGAGGCTCCCTATCGAACCCCTGCACACCTTGACTTTGCGCGCCTAAAGACCTTGGCTTCTGAGGAGCGCAACTGGAGGGAAGACCATTTGTGGTCACTGCGAGAAGACCCAAGCTATTTTGCTGAGATGA
This sequence comes from Bipolaris bicolor, assembly GCA_026262445.1. Lineage (NCBI taxonomy): Eukaryota > Fungi > Ascomycota > Dothideomycetes > Pleosporales > Pleosporaceae > Bipolaris > Bipolaris bicolor. Next base: position 779,035 of record JAODYD010000001.1, on the reverse strand, counting down.
TGCACGAGCAGGCTGAACACCGACCTGAAATGCTGCTGGATACCTTGCGGAATGAGCATCCTTTGTTGAAAGAACCGGGACGCCCACTCTTCTGGAACCGCGTAATCGGCAACGTAGTGATTCAAGCTTATTTTGGTTTCGCAACTTTTGATGAAGTATTGAAGCAGATTAACAACGTCGCTACCATCTACGAGAAGCGTAAAGCAACGCTGAAGCCGGATGAAGACCTACCCGCCGACCTGCTCAGCGCATTCCAACATCTCCGTTTCTTGTTGGGTGCTGCAAGAACTGATATTGTTAACTGTCTCAAGATTGAATTGTTCGCCTCTCCACCACTTCGTCCGTTCTGTAGGCGCGAGCCCCATGATCCGAAATCAGATGTCATCCGGTCTGCGTATTGTCCACCCTGTCAAGAACATGCGGTCCACCGACTCATGCCCCTATTCGATATCCTCTTCGACGATCAACAACTATTCGTATTTGGTCTACACACTGTGACGGATGAGATTGAACGTTTGACCGCAAATGATCCTGCAATTGCTGCTTTGCTTACGCCGCGAATCGCAAGTCGTCTCTCGTCGCTTTCAGTCGTATCAGAATGTCTTCAGCAAATCCACTTTTTCCAGCCATGGGCGCGTAAAATCGAAGATGGCATGGATTTCAAGGCCCGAGAGCTCCAAAAGCAGTACAACAGGACTTTTAAAGGATGGCTCCCAATCCTAAACGCTAGATTCGAAGGCTCGCAGATCTATCAGTATGCTGATCCAACTGACGGGAAATTCAACTATCCTACGGACCGCCGCCAGAACAAGCAGAACGTCGAGAAAATGCGCAAATCCGAAGCTAACCTGGACATCCTTTGGAGAGCTGTAGACCGGCACTACAAGTCTAAATCAGCTAACTCACAACATGACATGGTCGCACATATGCTTCGTAGTAATCGAAAGATCCAGCGTACGCCTATTTGGGTAGAGCCCGGCAAGAAAAAGAGAAGGAAGAAGAAGAAGGTGGCAATTGTTGAGCCGCCAGTGGTACACTTATACAGGCCATCTTCCAGCGTCTACCAGGAATTTTCGAAGCCAGTTACTGGTGATTTTGTTGATGTTGCACTCGACGAACCTAGCGTCAACTCCAAAACTGACGAAGACGTCGCTCCAGGGTCCAAGGCTGAAACACCGACATCCGCCCCTCACGAAGCTGCTGAGCACCCTGAGACCTTCGCAGTGGACAAGCGCTCTCACGGGGCCTTCAGCACCATTTCCCACTCATCATCTGATCCTAATCAACCTGCAGAGGTTCCTTGGACCGATTTCATGCACGCAATGGTAACCATGGGCTTCTCAGCTGAAAAACCGCATGGATCTGGATCGAAGTGGAGTTTCGCACCACGAAAGATCAGTCTGAGTGCAGAGAAGAGTCTACAGTTTCGCGAACCGCATGTTAGTAGCGACATTCCGTTCCTCTGGGCAAAGCGTATTCAGCAGCGATTGGCGAGGGCGTATGGATGGGTCGGTGGGGTGTTCAAAGCAGCCTAAGGTGTGGATTATGGCGTAAGCGGGTCTTACATACGAGAGTCTGGCGTTGGTTCAATGGTGGTGTGTCAACAACTGTTTTCTATTGTATACTATACTGTGAGTGTATTATGTCGAGATTCCGAATTTATGAGCAGTAATTTTGTCCTGTCTTGTTATATCGAGATGCTCCTATGTCTGCCGAGAAACTGCGAGTATATGTGTTATGGCAGGTCTAGCGGCGTGTTCTTTGCGCAATGACGATTTCGCAGGGCAGTGCTTGCCAGCGAGGTGGCAATCGGCGGCGCGATGGCCATCTAGAACCCGATGCGCCAGGCTCGCCATGGATCTTCGCGTAAGGGCTGACGCGCACCAATAAATCACGGTAAAGGGCCGAATGTGACGATGAATAAAGTGTATGCGCTTTGTTGCCGATGGAGTATTAATGCGCCGTGACCAAGGCAGTCACAGTGTTCAAGACAGCAACGTGGGCAAGATCGGGCACGGGGCACGTGATAGCGCGCTTGGCATCGAGGCGGAGCGCTCGGCCGGCGGAACGAGCGAAACGCGGACCAGATCCTCTCTCTCTTCACGTCAACATCTCCTTCTTCACGCCAACCTTTCCTTTGACATTCATCGGTCGTCCATAGCCAACATCAATGTCTCTCTATCGATGGCCGCCTCGGGGAAAGATGTAGGGCTCATCACCTACCCAGCCATTGTCAACATCGCCACCCTCGTCGTATTCTTCGTCTACCTCGTCATATCCATCTGGCTCATCTTTCGGCAGGGCCTTGGCCGCAGCTCACCATGGATCTGGCTCACCATTCTAGCCATCTGTCGTCTCACCCAGGTCTCGCTCGATTTGGCTGCTACCACCATGTACCCGATAGGACAATCGTCAAACACCAGCTTGGAAAGCGGCGTCGCAATCCTGACTACCATGGGCTTGACGCCCCTGTTCATGTCCACCAGCAGCCTACTCAACACGACCACCAGGCCTAAAGGACGTCGCATGCAATGGATCCTGCTTGTATTGCATATTCCTCTCATCATTTCCTTCATTCTTATTGTCGCTGGTGGCATCGATCCAGACTCACGAGACGGACCCACTTTTGCAGCCACTGAGAGTACCAAGGCTGGCATCACACTTTACTTGGCATGTTTCATTGTCCTCGTCTGGTCAACCATTGTCATCTCTGCCCGCCTCTATCTTGCGGACAGAGATGAAGTGCGCATTCTTACGACTGTTGTGCTCAGTCTGCCATTTTTTGTCGTCGACATCGTCTACATGATGTGTTTCGCCTTCGAGCGCTGGGAAGTCGACGACTTTGACGGCTGGCAGCACATGCGTTTCAATGTTATTAGTGGAAGCGTCACCCTTCAACTGTGCATGTACGTACAACTTCTGCCATACGACTGTCTCCTTCCCTCCCTTCAATTCACCATGTGACGTTACAGAGGGCTAACACATAGCTAGGCAAGTAATTATGGAATGGATTGTTGTTGCTCTATATCTGGCCTTGGGCTTAGAGCTGCCCAGCAAAGCTGCAAGGTTGCGACGTCAGATCGAAGACCAAATGGATCAAGCTAGGAATCTCGACGTTGATGTCCTTCAAGAGACCGTGTTATGGAAGGTTCACGATGCCATATCCCGCATGGTTGCCGCTATGATCATGCCCGCCCTTCAACTTGCACACTGGATCCTTGGAAAGATACTACGATCTGGACAGAATCAAACCTGAAACTTGGAAACTGCAAACATCAAGTTATCAACCTCTCCAGACGTCTCTTGACATTCGATGTATTTGATCCACGGTGCCTTGCCTTACGACTGGCGCATAGGCCCCTTTGCAGCGTAATCGATAGTATTGTGTTGGCCTGTTCGACCAATAAAACCCTAAGAGGAATTTTGTCATCTTTGGATTAACTTGCGCGGCCAACGATGAGAAAACGCAAAAGCACCCAACAGTAAATGCGTGTTTGCCTCGTCATCATCACCCCGAGACTTGCACTCCGGAATGAGGCGGATGATGCGCTCAGTGGCACAGCACAGTAATGAGCCATTTAATCAGCATCAGACCCTGCCGCCCCGCTTAGATCCTGGCAGCCCAATGGAAACAGAAATAGATCTCACCATGTTTCGCACGCCTGTTACTGCGGTATTTACCACTCTTGAACCACATTGGTTGTGGCTGAACTCTGATGAGGCTGCGATGAGTGACCCAAACAGGGGCATGGAATGAACGAGAAGAAAAGGAGGGTGCCAGACAGAGACAGAGACAGCACAAAGGAGGAAGGTGCGCATGAAAACAAGTCGACACGTACATCTGTAGCGACGAGAAGTAGCCTATCTTACTAGTGACGATGCTTATACCAATTAACAATCCGCTACTTCCAATTGTCACCTTTATGCCAAGAAATAACTACGCCCCACCCGCTTCATATCTGTCCATCTGAGCTAAGAATGACTCCACGTGTAGTTTTAAATCCTCCTATTGCTTCAGAACCGCAAACACCAGGAGACGCGTGGTTTGCACTCTCGAATCTTACCATTGCTTTGTTGGTTTTGTCTTGTCCTATTTTGGTTATTGAGAAGTACAAGGAAAAAGACAAATTTTACGTAGAGTAAAATTTGTGGATAGAGTGAAAAAAAACAAATAATATATTCGGAGAAGAAAACACAGACCAGGCGAAACATAAAAAAAAGTATTGCCAACAGTGTATTTGTAATTTGATAAATATCTGTCGTCAAATGTTTTTGTTCTAGTACAAGGTAGATTTCGCTGGTTTTTGTATATCAACATTATTTCACGATGAAATGATGAACTCAAAAAGCCTTCTTAGCAATAAAATATTTCTGTACGTGCTACCTGACATCCAAATACATAGATGCAACATCATTGTCTCTACATCACTGTTTTCAACATATCCGGCATGCTATACCATCACCCCAACGTGCCAAGCGGATACGCATCCGATATATTACCCCTGTCGGGCGTGATAACCGGTACACTCTTATACTCAGGCACCTCGACCTTTTCTCGCGCCCACTCCGGGCTCCTACGCGCTCTGAGCAACTGCTCAACCGCATACGCAATACCCAGCAACTTCTGTTCGTCCCATGGCTTGCCCATGATTTCCATGCCAATTGGTACGCCGACTGGCGCTTCATCGGTTGGCTCTGAGAAACCTACTGGCACTGCGACGACGGGTGTGCCGGTGAGAGCAGCTAGGATGCCATTGCGCCCGGCTTGCGAAGGCGAACCGATTTTAACGACGAGATTTTTTTGTGAGGGGTAGATCATTGCGTCGAGAGCATTGGATGCAAAAGTGTTGAGAAGGGTGAGAGTGAGATTTTGGATTCCGGCTTGGCGGTCATTATATGTTTCGTTGGAGATTGATGAGATGAGGGCGGTGTTGACGTATTCGTACTCGGTTGGTATGACGAGGAACTCGCCACTGGATCCATTGACGGATTTGCGGGAGTAGAGTTCGTTGAGGGTGTTGGGGTGCTTGCCTTGTAGTGATGGTCGCTGGAGGTACTGGTCCATTAGCTCACGGAACTCGAAGCGTTGGACGTCCCAAGAGCCCTGAATGTCGGTCGCATTGTAGATAGTATCGTTGATGGGCACGATTGTTACTCCTTCAGCTTCCAGTCGTGATATAGCAGAGTCCATGGCATTATTTACGGGTGTGACTTCTGGTGAAACGGAGCGATTGAATAAACCGTTTAGTACACCAATGCGCAGGCCCTTGAGGGAAGTGCTGGAAAGGGAAGAAGCATAGTCAGGCACGCAGATTGAACTGGGGATGAGGGCAGTCGCCTTGTCAGCTGGATCATAGCCGGTTGAGGCCATTATACTAAGTGTAGTCGCCACGTCCTTGACAGTTCGTGCAATTGGTCCAATAACATCTTGAGTAGATGATATGGGCATGATTCCTGTGCGGGTAATCAAGCCCTTTGTTGGACGAATGCTGCATAACGAGTTGGCAGACGCTGGGCTGCGAAGTGAATTTACCGTATCTGTTCCGGTACCCAAAACACTGAAAGAAGCAGCAACCGCTGCTCCAGTACCTCCAGAGCTACCCCCAGGTGTCCGAGTGGAGTCATAAGGGTTGATGGTTTGGCCTCCGAATGAGGAGACACTGAGACCCTCAAGTGCAAGTTCGTGCAAATTGACCTTGCCCAGAATAATAGCCCCCGCATTCTTCAACGCCGTTACACTTGGGGCGTCTATTGTGGGTTGAGATTGGGCCAAGGCCAGACTAGCGCCCGTAGTAGGCATGTCTGCTGTGTCGAAGTTGTCCTTGAGCAGTATTGGAATGCAGAAAAGAGGCCCAGTTGCATTGCCAGCTGAGAGCTGCTGGTCCATTTCATCGGCGATTACCAATGCTTTGGGATTTAATGTGATGATGGCGTTGGTCCGGTGGTTGTGAGCTTCGATGTTCGCAAGAAACGAAGATACAACCTCCCGACATGTTGACAGCCCAGAGTAGAGCGCATGATGAACGGAGTCGATGGTTGCCTCCCGTGCGTCGAAAGGCATGTTTATTCCTGATGCGATACGGCCAAAAAGTGCCATAAGGGGCAGGGTTTGGAAGTTCACCATACTGTAAGGCCAACTTTTAGTTTTTGAGCAGATAAATAGGCAACGGAGTTTTACCAAATTGCCAAATTGCCAAATTTATTATTTATGAGATTCTTTCATAGATGGCGTCTTGTCATACATCACAGCGGGTAGTTATCACAATGGTATCTCGATCGAGAAGATTATAGAGATGTATTCTATTGCGGTTTCCCGTCATATCTGCCTGGCCTTATCGCACATGGCTGTATGCGAATACCGAAAATCGGAATGACGTCGTTTGCCAAGGCTACTCCCACCTGCCTCATTGGCTCAAGTGTCTTCTGCAGTGCTTTTTACAAGATCTCATATGTAGGTTTTACTTGAAAAAATTCTTTTTTTTGATCGCACTACATGATATAACGTAGGGTGGTACACCGACATGGCGGAGACAACTACTTGCGCGAAGACAGTAGCGCAACAAGATGCGTACTGGAATACGCTTCGCTAAGATGCCATTGGGTTCCATGCACTTTTCTGCTAATATTATGTACATATAACTCTGGCATAAAAGAAGGGCATAGAATATTGGCGTACAGGTGCTCGTCCAAAGCCAGAACAGATCAAGAGGGCGCCATGTGTTCTGCACGCGATTGGGGTTGTCGTAAGAGACTCATACGTCAAAACCACATGTAACATAAGAACAAAGGACTTCAGTCGGCGCACGGAACAGCTATTTTCATACTCATTCGCATGTTGTAGCTTTCCGCTCATACAGGAGGAGCTGTTCCGAAGTTGCATAACTTTGTTTCCAGTATTCCAGCAGCACTCATGCGCATCGTCACCAGACACACTGGCGGACCGATTTTGCATAGAGCCTGCGCCGGGTAAAGAGTTGCTCTTGGAAAAACGTCCGTTGGTGTTGGGTGCTTAGCGGGGAGTTGGGGTGTTGCACGTGCCTGAATCGCCAAAGCACGTGTTTGCCAAGAGAGTGACTAAGGCGTGCGTCTCACCGTTATCCTCACCAACCACCAGTGCCCCATCTCTCTTCCTTCACCAGCACGCTCTCCGCATCCTTCGCGCGCACCAACAACCGCAAACGATCAGCTCAGGCCGGATCGTGCTCATGCCGGTGGCAGAAATCTAACCACATATTGTTTAGTCACCGATGAAACTGACGATGCGACACCAAACTCAATTTTACGCCTAAAACGGCTACAACCCAGTCCCTAGCTGCACGTTTTCGTGCATCACCATTTGTAAACACACAACCAACCTTATCTGACCGCCACCCTGATCTTCGCCTGCACAGATGTTCCGCACTCACCGGACAATCGTGACTCGTCTTCATTGCGCCTGATGGCGCCCGTGGCTGCTCGCTGCGCTGTCCGAATTTAGTTGTGCACTACCACACTGACTAGAGCGACTGTCTCTTTGCATCTTCACCGCTGTGTACGGATTGGGAGCGTGAGAACAAAAACTATTCCGATTACAGTGGGCCTTGTGCCAGTTTCGCAATAGTCTTCCTGTTGCGGCCTGCATGGAATCCTACAGCCTCAGCCACTTTCCGTTTCACAACACGATGTCGTAGGCGTTATGGAGAGTCGTTTGAGTTACCCGCCAAGCTTTGATGTGTACACTAGTAGAGGCTTAGTTATCACAGGTCTCGAACTGCCTGCCGGTCGAACCAATGGCGACCAGTCCACTGCTCCACAATATATCAAAAAGTCACTGATCAGCTTCGGTTTTATCTGACTTCCGTGGGTGCAGCCTTCCTATAGCGCTTTCTTACAAACCAACGTCTCATGACTGGCTACCAGTATCACGCATTGCTTAGGTTTGGCGAGGCTAGTCTGGGCTTGCCGTGGCGGAGGCGCCGCTATTTCCAGGCTAGGAGTTTGCAACACTTGTTTCCCGAGGCTGCTCTTGCCTCAATGGCGTTTCGCGATCTTGTTCTTAGCATCTGTATTAACACTAGAGTTGTTTTTGGAGTTTGTTCACAGTTTTGAAACCTGGACGTAGGACCGTCGCACGTCTTGGCCAAACCGGAGTGCCTCACTATGGCGGGACCAGGCATGGCCGCGGCAAGTTGGGCCTTTGACGGTCCATACGTGCTTAGAGTCTATGGCTTCCAAAGTTGTATAAAGACTGACAGTGCCGCCGCTGAAGAAGGGCATCCAGCATCAAAGGTTCCCAACCAAAGCAACTACAGTAATAACCACTCTTCCATTCTACTTAATACCCTTTACTCTACTTTCTAATCTTACTCTGACCGGTTCAGACATCTTTTTTAAATCACTCAAAATGTACTTCTCCAAGACCTCCTTTGTTTCCTTCAGCCTTTTGGCTTCTTCCTCGCTCGTGGCTGGCCACGGAGCTATCATCGCCGCTACTGGTAATGCAGGTGGTGCCGGCTCTGCCATCGGTGTCGACCCCAACACTCCTCGTGACGGTACCAACCGCAACCCCTTCCAGCAAGATTCTACCCGCTTCCGTGGCGATGCCGCAGCCACTTGCGGTGAGACTCTTGGTGGAGGTGCCAACGACATCCAGGCTGGTACTGCTCAGGTCATGCAACTCAACGGTCCTACTCTTCCTCAGGTCACCGCCGGTGGTCAAGTCATGATGACTGTCCACCAAGTCAACTCCGACGGTGCTGGTCCCTACACTTGCATGATCGACGCCACCGGTACCGGTACCGCATGGCAACCCATGACTGTCACCCAGAACCTTCCCGGTAACGACCGTGGCCGCAACCGGGACACTCAATTGCAAGATCAGCCTCTTACTGCCACTGTCCCCGCTGGCATGCAGTGCACTGGTACCGTCGCTGGTCAGACTAACGTCTGCATGGTCCGTTGCCAGAACCCTGCTCGTGCTGGACCTTTCGGTGGCTGTGTGCCTGTCCAGATGGCTGGTGCCGCCGCTGGTGCTGCTGGTGCCGCCGCTCCTGCTGCTGGTGCCGCCACCGCTGGTACTGCTGCTCCCGCTGCTGGTGCCGCCACCGCCGGTACTGCTGCTCCTGCTGCTGGTGCCGCAACTGCTGGTACTGCTGCTCCCGCTACTGGTGCCGCCACCGCTGGCACTGCCGGTACCGCTGCTCCTGCTACCGCTGGCACTGCTACTGGTGCTACCGCCGGTACTGCCGCTGGTGTTGCTGGAGCCGCTGCACCTGCTACCGCTGGCACTGCTGGAACCGTCGGCACTGCTGGAACTGCTGGAACTGCTGCCGCCCCCGTCGCTGGTGCTGGTGTCGCTACTGGTGCCACTGGTGCCACTGGTGCTACCGGCGCTGCAACTGGCGCAACTGCTCCTATCGCTGGTGCCGCTGCCCGCAAGCGCGAGGCTGCCCGCAAGCAAAAGACCCAGCCCGCTCTCACCAACGACGACCAGGAGGAGGAGATCGACCTTGTCGGTGACGAGCGCGACTAAATTCCTCGCCTACCTGCATCTTCCAAATCAATGACGAATCAATCAAACGGCGCTTCTCCGATACGATCATGACCTCGGGCTTGGAAGAATCCTTTGGGCTTTTCCAACTCTAATCACGAACGAACGAACGAAAACTTAATACTAAAATGTGGAGGAGAGATATGAGAAAGATGTATACAATAATGGCCGCAAAAACAACAAAACACCGATCTGATATAAGACGGGAAAACTAACGGTGGAGTGAAGGTGTATTTTTTTCTTTTCTTCTGTTTCTTTTTTTCTTTCCGGGATCATCTGAGCTGTGCTCGTGTGAAGGAAAGGGATTGGGGGGAATGAGAGGGAGAGAGAAGTAGTATGGAATCTGGTTATTCGCTGGTTATTTACTGTGGTTTGCCTTGGGCTTGGGAACCCGAGTCTGATTACGCTCCTTAATTGTAGAGTTCTACGTAGGACCCCCTCTGGTTTGTTTTTACTCAGTAGATAAAATCGCTGGAGGGATTGTAGATGTGCTATAATATTTTTTTTACATAAACATTCTTGCCATTTGCGTGTGATGACTTCTTCTCCATTCCCTTTTTGCTCCTCTTGCAGGCTTTTGAGGAAACAAAATAGCTGGTTAGAAAGTGTAAACTACTACAGCTGGACAACTTCCAAGTAATACATACTAACATCGCGCACTGCTTAGGTATGAAGATTAAAGAGATAACCAATAATACTTCACCAAGTCAGACTTCTACCACATTCCTCAATTTCATACCACCACTTATCCTAACATTTACTCTAATTTAATCTAACAATAAATCTATTTTCCATCCCCAAACCATCCTCACCTCTACCTTTTCCCCCTCAACCGTGGTATACCCAACTTCACCATCACTTCCCCTCCCCCCCCCTTCCATCATCACGACATTTTTCGGCCTTGCAAATCAGGCAAGTGAAGTCCAGCTAAGCTTTGCTTGGTAAAGTACGGCTCGGGAAAGGTCTCCACGCTAGCCAGCCCGCGCCCCCCTGTGTGTGTGTGGATGAACCACGCCCTTTCATTTATTTTTAGAGGGAGGGGTATATGCTGCACATGAACATGGCTGCGTGTGTGGCGGTGCGTCAACTGTCGGGATTAAAAATGCAACGGTTTCAGAAATTGGGGAGGGTTGGAGGGGATGACATGGGTTTGCTTCCATGTGTCGGGGGGGGGGGAGAGAAGAGCGTTGCAGCGCTGTTTCAGGGATGAGCCGGGTTGAGGCTGGGAAGGATTTTTTGAACCCCGATTTTTTGAACCCCGATTGTTTTTCCCCCTGGAGATGCAGATTGATGTGCCGTTTGATATATGCAGGGGGCGCATAATATAGGATGAGATTAGATACGTAGTTCTTCCTATCGTGCGGAGTGTGAGGTGGGGGAGAGGGGAAGAACGGATAGTCGGGGTTTGTGTATGTGGGTTGTTGAAGGGGGCGGGAAGCGGGCACATGATTGTCTGGTGTTTCAGAAACACAAAAGTGACGCGAAACGGTGGCTAAGAGTATCACAGACAACGGGTGATATTTGAAATTTATGTTGGGCTGCTTAACTCGAAATGTAAGTGACAGATGTGATAACGAACAATGACAATTTTCTTTTTGCAGGTATTGAGGGTGGGTCTGGAAAAGTGTGCGTCTGCATTCCGCTCTTCTTTGCACTCAACACATGTCCTTCCATATTGATGAAATTCCCTGGTTGTGTACCTGATTATAATTCCACCTAAAGTTGTAGCATTTAAGCTCACTACATGCAGTCCTATTGTGTTGCCAATTCGCTACAACAAATCCAACATCAATACACCGGATGGCACTCCACACATCCTCAGTTGAGCTTTCTTGGTCAAATAACTTTTGCACAGAATTGAATGAACAGTGAGAATATCGAGTTGCCCATTACTTTTTATTTTCGTCGCTTACAAGTAGATACATACATCCAACCCCAAGTCAAATGTCTCCAAGCGTCTACAATAAAGACTTTCATCAACGCCGTCTCATGCTCATCACCTCTACCGCCAACACCTCGCCATGCACCGCTCGTCTAGTCTCCAGCAGCACACCGTGTCTTGGGATAGAAAAAAAGGAAGGAAAGAAAAAAAGGTATATGTTGCTCAAACCATTAGAGCTGGAATTTTATCACTTGACCTGGAGGCATTGAATGCAATTATTCGCGCATGTTGACGACACAGCGAATGCAGTCACCGGCCTTCATGTCACCAAAGGCCTGGTTGATCTTGTCGAGTGGCTGGCGGTGAGTGATGAACTCGTCGACCTTGAGGTTACCCTGCAGGTAGTCGGATACAAGGCCGGGCAGCTGGCTGCGGCCCTTGACACCACCAAAAGCGCATCCCTTCCATACACGACCAGTGACAAGCTGGAAGGGACGGGTGGAGATCTCCTGGCCGGCGGCGGCGACACCAATGATGATGGACTCTCCCCAGCCCTTGTGGCAGGCCTCGAGAGCAGCACGCATGACATTGACGTTACCCGTGCAGTCAAAGGTGTAGTCACAACCGCCATCGGTCATCTCAATAAGCTTCTCCTGGATGCTCTGGTTACCGAGCTTGGTGGGGTTGACAAAGTGTGTGGCGCCGAACTTCTTTGACCACTCCTCCTTGGCGTCGTTGACATCTACTACGATAATCATACTAGCCTTGTTCTTGGCGGCTCCCTGGATGACGGACAGACCAACACAGCCAGCACCGAAGACGGCGACGTTGGAACCAGCCTCGACACCTCCTCGGCCGGCAGTGATGGTTGCAGCTCCGTAACCGGTGGTGATACCGCAGCCGAGCAGGCAGGTACGGTCCATGGGGGCATTCTCAGTAATGGCGACGACCGAGATGTCGGCGACGACAGTGTATTGCGAGAAAGTGGATGTGCCCATGAAGTGGAGGAGGTCCTTGCCCTTGCACCTGAAGCGTGATGTGCCGTCAGGCATGACACCCTTTCCTTGTGTGGCACGGATCTTTCCGCAAAGGTTGGTCTTGCCAGACTTGCAGAACTTGCACTCCTTGCATTCTGGGGTGCTATCTTGCTGTTAGGTGGGCTTAGGGTGTATGTGGGGTAGCTTGACGTACTATAGCGCAACGACGTGGTCGCCTGGCTTTACGTTGGTAACGCCCTCGCCGACTGACTCGACGTAACCGGCACCCTCGTGTCCAAGGACAATGGGGAAAGCACCCTCGGGGTCCTTGCCAGAGAGTGTGTAGGCATCTGTGTGTGCTGTTAGTTGGTGGTGTAGCAGAAGAGGCCAAGGGTTTCAACATACCGGTATGGCAGACACCAGTGTAGTAGATTTGGATACGGACTTCGTGCGCGCGGGGCGGCAGGACCTCGATCTCCTCAATGGAGAGGTCCTTGCCGGCTTCCCAGGCTACTGCGGCCTATGCTTCCGTCAGCAATGATATTACTATGGTTACAGAGTGTGTCGTCATCTGCCGACATCCGCTTCCGACGCGTCTGGTCCGCTAGCACCCGTGGGATTACATGCATGTTACAACACGTCTTGCGGACCCGCATGCCAAGATTCGCGGCCAGCTACGAAGACAGCTGGTGAAGAGGGCGACTGAGCTGTATGGAGGCAATTGACACTCAAACGTACCTTGCAGGTGATTGTCTGTTGAGCATAATGTCAGCTGGTGTATACGGGGCGACTTGAGCAAAATAGCTGGGTGTGGCAGGACGTACCTTTCCAACGGTGTCTGCAGACATTGTGGATTGAATGTTGAGGGTATGTGTGTATCTTGAGAGGGAAAAGCAGCAGCAGCAACAGCAGCAGTTAAATAGCAAGAGGAGAAGAGGGGAAACACAAGCTACTCCAGCCCCGTAGAGCGGCTCCGGTAGCTTTTATTTGAAGATGTGGGGTCAGCAGCAACAAGCCAGCGTCATTCCGCTGCCCCTCCAAGCCCCTCCAAGGCCCATGCCCCTCACTTGCGGGCGCGACTCGGCGCATGTCGCGCGATACTCGCCCTTTGAGGCTCAAACTCGTAGCTGGCTCGGAAATGCGTAGATGCGACGCGGGCACTGGCTATTAGCCGCCGCCGTCCGGGCATCTTAGCCAGATGTGGTCATGTTGGTTCCAAGGCCAGCTCGGCAGTCGCGTTGCGGAACTGCTTGCCGCTTCGGGGTGACGGACACGACGAGCCAGTGTGTAGATATGCGCCTTTCAGCAAAACCTCTCGCACACTACTGCACCCACAAACCGCCATCCTTCTTCTTTATCAGCTCTGTGGCGCGCGTGATGCTTCTGGACCTGACACCTGCCCATCGGCTACTTGGACCAAGGAAAAGACCAACTGCGCGGAACTAGCCGGAGAGTAGCTGCTACATGTCTATGCATGCAGGAAAACGCAATATCTTGGTATCTTCTAACAAACTGCTAAAAATATAGACCTGGCAAATACACCCTGGTTGGTGCCCCTCGCTCATCAAACAAACAAAAGAAAACGCCATATTAGTATGTCCTCCGTCCTGCCCTTGCTCATGCCTTTGCACTACCTGCCAAGGCCTCACTCTCTTCCTCTAGTATCCTGTCTGGTGTCGTTTGTTTGCTACTCGTCACCGACACGTCCTTGCCACCTTTACTCTTGCTCCGTAGCCTTCCCCAGCTCACCGTCCTCCTCCTGTTCTTCTCCGGTCCCTTGACTTCGTGACTCCACCTTCTCCTGACTGGCGGCCTTGTCGAATCCAAGCCTATCAAGCCGCGGATCTCAGACACTTCGGCATGACCCCGCGTTGTCTTCATCCTGTGTGCCCATGTGCATTCGCCATTCTCAAACAAAAACTCGCCACCAACCTGCTTGAAGTCGCCGCCCTTGAGCGCCTTCCTGCCCGTGCTGAGGCCTTGGAATATAGACTGTACCGAGTTGATGAGAACGTTGGTCTGCATGTATTGAGGCTTGGCACCTAGGTTCAGGGTGCGCGTCATGCCTAGGTAGTCGTAGAGCTTGCGCGTTGGATCTGCGTAGATGGGGAAAGGACACCCCGTCGTTTCGGTATACATGGGTATCAGCTCAGGCCGCCCGCATCCAATAACCGTGATGAATGTCGGCGTCGGCAGGGCGAGTAGGTCGTCGGGCGTTATCGACGAGGCGAGCGTGCGCAGGTATTCCTGGCAGTTCTGCCAAGCGTTAGCCAAGTCAAAGGTAACATTGAGTTAAGACAGTGTTGCAGCTACTTACGCCGCAGAAGAAATGTCGAATGAAGATGATGAGCTGCCTCGAGGCGACATGGGGCGCTTGATAGAGTTCCTTGAACGGCCTGCTCTGGCCCTGCGCATCCAGTACCAGCATGTCCGCCACTGCACTCAGCTCCTTCTCCGTTGGTATGTCGTTGTTCACGTCGAGTGTGCCCTCGAACTCCTCCTGCTCCCTGCCCAAAACAGGCGTTTGGCTCGATGGCGAGAATGGAGGTGTGGTGTTTTCTGCGACATCTATTGAGGCCTTGGGATCTGCCACATGTCCAGATTGCGAGTGTGGTGGTGAGGGTACTTGTGTTGCGGGTGGTTGTGGCGCAGACGTCATAATGGGTGGAGGGACGGAGGCAGTTGCTTTGGCTTCTGAAGTCTCCATGTTGATTGTAGTGGTGAAAGAAGAGGATGAGCAGTAGAAAATAGAAAGTCGATGGCGCAGCTGTGGTAGCTGCGTAGCTGGTTAGTATCCGGAAGCCAGCTGGTCCGGAGCTAGAGGGCGTTGGTAGGGGGCGTGGTGCTCTGTATACAAAAACTGAGTGTCCAAGGTTTCTGGCGAACAAGCCGGTGTTTAAAGAGAGGCCTACTATTTTATTTATTCATTGGCCATGCGAAACATGGCCACATATGCGACACGGTTCGAGACGCTGGATGCAGGTACACGCAACGACGTCAGCGGCTGTTGCAGCTTGCTATTGGTGCCCGCCGGGGTGCTGGTCTTGTGCACATCGGGAATAGCGCCATTTGGGGTGGCAGTTGTGTGCATTCGTCCACTCCCGGGACCACTTATCCAACAATTGCATCTTTTCTACATGCATACACACACAAAAAATGAATATCAATCCGGTGAGCCTGTGCGTTGTTGGCAGTGGAGATGCCATGAAGCCTGACGTGTCTCAGGGTCTCCCATATCTACGCAGGGTCTGGCGCTAAGCCACGCCCCCGAGGGCGCCACTTGCCATCATGACAGCCACCCTCATAACACCTTCACACACACCGCATCCAAGCAGCCACCGCATCGTGCTTCTGCTAAGCCACTTTACTAATCCAATAGTTTGTATCTTGCTTTTCTTTTCACATGCACCCCCACCGCCTCACCCCCACCCCTACACACCATGCTCAGTCTCTCCCAAAGCCAGCTTCGTCTTGATGCGGTCTAGCACCTCTACGTAGTGCTTGTAGTTGGGGAAATCCACGCCTTGGCAGTCCTTCTTCACCTGGGCAGCTTTGACAGCGGCAGCTTTAGCCATTCCAAGGTCGTTTTGGTGCTCGCAGACGAGCGCAATATCCAGGTACCTATTCAGAATCAGCCGGGAACTCCGCGAAACCTTGATAAAGCTCTGCTCATCAAACAGGTGTGAAAACAACCAGGTCGTGAGAATGGCTTATATCGTTACTTACACAGCAGCCAGTCTGGCGGTACGGTCTCCTTCGAGTCCGTGTAGTGCGGCTAGCTGAAGCAATTTGTTGACGAATTGAGGCTGCTGGAGCCCTTCCAGAAGCATAGCGCCTCGCCACATACGCGTCTCATTCTCTAGTTCCTGTAGTAGGAAGCGCCTTATGGCACTCTGGTGTGCGAAGCTTGTCTCTTCGTTTTCGTCTCCAGCGCAAGCTGGGCAGTCGCAAATGAAGCCATAGTGCTTGAGTTCATATGACCGGGATGGCTTGTCATGGATCATGTCGCAGTACGAAAGTGTGATCTCCTCACCAGCAGCCACGTCATTCATGACATGGACTGTCTCCTTGCTGATGGATGGGTTCCAGGAAAAGCAAGCATTGGGGTTGCAAGAATGATTGAATCGTGCTGCATGTGGGAACACAGCTGCACCTTTATCCATCTCCATGCAATTTGTCTGGAAGATGCTCATCCATGTCGCTTCCTTGCCAATTCGAGCTGCGTGTTGCTCCTCAATACGCTGTCGTTCTCTTGGTTCTACGCTACCATGGATTTTGGATGGCCATTGTCTTGGATCCTGGCCATGGCCAGAATGAAGCGAAAAGTAGAGCTTCTTCTGTTCCGGCGTCAACCTTGCAGCGGCATCCTCAATGTCAGATTTTAGATATGCCCCGAATGGTATCGCCAAAAGTGGGTCGTCCTCCAAGATACGCGTCCCTCTCGGGATCGGCGCAAGCGCGAAACATTCATAACCCTTTCCAGGAATCTTTCGAACTTCATAGTACTCGTTTCCCTCTGTCCACTGTTAGCCCTGACTAAATTACTTTTTCTCGATACCTATCTGCTCCAATACTCTTGTCTGGAATGAGATCAAGGGTTTCACTACTTACCGGGAGGCGTCGGAACAGCTCCATTGGATATCACCATCTTGGAGTTCTCACAAAGTGGAAAATCAAGACAACTATGAGAGGCTTTCTAGCATCAATTGCTTGCTTGCTCATGTAGTGAGTCTTTGCTACTTGGTCAGGTGGTGAGTGGAAAGGCAATTGTTTGCATGATTGTGTAGGGACTCTGCTGCACTTTACTTTGGCACACTGAGTTGTTAACTCTGGGCCTCTCTCACCCGTCCCGCCATGTGAGAATGCCCTGATTGGTTTTACCTTCGTTGACAAATGCACCCATGATCCCTGACCTACTTCGCTCTCATGATCAAGAGCCCATGTTTTACATTTAGGGCTATTCCGGAGCTGCTTTCCGGCCCATATGATCGTCTTCTAGGCTTAGTAAGGTTGGTCTATTACTATTGTGGTAGGCCACAGATATGTGTATATGTGGGCCACTAGTAAGGGAGCGACCGCAGGTTGAGTTTGCAAGCAAGAACTATACTATATACAGTGTAGCGGCCATCGGCATTGCTTAAGAACAGCTCGGCATTTCTCTCTCTCCTATCAACTCAGAAATAGAGCCATCCGAAGAAGAGCTCGCTCATCATTCTCAGCGTCTTGTGCATATAGAATTTATATTCACCACTGCAGTAAAGAGTAAAGCCACAAACATTAAGCAACAACTAAGATCTTACGGGCTTTTTCCGCTCTCACCGCAGATTTCAATATCGTCCCAAGAGACAGCAGATGTTCGCTAGGCCAAACCCACACGTTACGAGCTTGGCTCACTAGTTTTCCGCGCATTCAAGGATTTGCAACCGTATTTGGATTCCGAGCCCATAGAGCGTACACATGTGAGTATGTAAGTAGAGTCATGGGATCTTGAAGCTAAGTGTGCGAGATAAGTGATTCTTTTTATTGTAGTATGTGAAGGAGAGTCCCTCTGGTATACCACATGACACTCAAGATTAAGGACTCACTATGGATAGTATTCTTCATACTGACATGAAATATCGACATACCATACACCTCGGCTATATCCCATCTACCTTGCCCCGCATACATTCTAACCCTATCTACTTCATTCTTTCCTCGCATCTACCTTTTCACATTTACTATGAGTATTCATACTCATTCTCAGAATCATACGGTCCACCGTGGAAATCGCACTTCTGATCTTTGTTCTCCTTGATTCCAGGCCATTTGATCATACTAGAGCCGACGCAGTGTTTCTTGCATGTCCACTTGTATTTTAGGTTGACGCAGCCGCATTTGTATTCGACTTGGTAGACTTCGCACATCTTGACAGGTGAGTAAGGCAAGGGAAAGTGTATGGGAATGTTAGCAGGTTTGCGTGGGGTGGTGAGAGAGGAAGGGAAGAGAAGGAAGAGGAGATATATACAGTAAGAGTGCGTTTGCAAGGTGAATGGTGTTGTGGGTTCGCAATCAGGGAGTTCTTTTTTTTTCATTCATGATCGAGTTGGCATTGAATGATTGAACGAGAGAAAGATTCACACGGCCATTCTTGAATAAACGAAACGTTCAATGGGAAAAGTTGATTGTCCGCATTGTCTAGTTTAAGCAGCAAACATTCACACGGAAATTCCGATAACCAGGAAATCCCTCAGCCCACCGCAATGCCACAAACTCCACTTACTGCTTAACCAACCACTCCAAAACCTTCTCCGCAATCTCCGCATTGTTCTTTTCCATAAAAAGCATATGTCCATTGCCCCGAATTCCCACATCAGCCAACTCCATATCCTGCACCTGCACGCCCGCCTGCCTCAGATACCCAACCGTACAATAATCATACGGCGCATGATAACTCGCCTCGGCCGTAACCAGCAACACGGGCACCTGTGCAAGATTAACAAGCTTCTTCGCCGGCTCTACTTGCATAACACAATCAACATGGTCTGCATCTTTAGCCGGCACAACCATTTTCTCAATCAACGAAGCGCCCGGGCCGGCAGGCGGATCATACGCGACTTCCAAATCGGTGATACCCCAGGCCCGCGCAGCCCCAGATGCAGCGACTCGATTGATAAACGGCGGGCCAGACGGTTCAAGCGCGACGATACTTTTCGTGAGCTGCGGTCTCGCATCGCCGACACGCCAACCGTACGGGCCAGCCTGACTATGCGTAACAAGGTGCGCAACCCCGATTTTATCCAAGAGCGCTGTATACGCCTTTGCGTTTTGCGATTCCAGAATAGTCACGTCTGTTTGGCGCTGGACTTGGGTGGCGTAGAAGGCGTCGAAGACGGGGTCCCCCACTTTACCCGTGCCGGGCCATTGCGTGTGCAGTTTGGACTGCGGCCACCGCCCGTTCGACGAGATGGCTGTGAAGAGCGACTCTACGCGCGCGGTGCTGGAGATTTCCATGGCGCCGAGACCTGGGAACCAGGGGGAGCGGCCGCGAGAGGGCTGGTCCGTTAGGTAGACGGTGTAACCGTGGGAGAGGAAGAAGGAGGCCCAGCCTGGACGGCCATCGGGGGTTTCGAGGAAGTTTGTTCCTGTTTGCCCGTTTCCGGCAATGAAGACGATGGGGATGTCTTGGGTTGGGTTGCTTGGGGTGAGTTTTTCAACGTAGATCTGGTTGAGCATGTACTGTGCTGTTTCGGTTCCTACCTACATCTTTTTGTTAGAAACGTGTCGTGTTGGGTTGGGTCGGGGATTATTTTACTTACCGTGAGATTTGCATACTCGCCGCCTACATAGAAGTACTCGCGACGCGATGCTACTTTCTCAACGTAACCTAATGCAGCAGCTACAAAGTGCCCGCAAAGCACCAGCACTACGGTGCCCGGGTGAAATCTTCCCATCTTGTCTTTTGATCAGAGGTTCTAGATGGACGGTGAAGATGGCATTGTACGACCTAGAAGGCGGGGAAGGGCCGACTGTTAAGTGTACATATGTAATCGTCCCTCCAACGAGGGCGCTAAAAGCAGCTCACTCATATTTGACCGACGCGCTTATCTTGGCATGCGGAAATATTTGTGGGTGACCTCACGGATTTGGATGTAACTAAGGTAAGATCCCATTGTATCTAGGGTGATTCGGTGCGATGTTTAGCGAAATCTACACGCATCCAGCATGATGTTCCTGGGCCGGAATTCTAGATTCCGTGTTACATATACGCTAGAGCGGTGTCATTGAGCGAACTTGATTTCATCTAGCTCTTCTGCTTGGTTGAGCTACTGAAGCTCTTCTATATAGCTCTAGGTTGGATCAGTACGTTGCGGGTAGGACACTCAGTCGGCCACCATCTGTGAGCAAAACATTTCCGTTGATATAGGCACCCGCTCTACTCGTTAGAAACAACAAAGCTCCCGCCATATCCTTGCGGTCTCCAACCCTTTGCTGTGGAATGAATTCTCTTGGATAAGACTCTTTGAAATTCATGTCGGCAGTGATCTCGCTGGGGTACACTGCATAATGTTAGTATGTTGTAAAGACAGCTCATCAGGTCTTGTGACATTGGCACATCTGGAATCTTCCTGATGAAATAAAGCGAGAAATTTGCAACTTACATCCAGGCGCAAGGACGTTACAGCGGATGCCGAATGGCACTAGCTTAGTGGCGAGCTGCTTCGTGATGTGTATAACTGCTGCTTTTGAGCCAGCATATGCGAAACCCGACATGAGAACACGACTGAATGCCCCAGCACTACTGACACAGATGAACTGGCTATCTTGCTCGACATTCTTAGCCTTGTTGCCCTTGTCTAGCAAGTCGAGGAAAGCGATAGCAGTGAAAAAGGCTCCGTTGACATTGACGTTGTATGCCTGGTTGAACTCGTCCGAGTCCCAGTTCCACAGGTACTCTTGCGTTTCCTTCAGCGTTGCATCGTCTTTCAAGTAACGCATTGTTGGGCCAATGATGCCGGAGTTTGCGACCACAACGTTGACGTAGCCGGTTTTTGCAGCGATGTGTTCGGCCGCTGCGGCAAGATCCGGTTTCGAAGTTACATCTGCTTTGAAGTAATGGATATTGCCATGTTTCTACACGTACCAGTTAGTGAATTTGATGATAATTGCTAACTGATGTTGGATCGCCGAGGAAGTTCAGAGATGGAAGGAAACAGATATGATAGTGAAACAAGAAGCAGCATCCAATTGTGAAACAACAAGACTTACCGCTGTAGCTGCAGCCTCTTTCAAAACCTCCTCTCGTCGTCCAAGGATATAGACGATTCCACCATTAGCCTCTAGGGCTTGAGCAATCATCAGACCGATACCTTTGGATTGGTTAGTCCAGAAAATGACTCAATGGTCCGGTAGCATCACCTGTCCCTCCGCCAGTGACTACGGCCACCAAGCCTTTGACATTGAAAAGGTTGCCCGCGTCGATATCAGCCATTGTGATGTATGCTAGCTCAGGAACGAGATTGGTCTATTATTGTACACGGTACAAATATTGAAGAGGCTCAGTTAAAAGTGCGGGAGGAATCGGATGCAGATCATGCGGCTGCGCGCTACTACTAGTAGATGACATGCTTCGCCTGCTGTTGATAGGGCCGAGAGATACCCCGTGCCAACGCATCCGACTTTGCACCCTAGATCCTCACCATGTCTCATCACATGATACCATGATGCTCGGATAAGGATAACGCATGACTGACTTGACGTTTTTTTCTCTGTCTGCTATATATCGTATTAGATCAATTATTTCAGAAAAGAATGGCAGGCCACACCCCAACCTGCCGAAATCGGGTATTAAAAAAATGACTGTGCAGTCAAAGTAAAAAATTGGGTGAGGGTTTAAGAGAATTACGTCTGCGAGACCCTGCTTTGAACCCTTAGGAATGGTTTGGTAATAATTTATAAACCTCTTAATGGGTATATGACTATAAAGCACAACTCTATTAGGTGCGATAACTACATATAATACGGTTGCGACGAAGGCAGCAGAACAGCGAACTACGGTTGCGATGAGACAACAATACAACGAACTATGGTTGCAATAAGGACACGCAGTGCAGCGAAGCTCTCCAATTCCCATCAATTCACCATGTCTTTGGTATGTCTCTCTCATCAAGGATAACGCATATAACCAGTTAGAATGAGATGTGAAAAGAAGCTTTGTATTTTACAAAACTGGGTTCACCCGTATCAGCGGTTCTGGCCTCGAGACTAACTTGCATCCATTTGGTGTCTCATTTAGAAGATATCACAGATTCGCGGTGGTACATGAGACTTTGTGTGGTGTGCTACGAAGTTGCTAGGTACAAACAGGCATCTGCAAATGCTACTCCGTAGATAATGAGTGATGCACCAGATTGACCACCTCGAATACGCATCAATTTTTGATAGCAGCTATCTGCTTTATCAAAGGTAAGTAGATGAATCACGCCAAATTGACACTGGGCATGTCTCTAATTCGTGTCACAATACATCATTCTGACTACACGTGCGATCGCTCAAGTACTCAAAGTAGGCACTCTTGAGTACCGAAGTCTCCGTTGGTCCGTAAGTTCTAGGATACCCCCAAGGAAAATCGTCGTCTTAGATGTTCGTAGCATACAGCCCAGTCCAAATGGGCGCCAGTCTAAGTTATGTAGTCTGAACATTAGAAGTAGTGTCTGCTTGAGGTGCGGGGTCGGCTAGTGGGCATGGCCCGTACGGATCCGCCTCACTGTTATAGGTTGGGTACCTGAAACAGGCCAGAGAGAAGATAGCGACACATCATCTGATACCGGTTCGTTCTTGTTGGTGTCGAGGTGCTGCAGCGTGCGGGAGCCATCCAAGGACCGAGGTTCGGGCTAGTGAACCCCACGGATGCGAGCTATCTCCGTGTGGGGTAACACCCAAATGGGTAATGCGGGCTGCACGTATCTGCCTAGGTGGCCCAACGCACCGCCACCTTGTCAACACTTGCTCGGCCTCTCTTTCATCCTCTTTGCCATTCTCTTGGTTACAGGGTGTTTGCTTGTTCATGCCTTGATTGGCAGCATCTGATCTATTTCTCCCATCTTTCAAACCACCATGGGCCTTTCCCCAATTGAGCAGCTACCCATCGAGCTCCTACAGCACATATTCATTGAATCAGGCTGCAGCCTTACGCTGCTGCAAACAGCTCCATATATTGCGACGCGACTCTCGTCCGAATACGTTTACAACTGCACTTGCGACTACTATCTGACTGAGGTGCATGGTGAGCATGGCAAGCAGTCCGCCGCGCAGACCTACATCTTTGCTTCCAAGTGGATGACATGGGATTTCTTCAAATCATGGTGTCTGCGGCGGTTCGGACCTCAAGGTTGCTTGTGCGATCGCAAGCCAGAGGAGGGCTGCTTCGATGCACAGTGGCCCCCGAACTTCTATGATGCGACGACTATGGTCTTTTCACGAAGCCATTTGCCACGTCTTGCTTTTGTCAAAGGCCGGCTACCAAGAAAATTGCTGCAAGGCCCATGGTCTCAGGACAAGATCGAATTTCTGCGATTCTTGTTATGGACTACAAGCATGAACGTTGATTGGTGTAACCCCGAAATGGCTCAATTAGCTGTTCAAGGCAGGCTTCAGGCCATGAAGGAACGAAATTTGGAGGCAGTAGAGCTGTTCAATAACAATCGGCGACTAGGAAAACCACCCAGCCTGGAAACAGTGCATTTTGCTGTCGTAGAAGCTGGTTGCGATCGCTCCATCGTGTACGATACGTTGGAGGGAGCGAATATGTGGAATCGTAGTAATGATTCCCATTATGCTGAAGCATTGCACAGATGGTGTGACGAGCAAGTAGCAGCTGGTAGTCGAAAGGGCTTGTGGCTACGAAAAAAGCTGGAAGAGTCCCTGGTTCTGAGAAAAGGGGAGATTGCAAATAAATACGACCCAGGGAAGACGTATCCGCGAAAGTCGTGCCTGACGACTGAGACCGAGGACTATGATGGTGGACCAGATGACCAGTTAATCGTCAATGAACTTGAGTGGAATAAGGTACGTTGGCATCTCTTTTTTCCGCCATTACAATGTCCGCGTTCCTCCAGGATGGAGCGTTCCACATAACCCCTTGAAGTGTGGCTGCCGTATAAAAAAGGCAGCAACATTACCAGCTTTTTGAACCCTGACAGCCGCTGGTGTCATACTACGACAGAATAGAGTTATAGTCCCTTAATTTCCTGTCTGGAAATTGCGCTTAGAGCTAAACATGCTCTAGGTGAAACCACAGCGAGGATGGCTCATTGCAAGAGCCATGGGCTACAACTACCAGACTATCAATCACAACCTCAGCTGGCCTGAGATCACTCGGAATCCTGGATATCGCATGTATCGAGGCCCCAACTCACCTCGTCGATTACAATGCTGGGTAGAGCACAGCGGAGCGTCACGGATCATGGACTTATGGCTAAGTCCGCCTGCTTCGCGCGAAAGCACTCCTGAGCTTCGCCAACGCCGGACCTCGTTTAAGTACACTTCTTGAATTAAGACGAAACGGGTGATGGGAAGGGATCAAGCAAAAATATATTGTGCTCGTTTATTGGGTACGATGGTTTGAAGCACATTCGACTCCGACCTCGCACCTACGCCAAAACCTCGACACAACAATCCAGCTTTTCGTCATATATGTTCCTTTGCACCGCAATTTTTGCCTCATTAATGCCCAGCTATCTTGAATTTCTTTTCACAGCCCAACGAACATTCTGCTAACACTGCACTATAGTCCTATATTCTATTCGGCTGGTTCAGAGTTTCACCATTCCGAAGCACGGGAATTCACGGCGTCACAAGATCTGATCTCGGAGATTACTGGGTACACATCTACGGTCAGCGCCGCATATGTAGGGGAAGCTACGGACACACAGCCACAGATGGACACCATTTCTGGTTGGATATGTGGGTCACGCAGACCAAGCAGCAGACGCATCCGCGGGGTGAATGAGCAGTGAATTTCTGTCTTATCTCCGATTTAGGGTCCAAGAATCGGGCCAGTTGGTATGATGAAGGCTATGGTGCCTGGATTTTCTGGCCCAAATAGTATCTTTGCGGGACCACACTACAACTTGCTCTTCGCCTCACGACCAACAAAACCACAAACTAGCTTAATTCGGACCATTTCAATCGTAACCGTCTTGTTTCCCGCGACCACCCTTTGAAATTCTGTAAACGCATCGTCATCTTGCAGTACACCCTCTATGCGCATACTCTTCGCCTCTTTATCTTCCGATACCAGAATTGCACCAAGCCCCTTTACATCAGTTATGGCTTTCTCAAAGATGTCCTCCCAGTCACTCTTTGGCGTTACGGATTGATTTGGCTTCGAAGGGACATTCAGCAAAGCAATAACAGGGGTTGAAGAAACGGATAACGTTGAACCCGGCATCGTTTTATTTACAATAGGACAAGGATATACTTCAGGGGGTTGAGCAAGAACTTCTCCGGCGGAGAATAGTTGAATGAGGTCTTGTACGGGTTTGGTAGCCATATGTGCATCGCTTGCCGCTTGGTTTGCGTATCTGATTTTTATCAGCATATCCTACAATATTGGTACACTTCGAAAGAAACAGACTCTTCGATCATGTATATCTCATTTTCTGCGTGATCATTGTATGGCAGGGCGCACACATATTGCAACACCTCGGGCTCGTTTGGCGTTGTGTAGTCGATGATCCTCTGAAAGTATTCGATGGCCTTTTGCCGGGCTTGTGTGTTTTTGCATACGAGTCTTGCAGTTGTAAGTATAGAAACCATTTTTCAAGCAATGTATCAATCGCTACAAGAAATAACTTTTGTCCGGATCTAGCGGGTTTTATAAAGCATATCAACCCCGCAGGCTCGGAACTGGGAGCCCGAGACTTCGGAATAGGTGACCCGTACCTGCATTCACACTGCGTGGCCGACATGCCAATGGCTCTAGGCTTGACACATGACATTTTCCACCAAGGGGTATGCTGTTATGACTTGCTGTTAACAAACCCCTAAACACGATACGCGCCAAAGCCAGACCCTCGCGTCACCACGTGAGCTCGCGTATCCTGACGTCACCAACCCATTACCCTTGCACACCACCAGACGCGCCTTCTTTCGTACCCGTCTAGCCCTTAAACTTTCCAAGGCTCACCCAAACATCTCATGTCCCTCACCCGCTACATCCGCTCTCTCCACCCATTCTTCTCCACCCCATGGCGCACATACTCCTCACTCAATCGTAAAAGCAGCATACCATTCAACTTCTTCTCCGGCTTCACCACCGCCACCATGGCCTCCGCATCTCCAACCAACCCCTTCCCTTCAACACCATACACCCCAAAATACGATAGATGGCCGTACACTGCCTCGGACTTTCAGCGCTACGACGAGAACCCAGATGGTGACTTCTACCGGCAACCACGGCTCGTTACGCATATCGACGACCCGGCTATCGCACGCTTGACACAATATTACGACACGGTCTTGCCGCGGAAGGGGGAGGTACTGGATATGTGTACGAGTTGGAAATCGTTTTATCCGCCATCTGTCAAAGAGGCGATTCAAAAGGGTGAGCTAAAGGTCTATGGTGTGGGTCTGAACAGAGAGGAGCTGGCGCTGAATGGGTGTTTCCTGGGCAAGGAGGAGAGGTGGAGGGTACTAGACTTGAATGCGCCGCCGCATGACGTTAGAGCTGAGTGGGAAAGTGAGGAATTGCGGTTCGATGCCACGACGTGTGTGGTTAGTATTGATTATTTGAACAAGCCGCTAGAGGTTTGTAGGAAGTTGCTTGAGGCGACTAAAGAGGGGGGAACGGTGCATTTGGGCATTAGTAACCGGTGCTTTCCGAACAAAGTTGTTGGGAGGTGGTTGCTGTTGGATGAGCGGTCGAGGTTGGAGTTTGTGGGAGGTAAGTTGAGTGGTGATGCTTTGGGTGTTGGGGTATTTGCTGACTTTGCAGATTATCTTCACTTTTCCGGATGGAAAAACGTCGAGATAGTCGATCTTTGCGCGAGAGATGAGAAGGGCATGCGAGTCACAGATGACCAAGGCACGGTTCTTATACACTCACCACATCTCCCAGACCATCTGGACCCATTGTGGGTAGTTCGAGCTACGAAGCAGGCGTAGTGTATATGAGTGTATATGATAAGTTATCAATTCCTCTAAAAATGTACTTTTATGAACTTTTTTGGCCTTCGCGAACGAATATCTTTTGTAGATAAAAGAAACTCAATCCCACAGCGTTTTGATACAGAACTTTTGTACATACATCACTCTTCACCCCTGCTTTGCCCACGGCTCAAGCGCATCAATCAACTTCTTCCACTTTCCTCCCTGCCATCCAGAAATGCGCTCCCATTCCGGCAACGTCCCCTTGATAAACTGCAACCAACCCCCTACAATAACATCCGCGTACGTCAACTTTGCGCCCTCCAAGAAGGGTCCCTGGTCCCCAAACCGCCACATCTTTGCAAACTCCTCCATATCCGCCTCAAAAGCCTGTAGCACCTTCTCTCTGGCCTCACCCTCGACACATAACTGATCCCAGCTCTCCACATGCAGGCGCTCCACAAACTCCCTCTTCGTCTGCTCCGCCGTCTCGGGATTCAGCGGCATGTAATTCGAGCACAATATTACATGCTTTGTAAACAGCGCATCGACGTGCGCATTGAAGACGCGGTAGACGCCAATTGTGTCTGGAGACGGGAATAGGCGTTCCCCGCTATCTGCGTACGTGCGGTCGAGGTACACGGCTATGTCGAAGGAGTCGCCGATCCAGGCGTCGCCGTCGGAGGCGTTGGGGTCCCGGACCATGGGGAGGGTGTAGAAGTCAACGCTGTCGGGGAACTTGCGCACAGGGGCGACGCCATGTGCGAGACGGGTGGATTTTACATCGGGGAGTTCGACCCAGTTGGTTTTGTAGGGGAGAGCTTTGATGTTGAGTGTGTAGCTAAATTGTTTGTTAGGTTTGCACTTTTTTGCTTTTTGCTTCTCATTGGAAGAAGGGGGGCGAAGCTGAAGATAACGAACCGTGTTTTCCAGGGGTTCGGGGCGTAGCATCGTTTTGGGGGACCAGATGCGATGTCGAAGAATTCAATTGGGGATTCTGGTGTTGCCATTTTGTCTGGGTTGTTGGTCTGTGTGGTGTTACCGGTTTCGAGGAAGCTTGTCATGCGGAGATGAGGTGCTGAGAAATAGTGGTGTCTGTGGGATGGTAGTTTGGTCTTATGTATATAAGTTTGTGCTTCTGTGCTGGCCAAGAAACCATAGCATATAGTTACGTCGTTAGGCGTCTACAGACCAATCAATTGGACATGAGATGAGTCGATATGATATATGCGGAGTCCATGTAGACTAGTGGGGCGAGGCGAACCGACGCTAATCTCGTGCAGATGCTTTGTACCACACCTTCTTATCTTGCAAAGGCGTAAACTAGCATAGAAACCGGAGTTCGGCAAGGACTGCAGTCTTGTGCACACAGTTTGGTTTAGTGTAGACGCTTATTTGCAGCCTTTTGTGGGCCATTATTGTTGTTGAGCAAAGATGAGTTGTTGTGGCTGTGTTTTTTGTACGACGCAAAAGGGGTTGGTGGGAACATAATCACAGGCTCAATCTGCTGAACTCCTCTTGGTGCACAATCGCCGCCCTTGGCGAGAACCTGCCTCATTTGTACGACATGTATCGCTGATTATTTGCGTATCCGTCAAAACCTACGCTTCAATAATTTCCCGCAACGCCTTTGCACTCTTCTCTAACAGCTCCTTCTCCTCGCTGCTCAATGGCATTGGCACACTCCTTACAATTCCCTTTCTCCCTAAAACTGCCGGCACACTCAGACAAACGTCCAGACTATCCTGGTAATGACTAACTGGCCGAATGTTCCTTTGGTCGAAAAGTATAGATCTGCAGATACTGGCTGCGACACCACCGATTCCATAATTGGTCGCACCCTTACTCTTGATAATATTTGTCGCTTTGTTCTTGGTTTCTTCTGCAATGGCCTTCTTGTCAACACTCTGGTTCGATTCAATTGCTTTGTCGAGAGGTACGCCTCCAATGCTAGCAAGGCTCCAGGCGACAAATTGAGATTCGCCATGCTCGCCCAATACGTAAGCATCGATACTGGATGCTGCGACCTCAGCTTTCAGAGCAAGGATGCCACGGAGACGCGCTGAGTCAAGAAAAGTACCGGAGCCGATGACTTGCTGTTTGGGAAGCCCAGAAAATTGTTGGGCGAAGTAAGTAAGCACATCGACAGGGTTGGCGACGAGAAGCAGGACGGTATCTGGTCGAAAAGGTTTCATATCGCTAATAGCAGATTCGAGAATAGCTTTGTTGCGGCCGATGAGGTCGGTTCGGTTCTCACCTGTGCATTGATGAGTTCCTGGGGCCTCGCCGATGTTTCTATGCTCAGTTGATGTGTACCTTTCTTTTGCTTTGCGCCAGCGGTTATGACTACAACATCGCACTGCCCAGCTTCTTTGTGTGTCCCTGATCTTATGCGCGTTGTGGTGTTTCCATGAAACGTGGCATCAGAAAGGTCTTGTACCTGAGCATCGCGAACTTCTTCTTTTGGATCCACGATCAAGATGTCACCCGCGACCGGGTCCATGATCAGCGAGTAGGCAATAGTAGCACCTACATCGCCGGCACCAAGAATGGCGATCTGTGAGGTGAGTTTCGGATTTTGAGACATGGTAACAAATGGGAGGTGTAAGATTCAAAGGGAAACGCAGTGGTGGGATTAATGAGTACCTTTAAGCTTGATAATTCTTCTATTAACCCAGCTTGTGACCTACGTCATTCTAATGGCGCTAGTGTCCATACTATCTGCAGATAGCCCTGTATTGTTTTATTCGATCGTTATACATCACTGCATGACGCCACGCCCCATTGCATGCTTTCCATGAAGCTGTAGCAATGACGAGCGGCCCATGGCAGACGGATCAGCCCGCCTTTTAGGCTTGTACATATTCGACATTGCTGGAGATCCGTCTCGTGCGTCGTGTAGACCTTCGAGGTGGGCACTGTGGTTTCTTCCGAGCTAGCTAGTAGATGTCTTAGTATAAGATACGGAATTCGTATGCAAAACTGAAGAAAGCATCGCGAAAGTCAAGTACATTCACGATACCTTGGGTGAAGTGGTCGCGGCTGGTGCAGCCGTCTTCTTCTTCCGAGGCTGTGTCGAGAGGCCTTTCTTGAGCAGCAAGGGTATGACATCGGAGGGCTTATTGCGACTGATTGTCTTTCGACACACGGGACATTGTGAACGTTTGGTCTCATGGGGACCTGTGCGGTTCTCGCCGGCGATGAGAGCTTCCATGAGGCAGGTGTGGCAAAACAGATGACCTATTGGGAATGAGTACCATTTCAATACTCGTGTATGCAGAGTAGGACATACCACATGCTGTAGCTGTAAGATCGGTGGGATTGTCCATGCAGATGACGCAATTAAAGGAATTGAATGTAGTGAACGTCTCGTCGGGCCTGGCTTGCACCTTGACAGCATCCTCGCGTTGCTTCTGCAGGACCTGTTGGACTGATGAATTCTCAGTCAAATCGACTTCTTCCACTGTGACAGGCTCCACGCTCTGCTGCTTAGCCTCCTTGGCTGTACCGTCTTCTCTCTTGCGCCGCTTTGCTGAGGGGCCGGGTGTAGGCGACTGTCTCTTCCTTGTGCGAGGGGGCGAGTCTGGAGCGCTGGTCAGGTCTACGTAGCCATTTGCCAGGCGGTCAGGTCGTTGTGAAGCCTGTGACCCTTGTGGATGTGCTCGTGTGGTAGGGGGCATCTCTGGTTGTAGAGGGCGGTAGGGTCGCCAGTCAAACGGGGAGTATCTGCCGTGGTCGAGGCCGGCCGGGTTAAGGATATGGTCAAAGAAACCAGTGCTGAAGGGGAGATGCGGAGCGCGGTAGGGCTCCTCGGACTGGCGGTCGGCGGCTGTGGCGGCTGTGGCGGCTGCAGTAGCGGCGTATTCGTCGTCAAAGAAGGCGTCGATGCCTGAGGGTGAAGGTAAAGGCGAGGCGCGACGGTCCGGATTGTCAGGCGTGTGGGACGAATGTGTTGGTGAGGCGATGTCATTGTCGTCGTCCAAGTGGGCGTAGTCGGCCGACATGGTGGCGCAGGCGTCGACCTACTGGGCGGCAGCGGCAGTGGCGGCAGCAACAGCAGCAGCCTTTTCCTTCACCGACAGGATCGCAAGGCCAGCAAGGGGCCTGGGCATGGTGTCACAGAGGCCGCCGGGTCGGGCGTGCTGCACAGCGAGAGATGGGCGAACGGGGGTGCATGCAGTGGTCCGCCCGCGTAGGGCTGAGAGGCTGTGGCGCAGGCAACGCCAAGCACAAGAATAGTTTGGTCGGGCCTCAGCACCATGACGACACAATCCGGCATTCTAGCACTGCACTGCACAAAACTTCTCGCGACACGACCTGGATGCGACGTGATGCAGCAATGCGCTTAATCGACGTGCGATGATGCGCTGCTCAGGACGGCCGTTGACCGCCACTACCACTGCCCGCCGGTCCTGTCCTTTTGCTGCGCAAACGCCTGCTGCAAATCCCCCACTGCGACGATGCCTCGCCACAGCCCCGCCACTATCCAGTCGCAAGGGCAGCACCACCAAGAAGACCAGTCTCAATGGTATGCCATTGCCGTGATGCGAGGTCATTTCCTACACACTAACACTTTGCAGTTCCCTCGGAAGCCCGCTTCAGTCCCATTGGCGTCCAGCATCTTTCTTCCCATATCCACCACCAAATCTTTCCTGGCGCAGAAACCAAACCCCCACCTGAACTCATAGCCCTCTCCAAGGATCACCTCACCCGCCATGATTTGCTGGGGAAGAACCAGGATCAGAGCCCTCCTGTCGGGTTCGATATGCCCGAGCTGCAGGGCACGACACTGGACGAGCACTTCTACAAGCTAGGCATGGACGCTGCTGAACCATACTTGGGCATGGCAAAGAAGCTAGTATGGGCAAACCCACCACCAAGGCCAAAGCAATGGGTGCGGCAGAGCGGCTGGACCAAGTATAACAGTGACGGGACGACGGAAGCAGTGCAAGTGCCTAACGAGACGATGCTCGTTTTTGATACTGAAGTTATGTGGAAGGAGACATCGTTTGCGTGTATGGCGTGCGCCGCTAGTCCGACAGCGTGGTATGCTTGGTTATCGCCCTGGCTGCTAGGAGAGTCAGAGTCCGATCGACATCTCATTCCCTTTGGAGACACGTCGACACCGCGTGTCATTGTAGGCCACAACATAGGGTATGATAGGGCTCGCATAGCAGAAGAGTACAGCATATCACAGTCCAAAAACGCTTTTGTTGATACCATGTCGTTGCATGTTGCTTCCAACGGCATGTGCTCGCGGCAACGTCCCTCCTGGATGAAACACCAGAAGAGCAGAGAGCAGCGGGACAAGACGGCTACTGCTGATGAAAATGCAGACTTGTCCTCTGTGCTGAATCCGGCCATAATGCCGGATGAAGAAGAGCTTTGGATGGGAAGGAGTGCAATCAACTCGTTACGGGACGTAGCCCAGTTTCATTGCAACATCACCATAGACAAGGCAAAAAGAGAATACTTTGGCGAACTTGACCGCGCAGGCGTGCGTGATATGCTAGATGAGCTACTCGACTATTGCGCTGCCGATGTGGAAATCACTCATCGTGTCTATCAGAAGGTTTTTCCACTCTTCCTCGAAACGTGTCCGCACCCAGTCAGCTTTGCTGCACTGCGATTTTTGGCCGCCGAAATACTACCAGTCAACGAGACCTGGGATGCCTACATCAACAACGCTGAGGCAACATACCATAAACTGGACAACGGGGTGAAAGAAAGGTTGGTTGCGCTTACAGAAAAGGCACTGGAGGTCAAAGATCAACCGGATGTGTACAATAACGACCCTTGGTTAAGTCAGCTGGACTGGTCAGGCCAGGAAGTGAAGATGGTCAAAGGAAAGAAGAAGGGGGACCCGCCTCGGCCTGCAGCGCGACAGAAGAAGCCGGGAATGCCCAAGTGGTACAAAGATCTTTTTACCAAGAACGATGGTCCCATGAATCTTACCGTGCGAACTCGATTGACACCAATATTGCTTAGGCTGGCTTGGGATGGCCACCCTCTGGTCTGGTCAGACAAGTACGGGTGGACGTACCGAGTGCCCATGGACGAAGTGTTTGCCTACAACGAAAAGGGAATCAAGGAGTTGGACATGTCCCAAGAAGAAAACTTGAAGTTGCGTGACGACACTGCGCATGTGTATTACAAGATCCCACACAAGGACGGTCCGCTTGCAAGATGTACAAACCCGCTTGCCAAGGGTTATCTACAATATTTTGAAAAGGGCAAGTTAGGCTCCGAGTATGCCTACGCCAAGGAAGCATTGGAGATGAATGCTTCATGTTCATACTGGATCAGCGCGAGAGATCGAATCATGTCGCAAATGGTTGTGTATGACAAGGAAGCAACCAATGGACCCAGACTTGTGTCTTCCTCGGGCAAGGCGGGAGGCAAGGTTGGGTTCATACTGCCGCAAATCATACCCATGGGTACCATTACGAGGCGCTCGGTTGAGAATACATGGTTGACTGCGAGCAATGCGAAGAAGAACCGCGTTGGGTCTGAATTGAAATCGATGGTAAGAGCACCCAAAGGATACTGCTTTGTGGGAGCCGATGTCGATTCACAGGAGCTATGGATTGCTAGCTTGATCGGCGACGCAACTTTCAAGCTGCACGGTGGTAATGCGGTTGGTTTTATGACACTAGAGGGGACCAAGGCGGCAGGCACCGACCTGCATTCACGAACAGCGTCCATCTTGGGCATCTCGAGGAATGATGCCAAAGTGTTCAACTACGGTCGTATATACGGTGCTGGCCTGCAATTCGCCTCGACATTACTGCGGCAGTTCAACCCCTCATTGACAGACACCGAAACGTCCAAGACAGCAAACGATTTGTATCAAAACACAAAGGGCAAGAAGACGACGCGGAAGGTGCTACGTGAAAGACCGTTTTGGCGCGGAGGTACGGAATCATTTGTCTTCAATAGGCTAGAAGATTTTGCAGAACAGGAGAGGCCTAGGACACCAGTGCTTGGGGCTGCCATTACGGAAGCGCTGCAGAGACGGTATCTTTCCAAAGGTGGTTTCATGACTTCACGGATCAACTGGGCCATCCAGTCTTCTGGCGTGGATTATCTCCATCTCCTCATTGTATCCATGGACTACCTCACGCGTCGGTACAATCTTGACTGCCGGCTAGCCATCACGGTACACGACGAAATTCGGTATCTGGTGAAGGACAAGGACAAGTACAAGGCAGCCATGGCGCTCCAGGTGGCGAATGTATGGACACGAGCCATGTTTGCACAGCAAATGGGCATCAACGAGCTTCCACAGTCGTGTGCGTATTTCTCAGCAGTGGACATTGACCATGTGTTGAGAAAGGAAGTGGACATGGACTGCATTACGCCGAGCAACAAGGAGGCGATACCTCACGGGGAGAGCCTTGATATCATGGCACTGCTTGACAAGGGTACAGCAGCACAGTTGAAATCATCGACAAAGTCAAAGGATCCACCGGCACCGCAGCAATACACACACGCCTTTACACCGCGTACGCCGATCATCAACACGTTGTCGGGGTCTGACAGTGCATCGCCCATGGCGCTTGCTTATATCAAAGCGCAAGTCACATCGTCGGACGAGGAGCTGTTGGAGATTACGAGAGGGCTACGGGCGCCAGCTGCAAAGCGGACGAAAGCGTCGATTGAAAAGGAAGAAAAGGAAGCGGCGGAGCAACTCCAAAATTACGAGCCAATAAGTCATTACCTGGATGTCGAGTGGTGGGGGCGTGGTCAGGAAGCAACAGGTAGCGGAGAAAAGAGCAGGAAGAGGCAAGAGTGGGTGAGCCAGTATGCATCGTCTCGCAGCGCGCCTACGGTGAGGGCGGACAGGTTGTAAGATGTCGTGCATGTATAGCGGGCACTAGCGGCTGTTGTTCCCTTTGTTTTGATGTATATTTCTTTCTTCCTTTGTATATGAGTTGTTGTATGATATGGTCACGAGCTTGATATGTAAAAAAAATTGGAAGTAGGTAGTTATGGGTGCATGGATCGGGGATGGATCGGGGGTGGAGTCTCGTCATGCATTTACAAGGCGCATAAACTACCTTTTAATGAAGGCGCTAGCAACGTGTTGGCAACGCGGAGTATTTCTTGTTTGTTTATTTGTTTGCGCAGATGGTGAGGTGATGAGGAAGAGTGACGAGCAGATTCTGACCGCTCATGGCTACGAGGATAGGGCCTGGTGACACGTGGGCAGAATGTCATATGAGGTGTGGGAGAGGTGTGGGATGTGTGGGAGGAGTGGGATGGCATGGCATGTCGGAGCAATCATTCCACCGACGGCAGACCATGGGATGATCCCACGCAGTGACCAACAACTGCATGGCTGATATGTGTCGCGCAGCCCGGAAACATGGAATCTGGATTGCGAAAAGTACACTATGCTTACACCATACGATGTAGCACGGCAGACTAGGTGTACACTACTACCGTAGTATGTAGTATTGTTGAGGCTGAGGCAGTGCATGGCAACCAACCAGCCAGCCAGCGCAAAGAAAGAGGCTATTTTCTCGGTAGATTCGTCTAGAAGGGCCGGCATCCGTGGCGTGCCGATG